>JBBDGP010000339.1:1200000-1800000 GCA_037952835.1 Lithobates septentrionalis
ATTACTACAATTCTGTGGGATTGATACTGTGCATCCCTCCTGGAGAGGGTCCAATAGAGTGAGGGACCTATCCCAGCGGGAAACGAGATGGATATTTTTGATGAAGAGTTTGACCCCCAGAGGGTTGAACATTGAATTAGATCTAAACTGCTTCATCAATGATTTTTAGATCTGCCCTCTAGGTATAGTATGCAGTTATCTGTAAGATGATGATATTTAAAGGTCTGATTTATTTCAGCTTGTTCATCTAGGAGAACCTTGTAGTTTTAGTACGCTACCCCCAGAGTTTTCAGGCATGTTAGGTATTACTCAGTGAGTGTATTTTATATGGAGTTTTTATTTTTTATTTTTTATTTTTATTTATCTTTTATATATATTCCCTACATCTCTAGAGTTGGTATTCCCATAGATTTTCCTGTAATCAGAATTCAGCATTGGAACATTCATAGTCACTAATGGAGTTTTTATTAGAGGTCTGCTCAGTAATTGTAGCAATGACATAGGTGTATTTTAATATTATGTGTCTATAGCGCAGCTGTCTATTTACGATCATGACATATAGCTGGAATGGAATGCAAGGTGTCGGAATTGACCCTTTAATTTTTATTGATATTTTAATTGATACGCACACATATATTTTATATATATTTTTTATATTAATTAGGTATTGTGATCAGGTAATAAGCTAATCCAGATTAGTTACTGGCCCTGTAAGGGGGTTGTCACACATCAGTGGGCTAGTTATGTGAAAAGACCATTGCAACCGCTGATTTTCTCTGCTTTGTGAAGATATCATTGTATCCAGCGTACGGGGACGCGAGGTGTGCGCATGCGCATGACGTAATCCATTGGGCGGATACTTGAGAGTGGATATAAAAGTTGAGTGACAGCGCACACAGCCAATCCCATGAATAAGTCGTTCCATGACGAAACATGTCGGGGCGTGGCTGTGAGCTGTGACGTACTTGCTTTCGGCCACACAGGAGAGTAGGATACGAGCGCACGGAGGGACGGAGGTTTCCCGAGGGAGGGGTGAGAGAGCATCCAGCAGTTGCACACCTCGGGTCCGCCGTGACCATTGTTGTTACTGATTCCACTGGGTTGAAGTTTGCTGTGCATTACACGGTTTGAGCTTGTCTTAAGTTTACACAATGTGAGTGCTATGTGTGAAGTTTGCATGATTTTAATAAATTTTCTATGCGGAATTACACTATTTGAGCATTCATTTCCTTTTATGTGGATCCATTGAACATCATCCTTGTGAGCCTCGTATGCAATATTTACCCAGGAGTGTGGTAAAGAAAGCTTGTTTTGCCGTGCATGAAAGTGCTGGCATTTCATTTTGGTGAGTGCATGTCTGGAGAGTGCGATTCACTAGCACAGTGGTGAGGTGGAAGGAGCACGGAGATACTCATCATTTTCTTGACATCTATCACTGAGGAATCATCTATGTGGGACATTTGATTGAATATTTTGTGGTCACCAGCTTTAATCACTTACAGCCTCTATCAAGGGCTGGTTCTATTCATGAACTGTTTTTGGGAGTTGCTGAACTTTGCAGCATGAATTGAACTATTTGCACGTTTTTTCGCTGTCACTTTTATATATATATTTATGTTTTTCCACCACAATTTACACTCACTTATTCATTATAAGAAGTTCTATTTATAATATTGCGCTTCTTTACAGGTGTTCATTTTTGTGGTCCGCCATTCATGTGGTGTACCATACACAGATTACTGACCCATTATTAGAGGGTGTCACCATTATATCATTAGTCACACCCTGATCTAATATATCCAGTCCATTCTGGGTTGAATAGGGGCGTGACACACACAGTTATTAGATCACATCTCTGTTTGATTTTATATTATTACATTTCATTATGTTTATATTTTCTCATTGATGTTTAAGGTATGCAATTAATTTAGCTTGCTATACTTAGATTATCAACACTATTTAGAGGGTGTCACCACCATTGTATAACTGCTAGGTATATAATCACATCACGTATTCATACTGTAGTATATTTGATATGTGTATTTTATTTTAGGGGTGTCACTCATGGGTGATTGAGTCCCTGATAGAGGGTATCACCATCATTGTTTATTGTTCACCAGTTTTACACTTATACTCACATTTTCTTCAGAGAACGGGTTTATCACCGGATAATGTTATTTATGGTGGTATAGCTAGTTACATCTGGAGCAATTTTTGAGCGCCTGCGAATTTATCCTAGGTGTCGGTGTTTGTTTATTTCACCGATATTTGGGATTAAATTTATTGATTATTTTATGAATATGCATAACATTATTTTTCTACATGGGGATTACGGGTGGAATATTGTTTCTAAATATACATAGGAACATATTTAACCAATTTCTGATAAGAATATGTATATAAGTATTTTTCTACATAGGGATTATGGGTGAAATATTGTTTATAAATATACATAGGAACCTATTTAGCCCATTTCTGATAAGAATATGAAAATAATTATTTGTCTATATGGGGATTATGGGTGGAATATTGTTTATAAATATACATAGGAATATATTTAACCCATTTCTGATAAGAATATGCATATAATTATTTTTCTACATGGGGATTATGGGTGGAATATTGTTTATAAATATTCATAGGAACCCATTTAACCAATTTCTGATAAGAATATGCATATAAATATTTTTCTACATGGGGATTATGGGTGGAATATTGTTTATAAATATACATAGGAACCTATTTATCCCATTTCTTTTAAAAATACGCATATAATTATTTTTCTACATATGGATTATGGGTGGAATATTGTTTATAAATATACATAGGAACCTATTTAAACATTTTCTGATAAGAATATGCACATAGTTATTTTTCTACATCGGGATTTTGGGTGGAATATTGTAGATAAACATACACAGCAACATATTAAACCTAATTTTGATAACAATACGCTTATCATTATTTTTCTACATGTGGATTAAGGGTGGAATATTGTTTATAAATATACATAGGAACCTATTTAACCCATTTCTGATAAGAATATGCATATAATTATTTTTCTACATGGGGTTATGGGTGGAATATTGTTTATAAATATACATAGGAACCTATTTAACCCATTTCTGTTAAAAATATGCATATAATAATATTTTTACATGGGGATTATGGGTTTGAATATTGTTTATAAATATACATAGGAACCTATTTAACCAGTTTCTGATAAGAATATCCATATAATTATTTTTCTATATGGGGTTATGGGTGGAATATTATTTATAAATATACATAGGAACCTAATTAAAGCATTTCTGATAAGAATATGCATATAATTATTTTCTACATGGGGTTTATTGGTGGAATATTGTTTATAAATATAAAATTAAAATTAAATAGGACACTCTTTAACCCATTTCTGATACGACTATGCATATAATTATTTTTTTATATGGGAATTATTGGTGGAAAATTGTTTATAAATATACATAGTAACCTATTTAACCAATTTCTGATAAGAATATGCATATAATTATTTTTCTACATAGGAATTATGAATGGAATATTGTTTATAAATTTACATAGCAACAAATTAAACCTATTTCTGATATAAATATCCATACAATTATATTGCTATATGGGGATTATCGGTTGAATATTGTTTATAAATATACAAAGGAACGTATTTAACCTAATTCTGCTTTAAATATGCATAACATTATTTTTCTACATGGGGATTATGGGTGGAATATTGTTTATAAATATTGTTTATAAATTAAGTATAATAATATACATAGGAACATATTAAACCTATTTCTGATATGAATATGCATATAATTATAATGCTATATGGGGATTATAGGTTGAATGTTGTTTATAAATATACATAGGAACCTATTTAACCTAATTCTGATATGAATATGCATAACATTATTTTTCTACATAGGGATTATGGGTGGAATATTGTTTATAAATATACATAGGAACATATTTAACCAATTTCTGATAAGATTATGTATATAAGTATTTTTCTACATAGGGATTATGGGTGAAATATTGTTTATAAATATACATAGGAACCTATTAAGTCCATTTATGATAAGAATATGAATATAATTATTTGTCTATATGGGGATTATGGGTGGAATATTGTTTATAAATATACAGAGGAACCTATTTATTCCATTTCTTTTAAAAATACGCATATAATTATTTTTCTACATATGGATTATGGGTGGAATATTGTTTATAAATTTACATAGCAACAAATTAAACCTATTTCTGATATAAATATCCATACAATTATATTGTTATATGGGGATTATTGGTTGAATATTGTTTATAAATATACATAGGAACGTATTTAACATATTTATGATAAAAATATGAATATAATTATTTGTCTGTATGGGGATTATGGGTGGAATGTTGTTTATAAATATACATAGGAACCTATTTAACCCATCTCTGATAAGAATATGCATATAAATATTTTTCAGTATAGGGGTTATAGGTGGAATATTGTTTATAAATACACATAGGAACCTATTTAACCCATTTCTGGTAAGAATATGCAAATAATTATTTTTCTACATAGGGATTATGGGTGGAATACTGTTTTAAAATATACATAGGAATATATTTAACCCATTTCTGATAAGAATATGCATATAATTATTTTTCTACATGTGGATTATGGGTGGAATATTGTTTATAAATATACATAGGAACCTATTTAACCCATTTCTGATTAGAATATGCATATAATTATTTTTCTACATGGGGATTATGGATAGAATATTGTTCATAAATATACATAGGAACCTATTTATCCCATTTCTTTTAAAAATACGCATATAATTATTTTTCTACATATGGATTATGGGTGGAATATTGTTTATAAATATACATAGGAACCTATGTAACCATTTTCTGATAAGAATATGCACATAGTTATTTTTCCACATCGGGATTTTGGGTGGAATATTGTAGATAAACATACACAGCAAACATACTAAACCTATTTCTGATAACAAAACGCATAACATTATTTTTCTACATGTGGATTAAGGGTGGAATATTGTTTATAAATGTACTTCGGAACCTATTTACCCATTTCTGATAAGAATATGCATATAATTATTTTTCTATATGGGGTTATGGGTGGAATATTGTTTATAAATATACATAGGAACCTATTTAACCCATTTCTGATAAGAATATGCATATAATTATTTTTTTACATGGGGATTATGGATGGAATATTGTTTATAAATTTACATAGCAACATATTAAACCTATTTCTGATATGAATATGCATATAATTATATTGCTATATGGGGATTACCGGTTGAATATTGTTTATAAATATACATAGGAACGTATTTAACCCATTTCTGATAAGAATATGCATATAATTATTTTTCTACATGGGGATTATGGGTGGAATATTGTTTATGCACTTACATAGGAACATATTAAAACTATTTCTGATATGAATATGCATAACATTATTTTTCTACATGGGGATTATGGGTGGAATATTGTTTATAAATATACATAGGAACATATTAAACCTATTTCTGATATGAATATGCATATCATTATATTGCTATATGGGGATTATGGGTTGAATATTGTTTATAAATATACATAGGAACATATTCAACCCCATTCTGATATGAATATGCATAACATTATTTTTCTACATGGGGATTATGGGTGGAATATTGTTTATAAATATACATAGGAACCTTTTTAACCCATTTCTGGTAAGAATATGCACATAATTATTTTTCTACATGGGGATTATGGATGGAATATTGTAGTTAAACATACATAGGAACCTATTTAACCCAATTCTGATAAGAATATGCATATAATTATTTTTCTATATGGGGTTATGGGTGGAATATTGTTTATAAATATACATAGGAATCTATTTAACCAATTTCTGATAAGAATATGCATATAATTATTTTTCTACACAGGGATTATGGGTGGAATATTGTTTATAAATATACATAGGAACCTATTTAACCCATTTCTGATAAGAATATCCATATATTTATTTTTCTACATGAGGATTATGGATGGAATATTGTAGTTAAACATACATAGGAATATATTTAACCCATTTCTGATAAGAATACGCATATCATTATTTTTCTACATATGGATTATGGGTGGAATATTGTTTATAAATATACATAGAAACGTATTTAACCCATTTCTGATAAGAATATGCATATAATTTTTTTTTCTACAAGGGGATTATGGGTCGAATATTGTTTATAAATTTACATAGCAACATAATAAACCTATTTCTGATATGAATATGCATATAATTATATTGCTATATGGGGATTATCGGTTGAATATTGTTTATAAATATACATAGGAACGTATTTAACCTAATTCTGCTTTAAATATGCATAACATTATTTTTCTACATGGGGATTATGGGTGGAATATTGTTTATAAATATACATAGGAACATATTTAACCAATTTCTGATAAGATTATGTATATAAGTATTTTTCTACATAGGGATTATGGGTGAAATATTGTTTATAAATATTGTTTATAAATTAAGTATAATAATATACATAGGAACATATTAAACCTATTTCTGATATGAATATGCATATAATTATAATGCTATATGGGGATTATGGGTTGAATATTGTTTATAAATATACATAGGAACCTATTTAACCTAATTCTGATATGAATATGCATAACATTTTTTTTGCTACATGGGGATTATGGGTGGAATATTGTTTATAAATATACATAGGAACATATTTAACCAATTTCTGATAAGATTATGTATATAAGTATTTTTCTACATAGGGATTATGGGTGAAATATTGTTTATAAATATACATAGGAACCTATTAAGTCCATTTCTGATAAGAATATGAATATAATTATTTATCTATATGGGGATTATGGGTGGAATATTGTTTATAAATATACAGAGGAACCTATTTATTCCATTTCTTTTAAAAATACGCATATAATTATTTTTCTACATATGGATTATGGGTGGAATATTGTTTATAAATATACATAGGAACCTATTTAACCATTTTCTGATAAGAATATGCACATAATTATTTTTCTACATGGGGATTATGGATGGAATATTGTAGTTAAACATACATAGGAATATATTTAACCCATTTCTGATAAGAATATGCATAAAATTATTTTTCTACATGGGGATTATGGGTGGAATATTGTTTATAAATATTCATAGGAACCTATTTAACCCATTTCTGATAAGAATATACATATAATTATTTTTCTACATAGGGATTATGGGTGGAATATTGTTTATAAATATACATAGGAACCTATTTAACCCATTTCTGATAAGAATATCCATATAATTATTTTTCTATATGGGGTTATGGGTGGAATATTATTTATAAATATACATAGGAACCTAATTAAAGCATTTCTGATAAGAATATGCATATAATTATTTTCTACATGGGGTTTATTGGTGGAATATTGTTTATAAATATAAAATTAAAATTAAATAGGACACTATTTAACCCATTTCTGATACGACTATGCATATAATTATTTTTTTATATGGGGCTATTGGTGGAATATTGTTTACAAATATACATAGGAACCTAATTAAAGCATTTCTGCTAAGAATATGCATATAATTATTTTTCTACATGGGAATTATTGGTGGAAAATTGTTTATAAATATACATAGGGGGTCATTTACTATAGCGCTATGGCGCTAATTCGCGCAAATTGCCGCGAATTAGCGCTAATTCGCGGCAATTTAGCGCGATTTAGCGCTAATAGCGCTAATTCGCGCTAAAACGGTATTCACTATAGCGCTGGTGAGAAAATACTCCCAAAATCGAATTTACTATAGCTCCCTGAAACTAAATAGAGCCCAAACCCTTACTCTGCTAAAACCTAGAGAATTGCACATGGAAATAATGTTTAGAGCATGATATAATTGCCTAAATGGTACTGAAATATGCGGTATATTATTTAAAGATTATCTGCTTTTAAACTGTGTGAAAAAGTGATTTCTACACTGAAATATCTTTAAAAGTCTGAAAAGTGAAAAATTCCCCGTTTTGGACAACTAGGTGCCAACACAACTGAGCATGCTCAGACCTGAAAATAACTCTCATTTTAACTCAAGTGTCTTTTTTACCTGGAGGTATAGTAAATACCAAAATGAGAGCTAATTAGAGAGCATTTTTTGGGAGTTAAAATCTGCTCTAATTTAGTCCAAATGAAGTTTCAGTCATTGATTCTAATGGAACAATTCTAACTTTCACAAAAAAACCTTTTAATGTTGAGATGAAATGTATCTTTCTGTGAAATACATTTTCCTTTGCAACATTGTTGCTTCTACTTAAAATATTTTGATTTTAATAATGCTACAATGTGGAATGTTTTGATGTTTTGGTAAAATATATTTTTCTCTGTCACTTTCACTTGTTACTCTTCATCTCACAACAATCTTTACCCCAAACTCACACAGGTGTCTTTACAATCCACAAACAATACCATTGCTGATGAAAATTTAAAATGAATCACAATTTTTTGTGCTTTTTATTATTTCCAAATATTCATAATTTGAGCCCAAAAAATGTGATATGTGTACCAACATCAGAAATCAAAATGTAATTCCCCAAAATTTGAGGGTAATATTCTACTCTCACCCACAAAAAAACACCAAATATCACAGAATAAATCAAGAAGAATAACTCTTGAGTAATGTAATTCCATCACCTGTATGTCCATAGAAATGCAATATTTATGTGTTTTTATGTGTAGTTATGTGTAGGAGGGTCTCACATGTGGCAGCTCTGTGGCTTAGAGGTTAGAACTTCTGCTTAGTATCTCTGAGGATCTGGGTTCAAATCCCAACCATGTTACTTCATGTAGAGAAGTTGTCTCATCTCCCAGGTCCTATAACTATGTCTAATTGTAGTAGTTATGTGTAGGAGGGTTCCACCACCATTGTAATTCTTTTCCAGATAGACTATATAGCCAAAAGTATTGGGACGCCTGCCTTTACACACACATGAACTTTAATGGCAGCCCAGTCTTAGTCCGTAGGGTTAAAATTTGATTTGGCCCACCCTTTGCAGCTAGAACAGCTTCTGGGAAGGCTGTCCACAAGGTTTAGTCTGCCTATGGGAATGTTTGATCATTCTTCCAGAAGTGCATTTGTGAGGCCAGGCACTGATGTTGGATGAGAAGGCCTGGCTTGCAGTCTCTACTCTAATTCAGCCAAAGGGTGTTCTATCGGGTTGAGGCCAGGACTCTGTGCAGGCCAGTCAAGTTTCTCCACCCCAAACTTGCTCATCCATGTCTTTATGGACCTTGCTTTGTGTACTGGTGTGCAGTCATGTTGGAACAGGAAGGGGCTTTCCCCAAACTGTCCCCACAAAGTTGGGAGCATGAAATTGTCCAAAATGTCTTGGTATGCTGACGCCTTAAGAGTTCCCTTCTCTGAAACTAAGAGGCCAAGCCAAACCCCTGAAAAACAACCCCGCACCATAATCCCCCTCCACCAAATCATTTGGACCAGTGCACAAAGCAAGGTCCATAAAGACATGGATGAGTGATTTTGGGGTGGAGGAACTTGACTGGCCTGCACAGAGTCCTGACCTTAACACAACAGAACACCTTAGGGATAAATTAGAGAGGAGACTGTAGGTCAGGCCTTCTCGTCCAACATCAGTGCCTGATCTCACAAATGCACTTGGAAGAATGGTCAAACATTCCAATAGACACACTCCTAAACCTTGTGGACAAGAAGAGTTGAAGCTGTTATAGCTGCAAAGGGTGGGCCAAATGAGTTTTGAACCCAATACTAATACTAGGGTGCCATTACAGTTCATGTGTGTTTAAAGGCAGGCATCCCAATACTTAGGCCAATATACTGTATATTGCTTGTGACACTGAGCATGGCTATGGACTTAGGGCTGGTTCACACCACAGAGATGCAGAGAACATGTGTGGGTCTGCCCTGGTGGCTAAGTGGGTAGCAGTTCTGTCTAGCAGCACCTGGGATGTTGGTTCACTTCCACCAACATGCTAATGCTTGTGTTGAAGTTTATATGTTCTCCTGTGGGTTTCTCACCACAATCTAAAGACATGCTGGCATCTTATTTGTCTCCTGTCGAAATAGGTTCTAATGTAAGAAAGTTAATTTTGAACTTTATATTGGAAGCTCATTGCAGCCAGGGACTGATGTTAATGTTTATTAGCACTAATCATGCCCAGGGACTTGGACATTTCAAATTTTAGGGTTTACACTGCACAGGTACATATGCTTAGAAAACTGTTGCTTTGTTTATGTGGATGCAAATGGACTTTGATCTTTGTCCTGTAGTTGGAGATTTGATGCACATAGCCAAGGCTAAGGCTGGCCATACACTATTCAATTTTCCTGTTCAACATTCCTTTAGATTTACCAAAACCATATAATATGAGGTGAAACCTAAACCTTTTCAATGTGTATGCAATCAGGCAGGCCCTTGCACTACATAGTTGAAGGTAAATCTAAAGAAAATTGAATAAGAAAATTGTATGGTGTATGGCCAACTTAACACAGTTGCAAATCCTATTATGTGTTCCTGCTCATCAGGTGCAATCACTTTAGACATACATGAAGAGACAGATTGAAAGATACTGGTGGGCGTGTACTTCTTGGGTGTGTCAGTGTGTTAACAATACAACCTCTCTTATATAAAGGCCTGCAGTAGGGGGGTTCGTTTGGCCTGAGAAGGTCAGGTTTTTTGTTGTGAGGGAGAAGGAATGATATTGGGAGATTTGATGAAATTCTTGTGCATTTTTTCAATCAAAAGTGGATTTATGTGGCCATGCTGTCAATGTTATGTGTGTATTGTTCCTGTCTGATCATGCAAACATCGTTTGGAAGCATCTGCTGACCTACTCTTTTTCTTTTTTTTTTTTATCTCGTTTAATCGTGTACACCGAAATGCAGCTTCCAGCAGAACATGGTCACCAATGTATGTATGTGTGAATTGTGGGCTGGTGGTGGGTGTTTTGAGTAAGTCTTTTGCAATATTCAGTTGGAATGCTTTGTAAGAATGACTGTTAAGTATGTTTCTATAATCTTTCAGATAATGTGATGTGTTGCCCGTTATACACTGAAATTAAAGCTGTGTCCACTCTAAGGTTTTGTCTAATTTTAGATTGTAAGCTCCTATGAGCAGGCCCCTTAAAATTCCGTTGCTAAATGTAGTACCATATATCCTGTCCAAATTTCTTTTGAAGCTAGTAAATGTAAATTTATTTTTTTTCTGCTGGTAAAATAAAAGTACATTGAGCTTTTGGGGTGTGTGTGTGTGTGTGTGTTCCTTCTACTTTTCTTTCTTTAGTTTTTGTGGGTGGTGGTTTTGGGAAAGTGCAATATCTCTTATATTTTATTTCAATATGTATTTGTGCACCAAAAAACTAATCTCTTTGCCCTGCTTCACATGCTACTTTGAAATTGCGCTATTTCACTTGAAGTAGCATAATTTCAAAGTAGCAAGGTCAGCGTGATTTCAGGTGGCTTCATACACATGTCTATTGGAAGTTGCACCTGAAATCGGCAAAAGTAGTGCAGGAACTACTTTAGCAAATTGATGCGGTGCCACAAAAAAAATGTTGCATCAATTGGAACAGTGCCATTGTCAATAGTCATGCGATTTGATCTCTCAAATTGCATGACCAATCGCTCCAATGTAAACCTAGGCTTCTGCACAACTGCAAGTTATATATAAAGATTCCACCTTTATCACTAACAGCTGTGGAGAATTGCAGGTAATGAATTCAGCTGGTGGATAGGCAGTGTTTGAATGTGTCAGCTCTGGTTCACATTGGTGTGATTTGACATGTCAAATCTGTGGCAATTGCACTGTTCTAATTGGTGCGATTTGTATTGATATTGGTGCAGAAACCTGCACTGATGTCTCTGATGTTGCCCCCACAGTCGGGACTGACATGCAGGAATGAAATTGTGTGATTTCAGCTGAACGATTTCCTCCCTCTGTCAGTGTGAACCAGGGCTCAAACTGGGCCTTTTGCCTTTGTAATTCACCTGCTGCTAACCCAGGGACACCATTTCTTAGCAAACTCCCTTAAGTTTACCTTCAAATATATGTAGAAATACAGATTTGCATATCTGAAAATAAAAAAATACTAATCATGGTTGAGATCAAATATTCGCAGCGGCAATCAAAAGCGTGGTTTCACCTTCTGACCTGGAAATTAGTCATTGTATGCACCCGGAAGTTCCTGTGCTGGTCAGGATCTCCATCTAGGTGGACATGGCGAGGTCTCTTTAGCAGAGAGGAGGTGCTGCTTATTGGCCGGGTAAGTGTAGGATATGTACTTGTACTTAATCAATGCGGGGGTGGATGTCATAGTTAGATTTGGTGTGGGTGGGGTTCATTGATTTGTTTGGCATCACCACACATTTGCTTCCGTCCCATGTGCACACATCACTTCCTGCATTTGTTCTGCTGAGGTAAATCAGTAAGGACTATGCAAGTATAAATGAGAGCTCTTTTTATTAAAATATATATGACTTGTTTCACAGCTGGGCGAATTTTCCAGCAAATTTGGACCTTTGAGTTGCATGTCAAGTTGTACCCCATGATTCTCAATGACAACCATTCATATCTGTGCTACTTTAAGTCGCACCAACTTCAAAGTAGTCCCTGTACTACTTTGGTGTGACTTGAGGTATATCGGGTACAATATTACACAGGCATTCCCAGAAGTTGGGGCCAAGTTGCAGCGGCAAAGTGGCAGCAAAATAGTGTGACTTTCAGGCCGCAGCAGTGTGAATGAGATTCAAGGATAACACCTTTGAATTTGGCCCTATTGTCACTTGTGCATCCTGAAGGTGTAGCAAATTCACTACCTTGGTTTGACTTTGATGCAATTTGAGGTCCATACACCACAAGATTACACAGACATTGCTTCAAGTCCTGACAAATCTGTGCAATTTGAAGGTCGCACAAGTGCAAATGGGGCCTTATTCAAAGGTGTTATCAATTAATCGCATTAGGTTACTTTCACACATGGGTGACTTTTCATGGAGCTTTGGACCTCAGAGTCACATGAAAAGTTGTCCCCCTTGATTTCCATGCATATTTATTAGAGCTGCACGATTAATCGTCATCGTGATTTTTTTCCCCTTTACGATCTTGAAAAAAGAGTTTCACGATTCTTGCTATGCAAAGAACTCTCTCTGCTCTTCTGAAGCCACAGTCGAAAAACCAGGAAGTCTGCCAAGAATTAGAACATTCTTTATCAGTGAACTTAACTAGAAACCTTGTAACAATTTGTCAATTAAATAGAATTCTGTGTAAGTGAGGAAAGTTTAACTACTTAAACACTAAACATTTTTCTGACATTTGTTGGTTTCAGGTTAAAATCATTTTTTTTTGCTAGAAAATTACTTAAAACCCCCCAACATTATATATATATTTTTTTAGTAGAGACCCTAGAGAATAAAATGGTGGTTGTTACAATATTTTATGTCACACTGTATTTGCGCCTTTCAAATGCAATTTTTTTTGGAAAAAATTGTGATTCTCATTTTGGCCAGAACTGTGCAGCTCTAATATCTATGCAACTTCACCCATGTTCACATAGGTCTGAATTGACATGTCAAATTGTAGGCCAAATCGGCGCCTATTAATGGCAATGGAACTGTCCGAATTGGTGCGACGCCACAACGATTCCCAAAAGTAGTTCCTGCACTACTTTGGGCGACTTCAGGGGGGCGATTTCTTACCTCCCAACTTTTTGAGATGGGTATAAGGGACACCTATTAGCAAAAGTAGGTAGGCATAGGACACCTTCTTAAAGGAGAACAGTTGGGACCTATGTGATTTCACTAGACATCTGTGCAGGAAAGTGCACTGATGTCTCTGAAATCGCTGACAAAGTCGGGCTGAGTCACACTTGTGCGACTTTGGACATCAGAGTCGTATGACAAGTCATACCCCATGATTTTTAATGTGTACCATTCATATCTGTTCAACTTCAAGTAACACTGACTTCAACGTAGTCCCTGTACTACTTTGGTCTGACTTTTTGATGCGAGTTGAGGTCCATAGACCTCAAGTTTACACAGGCATTCCCTGGAATTGCGGCAAAATTGCTGATGCAAAATCATGGGAAAGTTGCGTGTCTTTCCCTGTGACTCCTGTGTCCATAGACCTCAAGATTACATAAGCATTGCTTAAAGTCACATTAAAATCTCGCAACTTTCAGGTCGCACAAGTGTGAAAGGTGCCTAAGTCACTGTGCTGAGTACTATTTTATACCTAGAATATAAAGTAGTCCCACCATTAAACACTAGTAAACATATGTTCTCAATATAATTGTGCTCAAATGGCTGAAAATCACACAGATGGTATCACCTACTGAAAGCTTGCATTGTACTCAGCAGCATATGCTGAAAAGAGGCAAATGCCTATTAGCCAATGCCACATCGGCACGAGCATGGTTGTTACTATAATATTAATGCCTGAAATGCAAAACATTATTGTATTGAATCAAACATTAGTAAATGTATTTTCTCTGTAGGTAAGTGCTCAGCTCTGTAGCATAGCGGTATACCCTGCTGCCCCCAAAAGTTCAAGCCATGAATTCAAATCCCACTGACAGCATCACCTCCCAGAAGTGTGCATTGTACTCAGAAGCATAATTAGGCAAAGCACATCAGCTTGCTTTATTCCATATTTTAACTCTTCAAATGCATGCAATGGTATGTACTTATTCAATAATATGGTATGGAATTCCAAAATTCAAGGAAAAAAATGTCGTAGGGTCCCCCAGTACATACCAGGCCCTTCGGTATGGACTTTAAGGGGAACCCCACACCAAAATGTAAAATAAATTTCATGTGGGGCCCCCAAAATCCATACCAGACCCTTACCTGAGCATGCAGCCTGGAGGTCAGGATAGGGGGGGACGAGTGAGCACCCTCCCCTTCTGAACCTTACCAGGCCACATGCCCCAAAGCACCTTTTCCCCATGCTGATGGGGACAAGGGCCTCTTCCCGACAACACTGGTCGGTGGTTGTCGGTCTGCAGGCAGGGGGTTTATCAGAATCTGGAAGCCCCCTTTAACAAGGGGGCTCCCAGATCCTGTCCCCTATGTGAATAGGTATGGGGTACATTTTACCCCTACCCATTCACCAAAAAAAGCAGTGAAATGTAAAAAAATTAATAGCCGGTTTTTGACAAGTCCTTTATTGTAGAATAGCTCCGAGCTGTCTTCTTCCCTGAGCCATCTTCTCCAGACACTGTCTCTCCCTCCTCCATCTTCTCCCCGAGCTGTATTCTCCCAGAGCCGTCTCTCCTGCCGCCGCCATCTGCTGTGTTCTTCCGCACCGCTGGTTACCCGCTAATAAAAAAAAGCTGCTCTTCTTCCATGGTGGTCTTCCTCCGCTGTGTTGTCACCCACTGTGTGGCGTCTCTTACATAGCCATGGAGCGGACTCTCCGGGTGACATTATCGGATGGCCACAGAAGACCGCCACAAGAAGAGCGGCTTTTTTTTTATTAGTGGGTAACCGGCTGCGCTGAAGAACACATCAGCGGGAGAAGATGGTGGCAGCAGGAGAGACAGCTCAGGGAGAAGAAACATCAAACACTAGTGAATGTATTTTCTATGTATGACTGTGCTACACCCAATAGGCTAGCGGTCAGCACTTCTACCTTGAAGAACTCATGGGTTCAAATCCCAATACTAAAAGATTGAATTGGTGAAAAAAAAGCAAATGACTATTAGTCAATTAGCCAAAGCAGCATATGCTGAAAATAGGTGAATGCCAATTAGCCAATGCACTTTAAATTTGGCTGATTCTATTATATTAACTCTTCAAATGCATGCAATGATATGTAAGTATTCAATACTATTATGGTGTGAAATTCCAAACATCACACACTAACTAATGGGCAGATTACATTTTTTTGTTTTTTCATTTTAATTCGCTTGTGCACTGAAAAAATAAACACAACTGGGGGATGGTAGGTTGGCTGGTATTTGAACTTGTACCATGAGTGCTGTGGAGACATCTGAGCAGACTACTAAGCCATTGTGCTAAGTATGAGACCTGCATAATAGTGTAGTATGATTAAAGAATGAATATAAATAATTACCGCTCCCAGGAGAGAGCGGCGACTACTAGGGACGCACAGCGCGACTCGCGCATGCGCAGTAGGGAACCGGGAAGTGAAGCCGCAATGCTTCACTTCCTGATTCCCTCACCTAGGATGGTGGCGGCAGCTGCCGAGAACCGAGCGGGTTCTCGGCGTCCCCTGCCGACATCGCTGGACCCTGGGACAGGTAAGTGGCCATGTATTAAAAGTCTGCAGCTGCAGTATTTGTAGCTGCTGGCTTTTAATATTTATTTTTTTTGGCGGTGTGGGTGAACCCCCGCTTTAAATAAAAATAAATAAGTCTTCACTAATATTATGGTGTGAATCTCCAAAACACCATACACTAGCTAACAAGCAGTTTACATTTGATAAAATTTATTGTATGGTATATAAACCATCAAACACTAGTAAAAGTATTTTGTATATATAATTGTGCTCAGCCCAATAGGCTAGCAGTTAGCACCTCTACCTTCAAACATTCAGGTATTGAAAGACTCATGGGTTCAAATCCCACAGAAGAATCCTAAAAGATTACTATTGGTGGAGAAAAGGAGAATTACTGTTAGCCAGTTAGCCAATTAGCCAAAGCAGCATACAGTGAATGCCAAGTAGCCTTTAATGTGGTTGATATTATTGTATTAACTCTTCAAATGCTTGCAATGATATGTAAGTATTCACTAATATTATGGTGTGAATCTCCAAACACCACACACTAGCCAACAAGCAGTTTACATTTGATAAACTTTATTGTATAGTATATAACACATCAAACACATCAAACACTAGTAAAAGTATTGAAAGACTCATGGGTTCAAATCCCACAGAAAAATCCTAAAAGCTTGCATTGGTGGGAAAAGGAGAATGCCAATTAGCCAAAGCAACACAAATATACGTGTATATATATTTACTGAAAATAGGTGATTGCCAAGTAGCCAATGCAGTTTAATGTAAAAGTTTTTATTGTATTAACCCTTTAAATGCATGGAATGGTATGTAAATATTCAATTATATTATGATGTGACATTCCAAACACCACACACTAGCTAAACGGCAGTTTACATTTCTTTGTTTGCTTATTTTAATTCACTTGTGCACTGAAAAAATAAACACAGCTGGTGGATGGTAGGTTGGCTGTTGTTTGAACTCATACCATGAGTGGTGTGGAGATATCCAAGCAGACCATTAAGCCATTGTGCTAAGTACAAGACCTGCATAATAGTGTAGTATTATTAAAGAATGAACATAAATAAATACTGCTTTATAGTCAACTAAATTAATAAATAATAAATCAAAAACATGAAAAAAACAACCTACAACAAATAGGTAACCTAAATGATTAATACATGTAACTTTACAGAATAGCAGACATTACTATGTAATAATCATTCAGAACTGCATTTCTTAGCAAAAGAAGGAAAAAAAAACTAGGAATACTAATTGATTTATAAATCAATAGATGCACGAAAACTAGAGCACATCTCTGATAAAAAATGTTTCTTTCACATACATGGATCATGGCTACAGTACAGTTCAATATAACAACTTGATAAGAATTGGCATTTGTATATACGCGGAAGCGCTAATTAGCGGCAATTTAGAATTTGCAAACGTTTGTTCTCCGCTTATATCGCTGATTTTTCATGGGCAAATTCGCCGTTTTGTTTCCATTTGGCTAAAATGGGCTCTATTATTTGCCATAGTGCCCAGTACTTCCTGGAGTTATAGTAAATGACCCCCATAGTAACCTATTTATCCCATTTCTGATAAGAATATGCATATAATTGTTTTTCTACATAGGAATTATGAATGGAATTTGGTTTATAAATTTACATAGCAACATATTAAACCTATTTCTGATATAAATATGCATACAATTATATTGTTATATGGGGATTATTGGTTGAATATTGTTTATAAATATACATAGGAACGTATTTAACATATTTATGATAAAAATATGAATATAATTATTTGTCTGTATGGGGATTATGGGTGGAATGTTGTTTATAAATATACATAGGAACCTATTTAACCCATTTCTGATAAGAATATGCATATAATTATTTTTCTACATGGGGATTGTGGGTGGAATATTGTTTATAAATATACATAGTAACCTATTTAACCCATCTCTGATAAGAATATGCATATAAATATTTTTCAGTATAGGGGTTATAGGTGGAATATTGTTTATAAATATACATAGGAACCTATTTAACCCATTTCTGGTAAGAATATGCAAATAATTATTTTTCTACATAGGGATTATGGGTGGAATACTGTTTTAAAATATACATAGGAATATATTTAACCCATTTCTGATAAGAATATGCATATAATTATTTTTCTACATGGGGATTATGGGTGGAATATTGTTTATAAATATACATAGGAACATATTAAAACTATTTCTGATAAGAATATACATATAATTAATTTTCTTCATAGGGATTATGGATAGAATATTGTTCATAAATATACATAGGAACCTATTTATCCCATTTCTTTTAAAAATACGCATATAATTATTTTTCTACATATGGATTATGGGTGGAATATTGTTTATAAATATACATAGGAACCTATGTAACCATTTTCTGATAAGAATATGCACATAGTTATTTTTCTACATCGGGATTTTGGGTGGAATATTGTAGATAAACATACACAGCAACATATTAAACCTATTTCTGATAACAATACGCATAATATTATTTTTCTACATGTGGTTTAAGGGTGGAATATTGTTTATAAATGTACATAGGAACCTATTTACCCATTTCTGATAAGAATATGCATATAATTATTTTTCTATATGGGGTTATGGGTGGAATATTGTTTATAAATATACATAGGAACCTATTTAACCCATTTCTGATAAGAATATGCATATAATTATTTTTTTACATGGGGATTATGGATGGAATATTGTTTATAAATTTACATAGCAACATATTAAACCTATTTCTGATATGAATATGCATATAATTATATTGCTATATGGGGATTATCGGTTGAATATTGTTTATAAATATACATAGGAACGTATTTAACCCATTTCTGATAAGAATATGCATATAATTATTTTTCTACATGGGGATTATGGGTGGAATATTGTTTATACACTTACATAGGAACATATTAAAACTATTTCTGATATGAATATGCATAACATTATTTTTCTACATGGGGATTATGGGTGGAATATTGTTTATAAATATACATAGGAACATATTAAACCTATTTCTGATATGAATATGCATATAATTATATTGCTATATGGGGATTATGGGTTGAATATTGTTTATAAATATACATAGGAACATATTTAACCCAATTCTGATATGAATATGCATAACATTATTTTTCTACATGGGGATTATGGGTGAAATATTGTTTATAAATATACATAGGAACATATTTAACCAATTTCTGATAAGATTATGTATATAAGTATTTTTCTACATAGGGATTATGGGTGAAATATTGTTTATTAATATACATAGGAACCTATTTAGCCCATTTCTGATAAGAATATGAATATAATTATTTGCCTATATGGGGATTATGGGTGGAATATTGTTTATAAATATACATAGGAACCTCTTTAACCCATTTCTGGTAAGAATATGTACATAATTATTTTTCTACATGGGGATTATGGATGGAATATTGTAGTTAAACATACATAGGAACCTATTTAACCAATTTCTGATAAGAATATGCATATAATTATTTTTCTATATGGGGTTATGGGTGGAATATTGTTTATAAATATACATAGGAACCTAATTAACCCATTTCTGATAAGAATATGCATATAATTATTTTTCTACATCCATAAATAAATATATGGATATTCTTATCAGAAATGGGTTAAATAGGTTCCTATGTATATTTATAAACAATATTCCACCCAATATTGTATGGAATATTGTTTATGAATATACATAGGAACCTATTTAACCCATTTCTGATAAGAATATCCATATATTTATTTTTCTACAAGAGGATTATGGATGGAATATTGTAGTTAAACATACATAGGAATATATTTAACCCATTTCTGATAAGAATACGCATATCATTATTTTTCTACATATGGATTATGGGTGGAATATTGTTTATAAATATACATAGGAACCTATTTAACCAATTTCTGATAAGAATATGCATATAATTATTTTTCATCATGGGGATTATGGGTGGAATATTGTTTATAAATATACATAGGAACCTATTTAACCAATTTCTGATAAGAATATGCATAACATTATTTTTCTACATGGGGATTATGGGTGGAATATTGTTTATAAATATACATAGGAACCTATTCATCCCATTTCTTATAAAAATATGCTTATCATTATTGTTCTACATATGGATTATGGGTGGAATATTGTTTATAAATATACATAGGAACCTATTTAACCCATTTCTGATACCAATGATTGTTCATTATTCATCTCACTGACACCAAAAATGTGGGTTTATTTCTCACACTGACACCCATGATGGGTCACTATTTCTCCCACTATTCTTCCTATTGACACCAATGATTGGTCACTATGATTGTAAATCACTATTCCATCCACCAATAATGAGGGCTATTCCTTCCACTGACCAATAACGTGGTAGTATTTCTCATACTGACACCAATGATGGGTCACTATTTCTCCCACTATTCTTCCTATTGACACCAATGATTGGTCACTATGATGGTGAATTCCATTCACCAAATGAGGGTCAATATTCCTTAAAATTACACCAATAATGAGAGCTATTCCTTCCACTGACCAATAACATGGTAGTATTTCTCATACTGACAACCAATGATGGGTCACTGTTCCTTCCTCTGACACCAATGAATGGGTAACTGTTCCTTCCATTCACACCAATGATGGGTTCACTATTTCTACTACTGACACTAACAAACGGTTACTATTTCTCCCAATTACACCAATGGTCACTAATGGGTTACTAATCTTTCCACTGACACCAATGATGGGTCACTGTTCCTCTAACTGAGACCAATAATTATTCCTTCCATTGAGAACCAACAATGCTGATTCTTTCCACAAATGATGATTAAAATATTCCTTCCACTGACACCAACAACACACCAATCACACTGACACCTTTAGTTCCTTTACTGACACCAACGATGTCCTCCCACTCACACCAACCATGTGTTTCTCTCACTGGTTTAGGAAAGTCCTGATACATGTGTGTTTACATAAAGATGTAAGATATTGAGGTTTACACTGGTTTAGGAATAGTCGCATTAACGTAATGAGTGTGTTGCATAACTAAAGTCAGGATAACATTGAGCCAGTATATATTCTGTGCGATAAAGTTACAGGGCTCACGGTTTATACTGTTGGAGACATAGTTGTCAATACTCAAATTAAGACAGAATGTCGGAATTTCAAAGAGAAATAGAAAACCACAAATAGAGCACAATATCGGTATAGATTTCTATTTGTTTCTAATATCGTTACTCAGCCATTAAAATATGGCCCAATATTGATATTGGTATTTTGAACATTATTCAATTATATTAACTAAACTATGAAAACTCTCAAGTAAGCTATGAAAACAATTAAAGTCTTGTATCTTAAAAGTGAGTAAAAAAATCGGGCTTGCCTCACTGTGCTAATTTAAGAATTATTCAACTAGTTCGAATCCCATTCAAACCGTCTGACATACTATGTGGGGCTTGTCTCACTGCTGTTCTTATTTAAGAATTATTCGAATCCGTCTGACATAGCTATGCTTAAACTCCGCAATGTCTGACATCTAAGGTAAACCGTATTTATGCTTTTTTTACTTTTTAATGCAATAGTCACTCAATTTATATCAGCTATCTCAGTGCTAATTCTGATCCTGATTTCGATCGTGCAATATAACCTGAAATTACCGTGCAACAGCTATCTTCCACGTCTTACTATAATTTAGCATAAATGCAACCTTATCATATATTTAATGTAAGATATACTGAAAATTTGCTTGAAACAAAACCGACTCACGGTGTGCTAAAGTGTTATGCACATTACCGACTTTCTGTTGTAATAGTTTTGGAATTTATTTTGACAAATATCTCACTAGCGCAACTAACAACTAGCAACTAGCAACTAGCGCTGTCTCTCAGCAAGTGTTAATCCGTCTCACTGCTATACTTGATATGTTTTATGCATCTATTTAACATCCACATCAAATAATCCTAATGTATACCGTCTCAACCTCCTTGACATGTCTCGCAAACCACTCACTATTATAAGGACTTTTTCACTTTACATTTGTACCCTGATATTTTGCTGAAACCAGGGAAAGCGGATTGTGTCACATTTAGGTGATATCAGTGCTATCTTGACAAATGTTAAATTTACAGTATTTCAGCACTTCCCCAGTCTTCGTTAACTGTCCAATTAAACTCTGCTGCTGCTTGAGTCTTACAGGTGATGCACCAATTATCACACAATTTGATCTCATTGCTATTCCGAGATTCTGTCTTATTCTATATCTATCTTATTCTATCTCTCAAAAATATAAAAATTCGCACTGGTTTTCTAAAGCCCTGCTAAATATTATGTGACTTTATCTGACACACTATTACTATTCATTCATCATAACACCAATATATATTCATTCATTCATTCAACTGACACTGTGTGTTTACTGTTCCTTCCACTGACACCAATGATGGGTACTATTTCGCTCACTGGCTAAGAATTTGTTGCATTACTCTAAATCTGGCACATCTCCAGATACATCTTCTCCTTCTCTGCTTGCTCAATCTCATTAACGTAATTCTAAATACTCATGCATTATCATAAATAAAGTCAGGATAACATCGAGCATTGAGATAAAGTTGCAGGTCTCACGTTTATATTGTCGGACAAACAGTTACCAATACCTTAATTAAGACGAAATGCTCACTCTGATAGTTGCAATTGCAATACCCTGTTCAACAGCTTATCTTCTAAGTTGCTATATTTAGCGTAAATGCAACCTGTCTTACATCTAATTGTCCAATGTCATTGTCCAATGACAATTTGCTTGTGAAATACAGATTGTAACGATCTCTATAAACCGACTCACGGCTTTGATTACAATCTGCTCTTTTTTGTGTTTATCTTTATCTCAACAAATATCCATGTCTTTTATATATATCGACTCTAATGCAACTAAAAACACTAATAGGCTACTGCCTATTAATTTGGTTAAAGAAACCGATTTAAATTGTCAAGGAGTGTTGTCTCACTGCCATATTTGATATGTTTAAAGAAAATGCATCCTAATGTACACCTAATGTGATAACACTCTTAACATGTCTGGCAACCAACTCACTATTATCAGGGCTTTTATAATGTAACCTGACGTTTTCCTCAACCATGTAAAACGTCTCACTGATATTTTGCTGTGGACCCACTGGATTGTGGTGATAGGTACTATCTTGACAAATGTTACATTTACAGTATTTAAGCAATTTCCCAGTCTTCGAACAGTTGTCCAAAAAAGGTGATGCATCAATTATCAAACAATCTGATCTCATTGCTATTACCGACATTCTACCTTAATTGCAATTGCAACTATGTCTCGTAAATATAAAACGCGCACTGGTTTTCTAAAGCCCTGCTAAATATTGTGTTACTTTATCTGACAGCAAGTTCATTCATTCATTCATCACTAATTCCTCCAACTGACACTCATTATGTTTCACTGTTCCTTCCACGCATATGCTGAGAATTTTTTGCTAACTAAATCTAGTACATCTCTGGATAGCACTGATATTGAGTGATCATTGCCAATAAAAGAGTAATAAAAAAACAGAAATTACTGATATTGTGGAGTTCACATCTGTCAGACGGTTTGACTTAGATTCGAACTCGTTGAATAATTCTTACATAAGCACAGCAGTGATCGTTGGTAGAATGCAAAATATTAGCAATAGCCTTATTGTTTACTTTTCCACTAACTATCTCTCAGCCAGTGTAATCCATATGTTTTAAGAAAATGCATCTAACAAATCCTAATGTATACCGTCTCATCTTAATGTCTCGTTGGTAAACTCACTATTTTAAGGGCTTTTTCGCTACTCAAACCATATTCTTTCACTATTCCTTCACTATTCACTATACTGACATAATGATGGCTCACTATCCTTCCCACTGAAACGAACAAGGCGGTACTATTTTTCTAACTCATCCCACAATGATCCTTATTTTTTCCACTGACACGTGGGTCACGATTTCTCCCACTAAAACCAATCATAGGTTACGATTCCTCCCACTGACACTAATGATGGGTCACTATTCTTCCTACTGACACCAAAAATTGGGTACTATTTCTCACACTGACACCAATGAACGGTCAATATTCCTTAAAATTACACCAATGATGAGGACTATTCCTTCCACCGACACCAATAACGTTGTACTATTTCTCATACTGACACCAATGATGTTTCACTGTTCATTCCACTGACACCAATGATGGGTAACTTTTCCTCCCACTGACACCAAAGATGGGTCACAATTCCTTACACTGACACCAATGATGGGTCACTATTCCTCCAATTGACACTAATGATGGATCACTATTCTTCTCACGGACACCAAAAATGAGGTACTTTTTCTCCCACTGACACCAATAATGCGGTACTATTCCATCCACTGTCACAAATCATATTCCTCCAACTGACACTAATGATAGGTCACTATTATTCCTATTGACATCAATGATTGGTCACTATGATGGTGAATCACTATTCCACCCACCAAATGAGGGTCAATATTCCTTAAAATTACACCAATAATGAGGGCTATTCTTTCCACTGACCCATAATGTGGTAGTATTTCTCATACTGACACCAATGATGTTTCACTGTTCCTTCCACTGACACCAATGATAGGAGACTATTCCTCCCACCGATACCAATGATAGGTGACTATTCCTCCCAATGATGGCTCACTATTCTTCCCACTGACACCAATCATGGGTGACTATTTCTCCCACTAACACCAATGATATGGTACTATTTCTCCTACTTAGTGATGTGTCACTATTCTTTCAACTGACAACAATGTTGGGTCACTATTCCAACAACGGACACCCATTTCTGGTAAGAATATGCACATAATTATTTTTCTACATAGGGATTATGGATGGAATATTGTAGTTAAACATACATAGGAACATATTAAACCTATTTCTGATATGAATATGCATAACATTATTTTCTACATGGGCATTATGGGTGGAATATTGTTTATAAATATACATAGGAACATATTTAACCGATTTCTGATAAGAATATGTATGTAAGTATTTTTCTGCATAGGGATTATGGGTGAAATATTGTTTATAAATATACATAGGAAGCTATTTAGCCCATTTCTGATAAGAATATCCATATAATTATTTTTCTATATGGGGTTATGGGTGAAATATTATTTATAAATATACATAGGAACCTAATTAAAGCATTTCTGCTAAGAATATGCATATGATTATTTTTCTACATGGGAATTATTGGTGGAAAATTGTTTATAAATATACATAGTAACCTATTTAACCCATTTCTGATACGACTATGCATATAATTATTTTTTTATATGGGGCTATTGGTGGAATATTGTTTATAAATATACATAGGAACCTAATTAAAGCATTTCTGATATGAATATGCATATAATTATACTGGAATATGGGGATCATGGGTTGATTATTGTTTATACATATACATAGGAACGTATTTAACATATTTCTGATAAAAATATGAATATAATTATTTGTCTGTATGGGGATTATGGGTGGAATGTTGTTTATAAATATACATAGGAACCTATTTAACCCATTTCTGGTAAGAATATGCATATAATTATTTTTCTACTTTGGGATTATGCGTGGAATATTGTTTATAAATATACATAGTAACCTATTTAACCAATTTCTCATAAGAATATGCATATAATTATTTTTCTACATGGGGATTATGGATGGAATATTGTAGTTAAACATACATAGGAACCTATTTAACCCATTTCTGATAAGAATATGCATATAATTATTTTTTTATATGGGGCTATTGGTGGAATATTGTTTATAAATATACATAGGAACCTAATTAAAGCATTTCTGATATGAATATGCATATAATTATACTGGAATATGGGGATCATGGGTTGATTATTGTTTATACATATACATAGGAACGTATTTAACATATTTCTGATAAAAATATGAATATAATTATTTGTCTGTATGGGGATTATGGGTGGAATGTTGTTTATAAATATACATAGGAACCTATTTAACCCATTTCTGGTAAGAATATGCATATAATTATTTTTCTACTTTGGGATTATGCGTGGAATATTGTTTATAAATATACATAGTAACCTATTTAACCAATTTCTCATAAGAATATGCATATAATTATTTTTCTACATGGGGATTATGGATGGAATATTGTAGTTAAACATACATAGGAACCTATTTAACCCATTTCTGATAAGAATATGCATATAATTATTTTTCTATATGGGGTTATGGGTGGAATATTGTTTATAAATATACATAGGAACCTATTTGGGGGGCGCATGCGCGCGAGCGAACGAGATGGCCGCCTGAGATCTCCGCTCCGCGCCGCTGGCACACACTAACCGGCCGTACAAGGCACAGAGCGCACATTGCCGCCTGACACACACAGCGGCGGCTCCCGGATCCCCTTGTGCCGCTTCTGGGGATGTACAAAGCGGCTAAAACGAAGCCCAGGAACCGGCAAGCTCACAGGCCTGCTCCAGCCCCAGGGAAGGTGAGAGGCAAGATGGCGCCCGACCCTCCAGAGCCAGACGATACCACGCAGCACTCTGCAGAGGATCCTGCATCACCTGCTGACAGCCTGCACCAGTTCCCCTCAGACCTGGTGAGTCCTCTCCCTACAGACACTGATAACATACTAGCTAAATTCCGCAGCATAGTCAGGGACGAGATCACCGCGGCATCCCGCAAGCTTTCTTCTGACATGGTGAGGGGGCTTAAAGAGATAGGCCACCGCACTAACCAGCTAGAACAGCGTATGGACCTGGCCACCACAGTGCTAGAGGGGCATGAGGAAGAAGTAGACAAAATGAACGCTGAGATTGAAATTTTAAAGGATAAGTTGGAGGAGGCAGAAAACAGAGCTCGCAGGGACAATCTCCGCATCCGTGGCATCCCTGAGAATATCACTGACTTACAAGGTACAGCAACTGCCTTTTTTCAGGAACTGGCCCCTGGGATTCCGGTTGAAAGATTGGAATTTGATCGCATACACCGCTCCCTAGCCCCTAAACCCTCTGACGGCCCACCAAGAGACATTATCATTAAATTCCATTTTTACCGTACTAAGGAGAAACTCTTGCAAGCCGCCAGGGAGCAACAAGACATCTCCTTTCAGGGTAACCCCCTACAACTGTTTGCTGACCTATCGCCAGTTACTATTGCCAGAAGACGGGGCCTCAAACCCTACCTACAGATTCTCCAAACCCAAGGGATCCGGTACAGATGGGGGTTCCCCTTTAAGCTATCATTTACTCATCTGGGCCGCCAGTTCCAAGCCACCTCCCCGTCTGAGTTGAGACGCCATTTTCAAGAATTACACCTAGATTTGCCCTCATCCTCTGCAGAGGCACCGTCCTCCTCCTCTAAACCAGGCACTACCAGGCCCTCTCGTCAGCTCTCACAGGTCTCCCAGCGATCTACGCCCGGATCGCAGGCTCTGAGGGATCTCCAGGCCCAAAAGTTCCACAAGTCCAACAATAGCTGAAACCGCCTCCACAACACCTCTTTCTGAGACTTAACTTGTCTCTGCGCAGCTCGGACCCTAGATTTGACCGACGAACTCGGCCTGCCCGCAGCCACTTGCTCCCGGAACAAATGTGCTACCCTGAAAGGAACTCTCTGCTCTTCCTGCACCATCTATCAAGCCTGACTTTTCGTTTAAGATGATGCGTCCCGCTACAGACTGCCCCAATTGTGTGATGGCAGTCAGGGATGTTGACCCCCCCTTCAGGCAACACATAACAGCGTGAGCTCTGGAAAGCCACTACCCTTTTACCATACGGCTGTTCTCTAGAAAGACAGGAACTGGCTTACTACACCTTCTTCCCCCCAATTTTATTTATTTACTTTTTTATTTATCCTCATTTTTATTCCCTTGCACCAATGTCTCCGGAACTAGAATATCGTTAGAGAGTGTACGACGTATTTTTTCGATTGATTGGGTGGGGTGGCTGTGGTCTTGGTTCCTACCCACGCTGTGGTCTTGGTTCCTACCCACGGGTCCCTCGCCCACACCTGGTGGTGCGGGGGGCCCGTGGGTGGGCACTGCCCGAGTGGGTCTACTGGCCCACCCGGCGGCGGTATGTCCTTGGCCGCTGCCGCCTGGGGTCCTGTGGTTGCAGGTAAAGAAACCCTGTTGTTTGTTTAGAGTTACTTTTATACTCTTCTTGGTTATTTTTCTATTTTTTTATGCTCCTTCCCATGTACATTGTTAACAGAAGGGCTTCACATGGTTCCTAAAGATTGAATCACTCTAAGATTTTCTTTTATTGTAGTTATTTTTTGTTTCTCAGTTTAGGCTCTGTGCTAACTTACTGTCTAACTTGTAACTATTTTTTTTATGTACCGGCCGGTGGTTCCAGCGGACCACTGCTCCCCCCACCAGTAGGTACTTGGCTGCGACGAAAGTCTAGGCCAACGACCCACTCCACCGTGAACCTCAGAGTTAACAACTTGATGCAATTTGGTTTACACTACACGCCCTACTTCAAATGTATTTTGGTAAATTTAAACCACATGCTCTCCTTTTTCCTCTTCTCTTTCCTGCTATTCCCTTTCTCCTCTCCCCCTCCACTCTCCCCTTTTGGTCCCCGGGGTTCGCGGATGGAGTTTTATATAGCAGCACACCCTTGATTCCATGACTCTCCACTGGTTATCCCTGAATGTTCAGGGCATGAACTCTCCTCAAAAGAGGGTCAAGATATTCAAATATCTTAAACAACAAAAGATAGACATTGCGTGCCTACAGGAAACGCATTTCTCTTCCACCTCCTGCCCCAAATATTTTGCCGCAGACTACCCCCAGGTCTATCTAGCTAACGGCCCTACCAAGCAAAGAGGAGTCCTGATTGCCATACATAAATCTGTTCCGTTTGTTTGCAGTAAACAGATCGCTGACCCAGATGGCGGGTATTTAATAGTTCAAGGCACAGTTCAAGACAACGATGTAACCATAATGTCTTACTATGCCCCAAATAGAAACCCGGGACCCTTCTTGACCCACATCTGCTCCCTCTTGAAGTCGCATCAGAAAGGTACCCTCCTGCTAGCAGGAGACTCCAATGTGTCATTGAATCCCTCTATCGACAACTACCCACCGGATCATAAGTCTCCCTCCCCTGCCGCCAAAATATTTAAATACTCCCTACAATCTCATGACCTAGTAGACGTGTGGAGGGAATTGCACCCCCGAGGTAGGGACTTTACCCACTACTCACATCCCCATAACTCTCACTCAAGAATAGATCACATGTTTGTGCTAAGAAAACACCTCTCACTAGTGGATTCATGCTCTGTGCTCGCCACTCCATGGACGGATCATGACCCTACTGTAACAGTGCTCCACTCTATTCTGAGCAAACCCCAACACTCCCCCTGGATCATGAATGACTCTCTTCTCTCCTTCAAAGACATTTTTAAAGATATCCAAGATACCTCCGAGGAATACTTTAAACTTAATGTAGGGTCGGTCGCATCCCCGGTCACACTTTGGGAAGCTTATAAAGCAGTCCTTCACGGCCATGTAATTAGGATCGCATCCCGACGTAAACGGGAAAGGGCGCAAACCCGCCGAACGTTAGAGCACCAACTGGAGACCCTTTCTGAGACCTTTAAACAATCTCCCACTCCGGACAACCGTAGGCTCCTTGATAAGGCCCGTACAGATTTAGACTTATGCTTAACGGATGAGGCAGAGCGCACACTACGCTGGGCTAAACAAAAATGGTACGCCAAAGCCAATAAACCCAACGCAATGTTGTCCAATAGATTACGTACCTTCACCCCGAAATTCAATCCCATCACCCTCCGCACTCGCCACAATATCCTAACGGGAAACCCACAACGAGTTCTAGATGAATTTAGATACCGTCTTACAAAACTTTACTCATCTCCTGACCATCCTCCCCCCCAATCCCCCAACGACTTCCTGACAAACCTTTCTTTACCTTCTCTATCTGAGACCCACAAATCACTCATGGACCGAGACATTCAAGTCTCAGAAGTCCTTCAATGTATTAAAGAACTGAAAGTAGGTAAAAGACCAGGCCCCGATGGTTTCTCGGCTCTTTACTACCGGAAACTAGCTGATGTCATCGCTCCCCACCTCACAAATATGTATAACTCGGTTAAAGATGGTCGTTCTTTCACACCAAATATACTAACAGCCAACATAGTGATGATCCCTAAGCCTGACAAAGATCACTCCTCCTGGGCCAACTTTAGGCCGATCTCCCTAATCAACATAGACATGAAGGTTTTGACAAAAATTCTGGCCAAACGCCTTAACTCCTTCCTTCCACGGCTAATAAAAAAAGACCAGGTGGGCTTTGTCCCAGGGAGACAGGCTGGTGACGCTATCCGACGCCTCCTACAAATACAACACATTGTACACAACAGATCTCTGGAGACAATGTTTTTGTCTCTTGACATTACCAAAGCTTTCGACACCCTGTCCTGGCCCTACCTTATACAGGTATTAAACCGCTATGGGTTTGGTGAGTCCTTTATGAAATGGATTTTAGCTATTTATGACACCCCCCAAGCTAAAGTGAAATATTATGGATTTGAGTCTCCCACCTTTCCTATCCTAAGGGGGACCCGTCAGGGATGCCCCCTCTCTCCACTTCTATTTATAATGGCGCTAGAAACTCTGGCTGAGGCGATTCGATCTCACCCAGACGTAGAGGGGGTAGAAATCGCGGGCTCCCCTCATAAATTATCCTTGTTTGCGGATGACATCCTGTTGACTATTACCAAGCCTAGAATCACCTTGCCTAACCTCCTGTCCCTCTTAAATACCTTTGCCGCGACCTCGGGCTTAGTTGTCAATCCCTCTAAGTCCAGGGCGATGTCAATTAATCTAGCGCCCCTTGAACTAGAACACTTAAAAGCTACTTTCTCCTTTCACTGGCTGTCCTCCCTACCCTACCTGGGGATTAAACTTACCCCGAGTTATTCAAACCTCTACCAGGCCAACTTCCCCTCGCTCTTTACGAAATTGACAGCAATGCTCAACTCTTGGTCCACCCTCCCACTATCCTGGTTCGGAAGGATTGTTACTATACGAATGACCTATCTTCCAAAACTACCATATTATTTCAGAGTCCTACCGGTCCATGTTCCACCCCACATTATACGCATTCAACAACGGAAAATAATGCAGTTTATATGGGGTTCCACCAGACCCAGAATCAATAAACGGGTGCTGTATGCCCGCAGGGTCGATGGCGGCCTCTCGGTTCCTAATCTACAAGCTTACTACACGGCGGCGGCTATTGCCCCGCTATCGCATCTCCATGAAAAACAGCAGATGCCGCTGTGGGCCGTCGTCGACCTTGTAGACGCTCACCCGACACCACTGGCCTCTATCCCTTGGCTCCCCAAGGCTCACCGCCCAACCAATATAGGCCCTTATTTGGCCCACTCACTTAAGTTGTGGGACTCAATCAAATACTCAGCGAACCTGATTTCCCCGCATCTTCCTCTACTCCACCTCCTTCACTGCCCGTTGTTTCCACCCGGGCGTGACAACCCGATGCAATTCAAGTGGTGGTCCGAAAACGGGTTTGTAGATATCCACTCTATGTTTACCCCTACCAGGATTATCCCATTCGCAGCACTGCGGTCCTCCCACGATATTCCCCTTAGGGAGCACTATAGCTACATGCAGATCCGGCATTTCCTACAACAGCTCATTCAATCTTTACCATCTCCCTATACTTTGACCCCTTTTGAAAGCTTATGCATGTCACGACCCCACTCCTCAGGTCTGATCTCTTTAATATACGCAGCCATAATAGGCTCCAAGAAACCACCCCTGAGACCATATCACCTCCAGTGGGAGGCTGAATTGGGGAAAAAACTAGATCCAGAGGACTGGCAGGCCATGACTGCTGCTATCTCCAAATGCTCCAAAAATGTGTTACACCTAGAAAACGCTTACAAAATACTCTATCGATGGTATTATACCCCAGCTAGACTTGCGAGCTTTATTCCATCCTATTCCCCCTTATGCTTTCGTGGGTGTACCCAGGAGGGAACAATGGCACATATCTGGTGGAAATGCCCCAAGGTTTGCAGATTGTGGGTCAGAATCTACGCTCTTCTCCGTAACCTTTTCAACACAAACATAAGAAGCTCTCTTGGGGAAACCAATCATAGAACTATTGAAACCGGAACGCCAACTGGCGTCACATATGTTTACTGCAACTAAATTGACTATAGCAAAGGCTTGGAAACCCCCAGTTCTCAGTTTTGAAGCAGTCAAAAATCTTGTAAATGATATTATGATTGATGAAAAATTGACAGCTATCCTATCTGACACACATGATAAATTCCTTCGGACATGGCAGCCTTGGGTGTCCCATGTCCACCCTTCCAGATTTGATCCTGCGCTACTCTCGCTTTGAGATGCCTCCGTCCTCCAGTTCCGGGGACCCCCCCCCCCCTCTCCCCTCTCTCTCCATCCCCTTCCTTTTCTCTCTTCTCTGTTACGCTTATTTCTTTCCTCTCTCTTTGTCCTTTCCTCTTACGAATCTCCCTTCTTACATTCTACCTCACAATTTCTCTGATTTACAGACCAACCTCTGTCAGGTTGGACAACTGATGAGCAACCGTTCTAAAGACATGAAAAATTGTTTTTCAGCACCATAAGGTCTTTTTCATTAAGACACTAAACAGACAAAGTCTGACCTCATGTAAATCTCTCCTGAACCTCAAGACCGTGTAAGATTTGTTATGCCTTATATCGCTATGCTTGTTGTATATCCGCATTCTTATTACAGAACTGCTTACACGATGTGCTCACCATTGTTTCTTTTTTTTTTTATTGTTTTCTTTGTATTTTTCTTGACGATTTTTATGTTCAATAAAAACCTTTGTACAAGGAACCTATTTAACCCATTTCTGATAAGAATATGCATATAATTAATTTTTTACATGGGGATTATGGATGGAATATTGTTTATAAATTTACATAGCAACATATTAAACCTATTTCTGATATGAATATGCATATAATTATATTGCTATATGGGGATTATCGGTTGAATATTGTTTATAAATATACATAGGAACGTATTTAACCTAATTCTGATATAAATATTAATTATCCATATATAATTATATTTCTACATATGGATTATGGGTGGAATACTGTTTATAAATATACATAGGAACCTATTTAACCATTTTCTGATAAGAATATGCACATAGTTATTTTTCTACATCTGGATTTTGGGTGGAATATTGTAGATAAACATAAACAGCAACATATTAAACCTATTTTTGATAACAATACGCTTATCATTATTTTTCTACTTGTGGATTAAGGGTGGAATATTGTTTATGAATGTACATAGGAACATATTTAACCCATTTCTGTTTGAATATGCATATAATTATTTTGCTATATGGGGATTATGGATTAAATATTGTTTATAAATATACACAGGAACCTATTTAACCCATTTCTGGTAAGAATATGCATATAATTATTTTTCTACATAGGGATTATGGGTGAAATACTGTTTTAAAATATACATAGGAATATATTTAACCCATTTCTGATAAGAATATGCATATAATTATTTTTCTACATGGGGATTATGGGTGGAATATTGTTTATAAATATACATAGGAACCTATTTATCCCATTTGTTTTAAAAATACGCATATAATTATTTTTCTACATATGGATTACGGGTGGAAGAATGTTTATAAATATACATAGGAACCTATTTCACCATTTTCTGATAAGAATATGCACATAGTTATTTTTCTACATCGGGATTTTTGGTGGAATATTGTAGATAAACATACACAGCAACATATTAAACCTATTTTTGATTACAATATGCATAACATTATTTTTCTACATGTGGATTAAGGGTGGAATATTGTTTATAAATGTACATAGGAACCTATTTAACCCATTTCTGATAAGAATATGCATATAATTATTTTTCTATATGGGGTTATGGGTGGAATATTGTTTATAAATATACATAGGAACCTATTTAACCCATTTCTGATAAGAACATGCATATAATTAATTTTTTACATGGGGATTATGGATGGAATATTGTTTATAAATTTACATAGCAACCATATTAAACCTATTTCTGATATGAATATGCATATAATTATATTGCTATATGGGGATTATCGGTTGAATATTGTTTATAAATATACATAGGAACGTATTTAACCTAATTCTGATATAAATATGCATAACATTATTTTTCTACATGGGGATTATGGGTGGAATATTGTTTATAAATATACATAGAAACATATTTAACCAATTTCTGATAAGATTATGTATATAAGTATTTTTCTACATAGGGATTATGGGTGAAATATTGTTTATAAATATTGTTTATAAATTGAGTATAATAATATACATAGGAACATATTAAACCTATTTCTGATATGAATATGCATATAATTATATTGCTATATGGGGATTATGGGTTGAATATTGTTTATAAATATACATAGAAACGTATTTAACCTAATTCTGATATGAATATGCATAACATTATTTTTCTACATGGGGATTATGGGTGGAATATTGTTTATAAATATACATAGGAACATATTTAACCAATTTCTGATAAGATTATGTTTATAAATATATAAGGTGGAATATTGTTTATAAATATACATAGGAACCTATTTAACCCATTTCTGATAAGAATATGCAAATAATTATTTTTCTACATGGGGATTATGGGTGGACTATTGTTTATAAATATACATAGGAACCTATTTATCCCATTTCTTTTAAAAATATGCATATAATTATATTTCTACATATGGATTATGGGTGGAATACTGTTTATAAATATACATAGGAACCTATTTAACCATTTTCTGATAAGAATATGCACATAGTTATTTTTCTACATCTGGATTTTGGGTGGAATAATGTAGATAAACATACACAGCAACATATTAAACCTATTTTTGATAAAAATACGCTTATCATTATTTTTCTACATGTGGATTAAGGGTGGAATATTGTTTATGAATATACATAGGAACATATTTAACCCATTTCTGATAAGAATATGCATATAATTATTTTTCTACATGGGGATTATGGGTGGAATATTGTTTATAAATATACATAGCAATATATTGAACCTATTTCTGTTTGAATATGCATATAATTATTTTGCTATATGGGGATTATGGATTGAATATTGTTTATAAATATACACAGGAACCTATTTAACCCATTTCTGGTAAGAATATGCATATAATTATTTTTCTACATAGGGATTATGGGTGAAATACTGTTTTAAAATATACATAGGAATATATTTAACCCATTTCTGATAAGAATATGCATATAATTATTTTTCTACATGGGGATTATGGGTGGAATATTGTTTATAAATATACATAGGAACCTATTTATCCCATTTGTTTTAAAAATACGCATATAATTATTTTTCTACATATGGATTACGGGTGGAATAATGTTTATAAATATACATAGGAACCTATTTCACCATTTTCTGATAAGAATATGCACATAGTTATGTTTCTACATCGGGATTTTTGGTGGAATATTGTAGATAAACATACACAGCAACATATTAAACCTATTTTTGATAACAATACGCATAACATTATTTTTCTACATGTGGATTAAGGGTGGAATATTGTTTATAAATGTACATAGGAACCTATTTAACCCATTTCTGATAAGAATATGCATATAATTATTTTTCTATATGGGGTTATGGGTGGAATATTGTTTATAAATATACATAGGAACCTATTTAACCCATTTCTGATAAGAATATGCATATAATTATTTTTTTACATGGGGATTATGGATGGAATATTGTTTATAAATTTACATAGCAACATATTAAACCTAATTCTGATATAAATATGCATAACATTATTTTTCTACATGGGGATTATGGGTGGAATATTGTTTATAAATATAAATAGGAACATATTTAACCCATTTCTGATAAGAATATGTATATAAGTATTTTTCTACATAGGGATTATGGGTGAAATATTGTTTATAAATATACATAGGAACCTATTTAGCCCATTTCTGATAAGAATATGCATATAATTATTTTTCTACGTGGGGATTATGGGTGGAATATTGTTTATAAATATACATAGCAACATATTAAACCTATTTCTGTTTGAATATGCATATAATTATTTTGCTATATGGGGATTATGGATTGAATATATTTTATAAATATACATAGGAACCTATTTAACCCATTTCTGATAAGAATATGCATACAATTATTTTTTACATGGGGATTATGGGTGGAATATTGTTTATAAATATACATAGGAACCTATTTCACCCATTTCTGATTAGAATATGCATATAATTATTTTTCTACATGGGGATTATGGATAGAATATTGTTTATAAATATACATAGGAACCTATTCATCCCATTTCTTTTAAAAATATGCATATAATTATTTTTCTACATCGGGATTATGGGTGGAATATTGTTTATGAATTTACATAGGAACATATTAAACCTATTTCTGATATGAATATGCATAACATTATTTTTCTACATGGGGATTATGGGTGGAATATTGTTTATAAATATACATAGGAACATATTTAACCAATTTCTGATAAGATTATGTATATAAGTATTTTTCTACATAGGGATTATGGGTGAAATATTGTTTATAAATATACATAGGAACCTATTTAGCCCATTTCTGATAAGAATATCCATATAATTATTTTTCTACGCGGGGATTATGGGTGGAATATTGTTTATAAATAAACATAGCAACATATTAAACCTATTTCTGTTTGAATATGCATATAATTATTTTGCTATATGGGGATTATGGATTGAATATTGTTTATAAATATACATAGGAACCTATTTAACCCATTTCTGATAAGAATATGCATACAATTATTTTTTACATGGGCATTATGGGTGGAATATTGTTTATAAATATACATAGGAACCTATTTCACCCATTTCTGATTAGAATATGCATATAATTATTTTTCTACATGGGGATTATGGATAGAATATTGTTTATAAATATACATAGGAACCTATTTATCCCATTTCTTTTAAAAATACGCATTTAATTATTTTTCTACATCGGGATTATGGGTGGAATATTGTTTATGAATTTACATAGGAACATATTAAACCTATTTCTGATATGAATATGCATAACATTATTTTTCTACATGGGGATTATGGGTGGAATATTGTTTATACATTTACATAGGAACATATTAAACCTATTTCTGATATGAATATGCATAACATTATTTTTCTACATGGGGATTATGGGTGTAATATTGTTTATAAATATACATAGGAACATATTTAACCAATTTCTGATAAGATTATGTATATAAGTATTTTTCTACATAGGGATTATGGGTGAAATATTGTTTATAAATATACATAGGAACCTATTTAGCCCATTTCTGATAAGAATATGCATATAATTATTTTTCTACGTGGGGATTATAGATAGAATATTGCTTATAAATATACGTAGGAACCTATTGATCCCATTTCTTATAAAAAATATGCATATCATTATTTTTCTACATATGGATTATGGGTGGAATATTGTTTATAAATATACATAGGAACCTATTTAACAAATTTATGATAAGAATATGCACATAGTTATTTTTTCTACATCGGGAGTTGGGGTGGAATATTGTAGATAAACATACATAGCAACATATTAAACCTATTTTTGATAAAAATACGCATATCATTATTTTTCTACATGTGGATTAAGGGTGGAATATTGTCTATAAATATACATAGGAACCTATTTAACCCATTTCTGATAAGAATATGCATATAATTATTTTTCTATATGGGGATTATGGATAGAATATTGTTTATAAATATACATAGGAACCTATTTATCCCATTTCTTTTAAAAATACGCATATAATTATTTTTCTACATATGGATTATGGGTGGAATTTTGTTTATAAATATACATAGGAACCTATTTAACCAATTTCTGATAAGAATATGCACATAGTTATTTTTCTACATCGGGATTTTGGGTGAAATATTCTAGATAAACATACACAGCAACATATTAAACCTATTTTTGATAACAATACGCATATCATTATTTTTCTAAATGTGGATTAAGGGAGGAATATTGTTTATAAATATACATAGGAACATATTTAACCCATTTCTGATAAGAATATGTATATAAGTATTTTTCTACATAGGGATTATGGGTGAAATTTTGTTTATAAATATACATAGGAACCTATTTAGCCCATTTCTGATAAGAATATGCATATAATTATTTTTCTACGTGGGGATTATGGGTGGAATATTGTTTATAAATATACATAGCAACATATTAAACCTATTTCTGTTTGAATATGCATATAATTATTTTGCTATATGGGGATTATGGATTGAATATATTTTATAAATATACATAGGAACCTATTTAACCCATTTCTGATAAGAATATGCATACAATTATTTTTTACATGGGGATTATGGGTGGAATATTGTTTATAAATATACATAGGAACCTATTTCACCCATTTCTGATTAGAATATGCATATAATTATTTTTCTACATGGGGATTATGGATAGAATATTGTTTATAAATATACATAGGAACCTATTCATCCCATTTCTTTTAAAAATACGCATATAATTATTTTTCTACATCGGGATTATGGGTGGAATATTGTTTATGAATTTACATAGGAACATATTAAACCTATTTCTGATATGAATATGCATAACATTATTTTTCTACATGGGGATTATGGGTGGAATATTGTTTATAAATATACATAGGAACATATTTAACCAATTTCTGATAAGATTATATATATAAGTATTTTTCTACATAGGGATTATGGGTAAAATATTGTTTATAAATATATATAGGAACCTATTTAGCCCATTTCTGATAAGAATATGCATATAATTATTTTTCTACGCGGGGATTATGGGTGGAATATTGTTTATAAATAAACATAGCAACATATTAAACCTATTTCTGTTTGAATATGCATATAATTATTTTGCTATATGGGGATTATGGATTGAATATTGTTTATAAATATACATAGGAACCTATTTAACCCATTTCTGATAAGAATATGCATACAATTATTTTTTACATGGGCATTATGGGTGGAATATTGTTTATAAATATACATAGGAACCTATTTCACCCATTTCTGATTAGAATATGCATATAATTATTTTTCTACATGGGGATTATGGATAGAATATTGTTTATAAATATACATAGGAACCTATTCATCCCATTTCTTTTAAAAATACGCATATAATTATTTTTCTACATTGGGATTATGGGTGGAATATTGTTTATGAATTTACATAGGAACATATTAAACCTATTTCTGATATGAATATGCATAACATTATTTTTCTACATGGGGATTATGGGTGGAATATTGTTTATAAATATACATAGGAACATATTTAACCAATTTCTGATAAGATTATGTATATAAGTATTTTTCTACATAGGGATTATGGGTGAAATATTGTTTATAAATATACATAGGAACCTATTTAGCCCATTTCTGATAAGAATATGAATATAATTATTTGTCTATATGGGGATTATGGGTGGAATGTTGTTCATAAATATACATAGGAACTTATTTAACCTATTTCTGATAAGAATATGCATATAATTATTTTTCTACATGGGGATTATGGGTGGAATATTGTTTATAAATATACATAGTAACCTATTTAACCCATTTCTGATAAGAATATGCATATAAATATTTTTCAGTATGGGGATTATAGGTGGAATATTGTTTATAAATATACATAGGAACATATTTAACCAATTTCTGATAAGATTATGTATATAAGTATTTTTCTACATAGGGATTATGGGTGAAATATTGTTTATAAATATACATAGGAACATATTTAACCAATTTCTGATAAGAATATGTATATAAGTATTTTTCTACATAGGGATTATGGGTGAAATTTTGTTTATAAATATACATAGGAACCTATTTAGCCCATTTCTGATAAGAATATGCATATAATTATTTTTCTACGTGGGGATTATGGGTGGAATATTGTTTATAAATATACATAGCAACATATTAAACCTATTTCTGTTTGAATATGCATATAATTATTTTGCTATATGGGGATTATGGATTGAATATATTTTATAAATATACATAGGAACCTATTTAACCCATTTCTGATAAGAATATGCATACAATTATTTTTTACATGGGGATTATGGGTGGAATATTGTTTATAAATATACATAGGAACCTATTTCACCCATTTCTGATTAGAATATGCATATAATTATTTTTCTACATGGGGATTATGGATAGAATATTGTTTATAAATATACATAGGAACCTATTCATCCCATTTCTTTTAAAAATACACATATAATTATTTTTCTACATCGGGATTATGGGTGGAATATTGTTTATGAATTTACATAGGAACATATTAAACCTATTTCTGATATGAATATGCATAACATTATTTTTCTACATGGGGATTATGGGTGGAATATTGTTTATAAATATACATAGGAACATATTTAACCAATTTCTGATAAGATTATATATATAAGTATTTTTCTACATAGGGATTATGGGTGAAATATTGTTTATAAATATATATAGGAACCTATTTAGCCCATTTCTGATAAGAATATGCATATAATTATTTTTCTACGCGGGGATTATGGGTGGAATATTGTTTATAAATAAACATAGCAACATATTAAACCTATTTCTGTTTGAATATGCATATAATTATTTTGCTATATGGGGATTATGGATTGAATATTGTTTATAAATATACATAGGAACCTATTTAACCCATTTCTGATAAGAATATGCATACAATTATTTTTTACATGGGCATTATGGGTGGAATATTGTTTATAAATATACATAGGAACCTATTTCACCCATTTCTGATTAGAATATGCATATAATTATTTTTCTACATGGGGATTATGGATAGAATATTGTTTATAAATATACATAGGAACCTATTCATCCCATTTCTTTTAAAAATACGCATATAATTATTTTTCTACATTGGGATTATGGGTGGAATATTGTTTATGAATTTACATAGGAACATATTAAACCTATTTCTGATATGAATATGCATAACATTATTTTTCTACATGGGGATTATGGGTGGAATATTGTTTATAAATATACATAGGAACATATTTAACCAATTTCTGATAAGATTATGTATATAAGTATTTTTCTACATAGGGATTATGGGTGAAATATTGTTTATAAATATACATAGGAACCTATTTAGCCCATTTCTGATAAGAATATGAATATAATTATTTGTCTATATGGGGATTATGGGTGGAATATTGTTCATAAATATACATAGGAACTTATTTAACCTATTTCTGATAAGAATATGCATATAATTATTTTTCTACATGGGGATTATGGGTGGAATATTGTTTATAAATATACATAGTAACCTATTTAACCCATTTCTGATAAGAATATGCATATAAATATTTTTCAGTATGGGGATTATAGGTGGAATATTGTTTATAAATATACATAGGAACCTATTTAACCCATTTCTGGTAAGAATATGGATATAATTATTTTTCTACATAGGGATTATGGGTGGAATACTGTTTTAAAATATACATAGTAACCTATTTAACCAATTTCTCATAAGAATATGCATATAATTATTTTTCTACATGGGGATTATGGATGGAATATTGTAGTTAAACATACATAGGAATATATTTAACCAATTTCTGATAAGAATAAGCATATCATTATTTTTCTACATATGGATTATGGGTGGAATATTGTTTATAAATATACATGGGAACCTATTGAACCAATTTCTGATAAGAATATACATATAATTATTTTTCAATATGGGATTATGGGTGGAATATTGTTTATAAATATACATGGGAACCTATTTAACCCATTTCTGCTAAGAATATGCATATAATTATTTTTTTACATGGGGATTATGGATGGAATATTGTTTATAAATTTACATAGCAACATATTAAACCTATTTCTGATATGAATATGCATATAATTATATTGATATATTGGTATTATGGGTTGAATATTGTTTATAAATATACATAGCAACGTATTTAACCAATTTCTCATAAGAATATGCATATAATTGTTTTTCTACAGGGGGATTATGGGTGGAATATTGTTTATACTTTTGCATAGGAACATATTAAACCTATTTCTGATATTAATATGCATAACATTATTTTTCTACATGGGGATTAAGGGTGGAATATTGTTTATAAATATACATAGGAACATATTTAACCCATTTCTGATAAGAATATGTATATAAGTTTTTTTTCTACATAGGGATTATGGGTGAAATATTGTTTATAAATATACATAGGAACATATTTAGCCCATTTCTGATAAGAATATGCATATAATTATTTTTCTACATGGGGATTATTGGTGGAATATTGTTTATAAATATACATAGCAACATATTAAACCTATTTCTGTTTGAATATGCATATAATTATTTTTCTACATGGGGATTATGGGTGGAATATTGTTTATAAATATACATAGGAACCTATTTAACCCATTTCTGATAAGAATATGCATATAAATATTTTTCAGTATGGGGATTATAGGTGGAATATTGTTTATAAATATACATACAAACCTATTTAGCCCATTTCTGATAAGAATATGCATATAATTATTTTTCTACATGGGGAATATTGGTGGAATATTGTTTATAAATATACATAGCAACATATTAAACCTATTTCTGTTTGAATATGCATATAATTATTTTGCTATATGGGGATTATGGATTAAATATTGTTTATAAATATACATAGGAACCTATTTAACCCATTTCTGATAAGAATATGCATATAATTATTTTTCTACATCGGGATTATAGATAGAATATTGTTTATAAATATACATAGGAACCTATTTAACCCATTTCTGATAAGAATATGCATATATTTATTTTTCTATATGGGGATTATGGATAGAATATTGTTTATAAATATACATAGGAACCTATTTATCCCATTTCTTTTAAAAATACGCATATAATTCTTTTTCTACATATGGATTATGGGTGGAATTTTGTTTATAGATATACATAGGAACCTATTTTAACCAATTTCTGATAAGAATATGCACATAGTTATTTTTCTACATCGGGATTTTGGGTGAAATATTCTAGATAAACATACACAGCAACATATTAAACCTATTTTTGATAACAATACGCAAATCATTATTTTTCTACATGTGGATTAAGGGTGGAATATTGTTTATAAATATACATAGGAACCTATTTAACCCATTTCTGATAAGAATATGCATATATTTATTTTTCTACAAGGGGATTATGGGTGGAATATTGTTTATATATTTACATAGCAACATATTAAACCTATTTCTGTTTGAATATGCATATAATTATTTTGCTATATGGGGATTATGGATTAAATATTGTTTATAAATATACATAGGAACCTATTTAACCCATTTCTGATAAGAATATGCATACAATTAATTTTTACATGAGGATTATGGGTGGAATATTGTTTATAAATATACATAGGAAACTATTTCACCCATTTCTGAATAGAATATGCATATAATTATTTTTCTACATGGGGATTATGGATAGAATATTGTTTATAAATATACATAGGAACCTATTTATCCCATTTCTTTTAAAAATACGCATATAATTATTTTTCTACATCGGGATTATGGGTGGAATATTGTTTATGAATTTACATAGGAACATATTAAACCTATTTCTGATATGAATATGCATAACATTATTTTTCTACATGGGGATTATGGGTGTAATATTGTTTATAAATATACATAGGAACATATTTAACCAATTACTGATAAAATTATGTATATAAGTATTTTTCTACATAGGGATTATGGGTGAAATATTGTTTATAAATATACATAGGAACCTATTTAGCCCATTTCTGATAAGAATATGAATATAATTATTTGTCTATATGGGGATTATGGGTGGAATATTGTTCATAAATATACATAGGAACCTAGTTCACCTATTTCTGATAAGAATATGCATATAATTATTTTTCTACATGGGGATTATGGGTGGAATATTGTTTATAAATATACATAGTAACCTATTTAACCCATTTCTGATAAGAATATGCATATAAATATTTTTCAGTATGGGGATTATAGGTGGAATATTGTTTATAAATATACATAGGAACCTAGTTCACCTATTTCTGATAAGAATATGCATATAATTATTTTTCTACATGGGGATTATGGGTGGAATATTGTTTATAAATATACATGGGAACCTATTGAACCAATTTCTGATAAGAATATACATATAATTATTTTTCAATATGGGATTATGGGTGGAATATTGTTTATAAATATACATGGGAACCTATTTAACCCATTTCTGCTAAGAATATGCATATAATTATTTTTCTACATGGGGATTATGGATAGAATATTGTTTATAAATATACATAGGAACCTATTCATCCCATTTCTTTTAAAAATATGCACATAATTATTTTTCTACATCGGGATTATGGGTGGAATATTGTTTCTGAATTTACACAGGAACATATTAAACCTATTTCTGATATGAATATGCATAACATTATTTTTCTACATGGGGATTATGGGTGGAATATTGTTTATAAATATACATGGGAACCTATTGAACCAATTTCTGATAAGAATATACATATAATTATTTTTCAATATGGGATTATGGGTGGAATATTGTTTATAAATATACATGGGAACCTATTTAACCCATTTCTGCTAAGAATATGCATATAATTATTTTTCTACATGGGGATTATGGATAGAATATTGTTTATAAATATACATAGGAACCTATTCATCCCATTTCTTTTAAAAATACACATATAATTATTTTTCTACATCGGGATTATGGGTGGAATATTGTTTCTGAATTTACACAGGAACATATTAAACCTATTTCTGATATGAATATGCATAACATTATTTTTCTACATGGGGATTATGGGTGGAATATTGTTTATAAATATACATAGGAACATATTTAACCAATTTCTGATAAGATTATGTATATAAGTATTTTTCTACATAGGGATTATGGGTGAAATATTGTTTATAAATATACATAGGAACCTATTTAGCCCATTTCTGATAAGAATATGGATATAATTATTTGTCTATATGGGGATTATGGGTGGAATATTGTTCATAAATATACATAGGAACTTATTTAACCTATTTCTGATAAGAATATGCATATAATTATTTTTCTACATGGGGATTATGGGTGGAATATTGTTTATAAATATACATAGTAACCTATTTAACCCATTTCTGATAAGAATATGCATATAAATATTTTTCAGTATGGGGATTATAGGTGGAATATTGTTTATAAATATACATAGGAACCTATTTAACCCATTTCTGGTAAGAATATGGATATAATTATTTTTCTACATAGGGATTATGGGTGGAATACTGTTTTAAAATATACATAGTAACCTATTTAACCAATTTCTCATAAGAATATGCATATAATTATTTTTCTACATGGGGATTATGGATGGAATATTGTAGTTAAACATACATAGGAATATATTTAACCCATTTCTGATAAGAATACGCATATCATTATTTTTCTACATATGGATTATGGGTGGAATATTGTTTATAAATATACATGGGAACCTATTTAACCCATTTCTGCTAAGAATATGCATATAATTATTTTTTTACATGGGGATTATGGATGGAATATTGTTTATAAATTTACATAGCAACATATTAAACCTATTTCTGATATATGCATATAATTATATTGATATATGGGTATTATGGGTTGAATATTGTTTATAAATATACATAGCAACGTATTTAACCAATTTCTCATAAGAATATGCATATAATTGTTTTTCTACAGGGGGATTATGGGTGGAATATTGTTTATACTTTTGCATGGGAACATATTAAACCTATTTCTGATATTAATATGCATAACATTATTTTTCTACATGGGGATTAAGGGTGGAATATTGTTTATAAATATACATAGGAACATATTTAACCCATTTCTGATAAGAATATGCATATAAGTTTTTTTTCTACATAGGGATTATGGGTGAAATATTGTTTATAAATATACATAGGAACATATTTAGCCCATTTCTGATAAGAATATGCATATAATTATTTTTCTACATGGGGATTATTGGTGGAATATTGTTTATAAATATACATAGCAACATATTAAACCTATTTCTGTTTGAATATGCATATAATTATTTTTCTACATGGGGATTATGGGTGGAATATTGTTTATAAATATACATAGTAACCTATTTAACCCATTTCTGATAAGAATATGCATATAAATATTTTTCAGTATGGGGATTATAGGTGGAATATTGTTTATAAATATACATACAAACCTATTTAGCCCATTTCTGATAAGAATATGCATATAATTATTTTTCTACATGGGGAATATTGGTGGAATATTGTTTATAAATATACATAGCAACATATTAAACCTATTTCTGTTTGAATATGCATATAATTATTTTGCTATATGGGGATTATGGATTAAATATTGTTTATAAATATACATAGGAACCTATTTAACCCATTTCTGATAAGAATATGCATATAATTATTTTTCTACATTGGGATTATAGATAGAATATTGTTTATAAATATACATAGGAACCTATTTAACCCATTTCTGATAAGAATATGCATATATTTATTTTTCTATATGGGGATTATGGATAGAATATTGTTTATAAATATACATAGGAACCTATTTATCCCATTTCTTTTAAAAATACGCATATAATTCTTTTTCTACATATGGATTATGGGTGGAATTTTGTTTATAAATATACATAGGAACCTATTTAACCAATTTCTGATAAGAATATGCACATAGTTATTTTTCTACATCGGGATTTTGGGTGAAATATTCTAGATAAACATACACAGCAACATATTAAACCTATTTTTGATAACAATACGCATATCATTATTTTTCTACATGTGGATTAAGGGTGGAATATTGTTTATAAATATACATAGGAACCTATTTAACCCATTTCTGATAAGAATATGCATATATTTATTTTTCTACATGGGGATTATGGGTGGAATATTGTTTATATATTTACATAGCAACATATTAAACCTATTTCTGTTTGAATATGCATATAATTATTTTGCTATATGGGGATTATGGATTAAATATTGTTTATAAATATACATAGGAACCTATTTAACCCATTTCTGATAAGAATATGCATACAATTAATTTTTACATGGGGATTATGGGTGGAATATTGTTTATAAATATACATAGGAAACTTTTTCACCCATTTCTGAATAGAATATGCATATAATTATTTTTCTACATGGGGATTATGGATAGAATATTGTTTATAAATATACATAGGAATCTATTTATCCCATTTCTTTTAAAAATACGCATATAATTATTTTTCTACATCGGGATTATGAGTGGAATATTGTTTATGAATTTACATAGGAACATATTAAACCTATTTCTGATATGAATATGCATAACATTATTTTTCTACATGGGGATTATGGGTGTAATATTGTTTCTAAATATACATAGGAACATATTTAACCAATTACTGATAAAATTATGTATATAAGTATTTTTCTACATAGGGATTATGGGTGAAATATTGTTTATAAATATACATAGGAACCTATTTAGCCCATTTCTGATAAGAATATGAATATAATTATTTGTCTATATGGGGATTATGGGTGGAATATTGTTCATAAATATACATAGGAACCTAGTTCACCTATTTCTGATAAGAATATGCATATAATTATTTTTCTACATGGGGATTATGGGTGGAATATTGTTTATAAATATACATAGTAACCTATTTAACCCATTTCTGATAAGAATATGCATATAAATATTTTTCAGTATGGGGATTATAGGTGGAATATTGTTTATAAATATACATAGGAACCTATTTAACCCATTTCTGGTAAGAATATGGATATAATTATTTTTCTACATAGGGATTATGGGTGGAATACTGTTTTAAAATATACATAGTAACCTATTTAACCAATTTCTCATAAGAATATGCATTTAATTATTTTTCTACATGGGGATTATGGATGGAATATTGTAGTTAAACATACATAGGAATATATTTAACCCATTTCTGATAAGAATACGCATATCATTATTTTTCTACATATGGATTATGGGTGGAATATTGTTTATAAATATACATGGGAACCTATTGAACCAATTTCTGATAAGAATATACATATAATTATTTTTCAATATGGGATTATGGGTGGAATATTGTTTATAAATATACATGGGAACCTATTTAACCCATTTCTGCTAAGAATATGCATATAATTATTTTTCTACATGGGGATTATGGATAGAATATTGTTTATAAATATACATAGGAACCTATTCATCCCATTTCTTTTAAAAATACGCATATAATTATTTTTCTACATCGGGATTATGGGTGGAATATTGTTTCTGAATTTACACAGGAACATATTAAACCTATTTCTGATATGAATATGCATAACATTATTTTTCTACATGGGGATTATGGGTGGAATATTGTTTATAAATATACATAGGAACATATTTAACCAATTTCTGATAAGATTATGTATATAAGTATTTTTCTACATAGGGATTATGGGTGAAATATTGTTTATAAATATACATAGGAACCTATTTAGCCCATTTCTGATAAGAATATGGATATAATTATTTGTCTATATGGGGATTATGGGTGGAATATTGTTCATAAATATACATAGGAACTTATTTAACCTATTTCTGATAAGAATATGCATATAATTATTTTTCTACATGGGGATTATGGGTGGAATATTGTTTATAAATATACATAGTAACCTATTTAACCCATTTCTGATAAGAATATGCATATAAATATTTTTCTGTATGGGGATTATAGGTGGAATATTGTTTATAAATATACATAGGAACCTATTTAACCCATTTCTGGTAAGAATATGGATATAATTATTTTTCTACATAGGGATTATGGGTGGAATACTGTTTTAAAATATACATAGTAACCTATTTAACCAATTTCTCATAAGAATATGCATATAATTATTTTTCTACATGGGGATTATGGATGGAATATTGTAGTTAAACATACATAGGAATATATTTAACCCATTTCTGATAAGAATACGCATATCATTTTTCTACATATGGATTATGGGTGGAATATTTTTTATAAATATACATGGGAACCTATTGAACCAATTTCTGATAAGAATATACATATAATTATTTTTCAATATGGGATTATGGGTGGAATATTGTTTATAAATATACATGGGAACCTATTTAACCCATTTCTGCTAAGAATATGCATATAATTATTTTTTTACATGGGGATTATGGATGGAATATTGTTTATAAATTTACATAGCAACATATTAAACCTATTTCTGATATGAATATGCATATAATTATATTGATATATGGGTATTATGGGTTGAATATTGTTTATAAATATACATAGCAACGTATTTAACCAATTTCTCATAAGAATATGCATATAATTGTTTTTCTACAGGGGGATTATGGGTGGAATATTGTTTATACTTTTGCATAGGAACATATTAAACCTATTTCTGATATTAATATGCATAACATTATTTTTCTACATGGGGATTAAGGGTGGAATATTGTTTATAAATATACATAGGAACATATTTAACCCATTTCTGATAAGAATATGTATATAAGTTTTTTTTCTACATAGGGATTATGGGTGAAATATTGTTTATAAATATACATAGGAACATATTTAGCCCATTTCTGATAAGAATATGCATATAATTATTTTTCTACATGGGGATTATTGGTGGAATATTGTTTATAAATATACATAGCAACATATTAAACCTATTTCTGTTTGAATATGCATATAATTATTTTTCTACATGGGGATTATGGGTGGAATATTGTTTATAAATATACATAGTAACCTATTTAACCCATTTCTGATAAGAATATGCATATAAATATTTTTCAGTATGGGGATTATAGGTGGAATATTGTTTATAAATATACATACAAACCTATTTAGCCCATTTCTGATAAGAATATGCATATAATTATTTTTCTACATGGGGAATATTGGTGGAATATTGTTTATAAATATACATAGCAACATATTAAACCTATTTCTGTTTGAATATGCATATAATTATTTTGCTATATGGGGATTATGGATTAAATATTGTTTATAAATATACATAGGAACCTATTTAACCCATTTCTGCATATAATTATTTTTCTACATCGGGATTATAGATTGAATATTGTTTATAAATATACATAGGAACCTATTTAACCCATTTCTGATAAGAATATGCATATATTTATTTTTCTATATGGGGATTATGGATAGAATATTGTTTATAAATATACATAGGAACCTATTTATCCCATTTCTTTTAAAAATACGCATATAATTCTTTTTCTACATATGGATTATGGGTGGAATTTTGTTTATAAATATACATAGGAACCTATTTAACCAATTTCTGATAAGAATATGCACATAGTTATTTTTCTACATCGGGATTTTGGGTGAAATATTCTAGATAAACATACACAGCAACATATTAAACCTATTTTTGATAACAATACGCATATCATTATTTTTCTACATGTGGATTAAGGGTGGAATATTGTTTATAAATATACATAGGAACCTATTTAACCCATTTCTGATAAGAATATGCATATATTTATTTTTCTACATGGGGATTATGGGTGGAATATTGTTTATATATTTACATAGCAACATATTAAACCTATTTCTGTTTGAATATGCATATAATTATTTTGCTATATGGGGATTATGGATTAAATATTGTTTATAAATATACATAGGAACCTATTTAACCCATTTCTGATAAGAATATGCATACAATTAATTTTTACATGGGGATTATGGGTGGAATATTGTTTATAAATATACATAGGAAACTTTTTCACCCATTTCTGAATAGAATATGCATATAATTATTTTTCTACATGGGGATTATGGATAGAATATTGTTTATAAATATACATAGGAACCTATTTATCCCATTTCTTTTAAAAATACGCATATAATTATTTTTCTACATCGGGATTATGAGTGGAATATTGTTTATGAATTTACATAGGAACATATTAAACCTATTTCTGATATGAATATGCATAACATTATTTTTCTACATGGGGATTATGGGTGTAATATTGTTTATAAATATACATAGGAACATATTTAACCAATTACTGATAAAATTATGTATATAAGTATTTTTCTACATAGGGATTATGGGTGAAATATTGTTTATAAATATACATAGGAACCTATTTAGCCCATTTCTGATAAGAATATGAATATAATTATTTGTCTATATGGGGATTATGGGTGGAATATTGTTCATAAATATACATAGGAACCTAGTTCACCTATTTCTGATAAGAATATGCATATAATTATTTTTCTACATGGGGATTATGGGTGGAATATTGTTTATAAATATACATAGTAACCTATTTAACCCATTTCTGATAAGAATATGCATATAAATATTTTTCAGTATGGGGATTATAGGTGGAATATTGTTTATAAATATACATAGGAACCTATTTAACCCATTTCTGGTAAGAATATGGATATAATTATTTTTCTACATAGGGATTATGGGTGGAATACTGTTTTAAAATATACATAGTAACCTATTTAACCAATTTCTCATAAGAATATGCATTTAATTATTTTTCTACATGGGGATTATGGATGGAATATTGTAGTTAAACATACATAGGAATATATTTAACCCATTTCTGATAAGAATACGCATATCATTATTTTTCTACATATGGATTATGGGTGGAATATTGTTTATAAATATACATGGGAACCTATTGAACCAATTTCTGATAAGAATATACATATAATTATTTTTCAATATGGGATTATGGGTGGAATATTGTTTATAAATATACATGGGAACCTATTTAACCCATTTCTGCTAAGAATATGCATATAATTATTTTTCTACATGGGGATTATGGATAGAATATTGTTTATAAATATACATAGGAACCTATTCATCCCATTTCTTTTAAAAATATGCACATAATTATTTTTCTACATCGGGATTATGGGTGGAATATTGTTTCTGAATTTACACAGGAACATATTAAACCTATTTCTGATATGAATATGCATAACATTATTTTTCTACATGGGGATTATGGGTGGAATATTGTTTATAAATATACATGGGAACCTATTGAACCAATTTCTGATAAGAATATACATATAATTATTTTTCAATATGGGATTATGGGTGGAATATTGTTTATAAATATACATGGGAACCTATTTAACCCATTTCTGCTAAGAATATGCATATAATTATTTTTCTACATGGGGATTATGGATAGAATATTGTTTATAAATATACATAGGAACCTATTCATCCCATTTCTTTTAAAAATACACATATAATTATTTTTCTACATCGGGATTATGGGTGGAATATTGTTTCTGAATTTACACAGGAACATATTAAACCTATTTCTGATATGAATATGCATAACATTATTTTTCTACATGGGGATTATGGGTGGAATATTGTTTATAAATATACATAGGAACATATTTAACCAATTTCTGATAAGATTATGTATATAAGTATTTTTCTACATAGGGATTATGGGTGAAATATTGTTTATAAATATACATAGGAACCTATTTAGCCCATTTCTGATAAGAATATGGATATAATTATTTGTCTATATGGGGATTATGGGTGGAATATTGTTCATAAATATACATAGGAACTTATTTAACCTATTTCTGATAAGAATATGCATATAATTATTTTTCTACATGGGGATTATGGGTGGAATATTGTTTATAAATATACATAGTAACCTATTTAACCCATTTCTGATAAGAATATGCATATAAATATTTTTCAGTATGGGGATTATAGGTGGAATATTGTTTATAAATATACATAGGAACCTATTTAACCCATTTCTGGTAAGAATATGGATATAATTATTTTTCTACATAGGGATTATGGGTGGAATACTGTTTTAAAATATACATAGTAACCTATTTAACCAATTTCTCATAAGAATATGCATATAATTATTTTTCTACATGGGGATTATGGATGGAATATTGTAGTTAAACATACATAGGAATATATTTAACCCATTTCTGATAAGAATACGCATATCATTATTTTTCTACATATGGATTATGGGTGGAATATTGTTTATAAATATACATGGGAACCTATTTGACCCATTTCTGCTAAGAATATGCATATAATTATTTTTTTACATGGGGATTATGGATGGAATATTGTTTATAAATTTACATAGCAACATATTAAACCTATTTCTGATATATGCATATAATTATATTGATATATGGGTATTATGGGTTGAATATTGTTTATAAATATACATAGCAACGTATTTAACCAATTTCTCATAAGAATATGCATATAATTGTTTTTCTACAGGGGGATTATGGGTGGAATATTGTTTATACTTTTGCATGGGAACATATTAAACCTATTTCTGATATTAATATGCATAACATTATTTTTCTACATGGGGATTAAGGGTGGAATATTGTTTATAAATATACATAGGAACATATTTAACCCATTTCTGATAAGAATATGCATATAAGTTTTTTTTCTACATAGGGATTATGGGTGAAATATTGTTTATAAATATACATAGGAACATATTTAGCCCATTTCTGATAAGAATATGCATATAATTATTTTTCTACATGGGGATTATTGGTGGAATATTGTTTATAAATATACATAGCAACATATTAAACCTATTTCTGTTTGAATATGCATATAATTATTTTTCTACATGGGGATTATGGGTGGAATATTGTTTATAAATATACATAGTAACCTATTTAACCCATTTCTGATAAGAATATGCATATAAATATTTTTCAGTATGGGGATTATAGGTGGAATATTGTTTATAAATATACATACAAACCTATTTAGCCCATTTCTGATAAGAATATGCATATAATTATTTTTCTACATGGGGAATATTGGTGGAATATTGTTTATAAATATACATAGCAACATATTAAACCTATTTCTGTTTGAATATGCATATAATTATTTTGCTATATGGGGATTATGGATTAAATATTGTTTATAAATATACATAGGAACCTATTTAACCCATTTCTGATAAGAATATGCATATAATTATTTTTCTACATCGGGATTATAGATAGAATATTGTTTATAAATATACATAGGAACCTATTTAACCCATTTCTGATAAGAATATGCATATATTTATTTTTCTATATGGGGATTATGGATAGAATATTGTTTATAAATATACATAGGAACCTATTTATCCCATTTCTTTTAAAAATACGCATATAATTCTTTTTCTACATATGGATTATGGGTGGAATTTTGTTTATAAATATACATAGGAACCTATTTAACCAATTTCTGATAAGAATATGCACATAGTTATTTTTCTACATCGGGATTTTGGGTGAAATATTCTAGATAAACATACACAGCAACATATTAAACCTATTTTTGATAACAATACGCATATCATTATTTTTCTACATGTGGATTAAGGGTGGAATATTGTTTATAAATATACATAGGAACCTATTTAACCCATTTCTGATAAGAATATGCATATATTTATTTTTCTACATGGGGATTATGGGTGGAATATTGTTTATATATTTACATAGCAACATATTAAACCTATTTCTGTTTGAATATGCATATAATTATTTTGCTATATGGGGATTATGGATTAAATATTGTTTATAAATATACATAGGAACCTATTTAACCCATTTCTGATAAGAATATGCATACAATTAATTTTTACATGGGGATTATGGGTGGAATATTGTTTATAAATATACATAGGAAACTTTTTCACCCATTTCTGAATAGAATATGCATATAATTATTTTTCTACATGGGGATTATGGATAGAATATTGTTTATAAATATACATAGGAATCTATTTATCCCATTTCTTTTAAAAATACGCATATAATTATTTTTCTACATCGGGATTATGAGTGGAATATTGTTTATGAATTTACATAGGAACATATTAAACCTATTTCTGATATGAATATGCATAACATTATTTTTCTACATGGGGATTATGGGTGTAATATTGTTTCTAAATATACATAGGAACATATTTAACCAATTACTGATAAAATTATGTATATAAGTATTTTTCTACATAGGGATTATGGGTGAAATATTGTTTATAAATATACATAGGAACCTATTTAGCCCATTTCTGATAAGAATATGAATATAATTATTTGTCTATATGGGGATTATGGGTGGAATATTGTTCATAAATATACATAGGAACCTAGTTCACCTATTTCTGATAAGAATATGCATATAATTATTTTTCTACATGGGGATTATGGGTGGAATATTGTTTATAAATATACATAGTAACCTATTTAACCCATTTCTGATAAGAATATGCATATAAATATTTTTCAGTATGGGGATTATAGGTGGAATATTGTTTATAAATATACATAGGAACCTATTTAACCCATTTCTGGTAAGAATATGGATATAATTATTTTTCTACATAGGGATTATGGGTGGAATACTGTTTTAAAATATACATAGTAACCTATTTAACCAATTTCTCATAAGAATATGCATTTAATTATTTTTCTACATGGGGATTATGGATGGAATATTGTAGTTAAACATACATAGGAATATATTTAACCCATTTCTGATAAGAATACGCATATCATTATTTTTCTACATATGGATTATGGGTGGAATATTGTTTATAAATATACATGGGAACCTATTGAACCAATTTCTGATAAGAATATACATATAATTATTTTTCAATATGGGATTATGGGTGGAATATTGTTTATAAATATACATGGGAACCTATTTAACCCATTTCTGCTAAGAATATGCATATAATTATTTTTCTACATGGGGATTATGGATAGAATATTGTTTATAAATATACATAGGAACCTATTCATCCCATTTCTTTTAAAAATACGCATATAATTATTTTTCTACATCGGGATTATGGGTGGAATATTGTTTCTGAATTTACACAGGAACATATTAAACCTATTTCTGATATGAATATGCATAACATTATTTTTCTACATGGGGATTATGGGTGGAATATTGTTTATAAATATACATAGGAACATATTTAACCAATTTCTGATAAGATTATGTATATAAGTATTTTTCTACATAGGGATTATGGGTGAAATATTGTTTATAAATATACATAGGAACCTATTTAGCCCATTTCTGATAAGAATATGGATATAATTATTTGTCTATATGGGGATTATGGGTGGAATATTGTTCATAAATATACATAGGAACTTATTTAACCTATTTCTGATAAGAATATGCATATAATTATTTTTCTACATGGGGATTATGGGTGGAATATTGTTTATAAATATACATAGTAACCTATTTAACCCATTTCTGATAAGAATATGCATATAAATATTTTTCTGTATGGGGATTATAGGTGGAATATTGTTTATAAATATACATAGGAACCTATTTAACCCATTTCTGGTAAGAATATGGATATAATTATTTTTCTACATAGGGATTATGGGTGGAATACTGTTTTAAAATATACATAGTAACCTATTTAACCAATTTCTCATAAGAATATGCATATAATTATTTTTCTACATGGGGATTATGGATGGAATATTGTAGTTAAACATACATAGGAATATATTTAACCCATTTCTGATAAGAATACGCATATCATTTTTCTACATATGGATTATGGGTGGAATATTTTTTATAAATATACATGGGAACCTATTGAACCAATTTCTGATAAGAATATACATATAATTATTTTTCAATATGGGATTATGGGTGGAATATTGTTTATAAATATACATGGGAACCTATTTAACCCATTTCTGCTAAGAATATGCATATAATTATTTTTTTACATGGGGATTATGGATGGAATATTGTTTATAAATTTACATAGCAACATATTAAACCTATTTCTGATATGAATATGCATATAATTATATTGATATATGGGTATTATGGGTTGAATATTGTTTATAAATATACATAGCAACGTATTTAACCAATTTCTCATAAGAATATGCATATAATTGTTTTTCTACAGGGGGATTATGGGTGGAATATTGTTTATACTTTTGCATAGGAACATATTAAACCTATTTCTGATATTAATATGCATAACATTATTTTTCTACATGGGGATTAAGGGTGGAATATTGTTTATAAATATACATAGGAACATATTTAACCCATTTCTGATAAGAATATGTATATAAGTTTTTTTTCTACATAGGGATTATGGGTGAAATATTGTTTATAAATATACATAGGAACATATTTAGCCCATTTCTGATAAGAATATGCATATAATTATTTTTCTACATGGGGATTATTGGTGGAATATTGTTTATAAATATACATAGCAACATATTAAACCTATTTCTGTTTGAATATGCATATAATTATTTTTCTACATGGGGATTATGGGTGGAATATTGTTTATAAATATACATAGTAACCTATTTAACCCATTTCTGATAAGAATATGCATATAAATATTTTTCAGTATGGGGATTATAGGTGGAATATTGTTTATAAATATACATACAAACCTATTTAGCCCATTTATGATAAGAATATGCATATAATTATTTTTCTACATGGGGAATATTGGTGGAATATTGTTTATAAATATACATAGCAACATATTAAACCTATTTCTGTTTGAATATGCATATAATTATTTTGCTATATGGGGATTATGGATTAAATATTGTTTATAAATATACATAGGAACCTATTTAACCCATTTCTGCATATAATTATTTTTCTACATCGGGATTATAGATTGAATATTGTTTATAAATATACATAGGAACCTATTTAACCCATTTCTGATAAGAATATGCATATATTTATTTTTCTATATGGGGATTATGGATAGAATATTGTTTATAAATATACATAGGAACCTATTTATCCCATTTCTTTTAAAAATACGCATATAATTCTTTTTCTACATATGGATTATGGGTGGAATTTTGTTTATAAATATACATAGGAACCTATTTAACCAATTTCTGATAAGAATATGCACATAGTTATTTTTCTACATCGGGATTTTGGGTGAAATATTCTAGATAAACATACACAGCAACATATTAAACCTATTTTTGATAACAATACGCATATCATTATTTTTCTACATGTGGATTAAGGGTGGAATATTGTTTATAAATATACATAGGAACCTATTTAACCCATTTCTGATAAGAATATGCATATATTTATTTTTCTACATGGGGATTATGGGTGGAATATTGTTTATATATTTACATAGCAACATATTAAACCTATTTCTGTTTGAATATGCATATAATTATTTTGCTATATGGGGATTATGGATTAAATATTGTTTATAAATATACATAGGAACCTATTTAACCCATTTCTGATAAGAATATGCATACAATTAATTTTTACATGGGGATTATGGGTGGAATATTGTTTATAAATATACATAGGAAACTTTTTCACCCATTTCTGAATAGAATATGCATATAATTATTTTTCTACATGGGGATTATGGATAGAATATTGTTTATAAATATACATAGGAACCTATTTATCCCATTTCTTTTAAAAATACGCATATAATTATTTTTCTACATCGGGATTATGAGTGGAATATTGTTTATGAATTTACATAGGAACATATTAAACCTATTTCTGATATGAATATGCATAACATTATTTTTCTACATGGGGATTATGGGTGTAATATTGTTTATAAATATACATAGGAACATATTTAACCAATTACTGATAAGAATATGCATATAATTATTTTTCTACATGGGGATTATGGGTGGAATATTGTTTATAAATATACATAGTAACCTATTTAACCCATTTCTGATAAGAATATGCATATAAATATTTTTCAGTATGGGGATTATAGGTGGAATATTGTTTATAAATATACATAGGAACCTATTTAACCCATTTCTGGTAAGAATATGGATATAATTATTTTTCTACATAGGGATTATGGGTGGAATACTGTTTTAAAATATACATAGTAACCTATTTAACCAATTTCTCATAAGAATATGCATATAATTATTTTTCTACATGGGGATTATGGATGGAATATTGTAGTTAAACATACATAGGAATATATTTAACCAATTTCTGATAAGAATAAGCATATCATTATTTTTCTACATATGGATTATGGGTGGAATATTGTTTATAAATATACATGGGAACCTATTGAACCAATTTCTGATAAGAATATACATATAATTATTTTTCAATATGGGATTATGGGTGGAATATTGTTTATAAATATACATGGGAACCTATTTAACCCATTTCTGCTAAGAATATGCATATAATTATTTTTTTACATGGGGATTATGGATGGAATATTGTTTATAAATTTACATAGCAACATATTAAACCTATTTCTGATATGAATATGCATATAATTATATTGATATATTGGTATTATGGGTTGAATATTGTTTATAAATATACATAGCAACGTATTTAACCAATTTCTCATAAGAATATGCATATAATTGTTTTTCTACAGGGGGATTATGGGTGGAATATTGTTTATACTTTTGCATAGGAACATATTAAACCTATTTCTGATATTAATATGCATAACATTATTTTTCTACATGGGGATTAAGGGTGGAATATTGTTTATAAATATACATAGGAACATATTTAACCCATTTCTGATAAGAATATGTATATAAGTTTTTTTTCTACATAGGGATTATGGGTGAAATATTGTTTATAAATATACATAGGAACATATTTAGCCCATTTCTGATAAGAATATGCATATAATTATTTTTCTACATGGGGATTATTGGTGGAATATTGTTTATAAATATACATAGCAACATATTAAACCTATTTCTGTTTGAATATGCATATAATTATTTTTCTACATGGGGATTATGGGTGGAATATTGTTTATAAATATACATAGGAACCTATTTAACCCATTTCTGATAAGAATATGCATATAAATATTTTTCAGTATGGGGATTATAGGTGGAATATTGTTTATAAATATACATACAAACCTATTTAGCCCATTTCTGATAAGAATATGCATATAATTATTTTTCTACATGGGGAATATTGGTGGAATATTGTTTATAAATATACATAGCAACATATTAAACCTATTTCTGTTTGAATATGCATATAATTATTTTGCTATATGGGGATTATGGATTAAATATTGTTTATAAATATACATAGGAACCTATTTAACCCATTTCTGATAAGAATATGCATATAATTATTTTTCTACATCGGGATTATAGATAGAATATTGTTTATAAATATACATAGGAACCTATTTAACCCATTTCTGATAAGAATATGCATATATTTATTTTTCTATATGGGGATTATGGATAGAATATTGTTTATAAATATACATAGGAACCTATTTATCCCATTTCTTTTAAAAATACGCATATAATTCTTTTTCTACATATGGATTATGGGTGGAATTTTGTTTATAGATATACATAGGAACCTATTTTAACCAATTTCTGATAAGAATATGCACATAGTTATTTTTCTACATCGGGATTTTGGGTGAAATATTCTAGATAAACATACACAGCAACATATTAAACCTATTTTTGATAACAATACGCAAATCATTATTTTTCTACATGTGGATTAAGGGTGGAATATTGTTTATAAATATACATAGGAACCTATTTAACCCATTTCTGATAAGAATATGCATATATTTATTTTTCTACAAGGGGATTATGGGTGGAATATTGTTTATATATTTACATAGCAACATATTAAACCTATTTCTGTTTGAATATGCATATAATTATTTTGCTATATGGGGATTATGGATTAAATATTGTTTATAAATATACATAGGAACCTATTTAACCCATTTCTGATAAGAATATGCATACAATTAATTTTTACATGAGGATTATGGGTGGAATATTGTTTATAAATATACATAGGAAACTATTTCACCCATTTCTGAATAGAATATGCATATAATTATTTTTCTACATGGGGATTATGGATAGAATATTGTTTATAAATATACATAGGAACCTATTTATCCCATTTCTTTTAAAAATACGCATATAATTATTTTTCTACATCGGGATTATGGGTGGAATATTGTTTATGAATTTACATAGGAACATATTAAACCTATTTCTGATATGAATATGCATAACATTATTTTTCTACATGGGGATTATGGGTGTAATATTGTTTATAAATATACATAGGAACATATTTAACCAATTACTGATAAAATTATGTATATAAGTATTTTTCTACATAGGGATTATGGGTGAAATATTGTTTATAAATATACATAGGAACCTATTTAGCCCATTTCTGATAAGAATATGAATATAATTATTTGTCTATATGGGGATTATGGGTGGAATATTGTTCATAAATATACATAGGAACCTAGTTCACCTATTTCTGATAAGAATATGCATATAATTATTTTTCTACATGGGGATTATGGGTGGAATATTGTTTATAAATATACATAGTAACCTATTTAACCCATTTCTGATAAGAATATGCATATAAATATTTTTCAGTATGGGGATTATAGGTGGAATATTGTTTATAAATATACATAGGAACCTAGTTCACCTATTTCTGATAAGAATATGCATATAATTATTTTTCTACATGGGGATTATGGGTGGAATATTGTTTATAAATATACATGGGAACCTATTGAACCAATTTCTGATAAGAATATACATATAATTATTTTTCAATATGGGATTATGGGTGGAATATTGTTTATAAATATACATGGGAACCTATTTAACCCATTTCTGCTAAGAATATGCATATAATTATTTTTCTACATGGGGATTATGGATAGAATATTGTTTATAAATATACATAGGAACCTATTCATCCCATTTCTTTTAAAAATATGCACATAATTATTTTTCTACATCGGGATTATGGGTGGAATATTGTTTCTGAATTTACACAGGAACATATTAAACCTATTTCTGATATGAATATGCATAACATTATTTTTCTACATGGGGATTATGGGTGGAATATTGTTTATAAATATACATGGGAACCTATTGAACCAATTTCTGATAAGAATATACATATAATTATTTTTCAATATGGGATTATGGGTGGAATATTGTTTATAAATATACATGGGAACCTATTTAACCCATTTCTGCTAAGAATATGCATATAATTATTTTTCTACATGGGGATTATGGATAGAATATTGTTTATAAATATACATAGGAACCTATTCATCCCATTTCTTTTAAAAATACACATATAATTATTTTTCTACATCGGGATTATGGGTGGAATATTGTTTCTGAATTTACACAGGAACATATTAAACCTATTTCTGATATGAATATGCATAACATTATTTTTCTACATGGGGATTATGGGTGGAATATTGTTTATAAATATACATAGGAACATATTTAACCAATTTCTGATAAGATTATGTATATAAGTATTTTTCTACATAGGGATTATGGGTGAAATATTGTTTATAAATATACATAGGAACCTATTTAGCCCATTTCTGATAAGAATATGGATATAATTATTTGTCTATATGGGGATTATGGGTGGAATATTGTTCATAAATATACATAGGAACTTATTTAACCTATTTCTGATAAGAATATGCATATAATTATTTTTCTACATGGGGATTATGGGTGGAATATTGTTTATAAATATACATAGTAACCTATTTAACCCATTTCTGATAAGAATATGCATATAAATATTTTTCAGTATGGGGATTATAGGTGGAATATTGTTTATAAATATACATAGGAACCTATTTAACCCATTTCTGGTAAGAATATGGATATAATTATTTTTCTACATAGGGATTATGGGTGGAATACTGTTTTAAAATATACATAGTAACCTATTTAACCAATTTCTCATAAGAATATGCATATAATTATTTTTCTACATGGGGATTATGGATGGAATATTGTAGTTAAACATACATAGGAATATATTTAACCCATTTCTGATAAGAATACGCATATCATTATTTTTCTACATATGGATTATGGGTGGAATATTGTTTATAAATATACATGGGAACCTATTTAACCCATTTCTGCTAAGAATATGCATATAATTATTTTTTTACATGGGGATTATGGATGGAATATTGTTTATAAATTTACATAGCAACATATTAAACCTATTTCTGATATATGCATATAATTATATTGATATATGGGTATTATGGGTTGAATATTGTTTATAAATATACATAGCAACGTATTTAACCAATTTCTCATAAGAATATGCATATAATTGTTTTTCTACAGGGGGATTATGGGTGGAATATTGTTTATACTTTTGCATGGGAACATATTAAACCTATTTCTGATATTAATATGCATAACATTATTTTTCTACATGGGGATTAAGGGTGGAATATTGTTTATAAATATACATAGGAACATATTTAACCCATTTCTGATAAGAATATGCATATAAGTTTTTTTTCTACATAGGGATTATGGGTGAAATATTGTTTATAAATATACATAGGAACATATTTAGCCCATTTCTGATAAGAATATGCATATAATTATTTTTCTACATGGGGATTATTGGTGGAATATTGTTTATAAATATACATAGCAACATATTAAACCTATTTCTGTTTGAATATGCATATAATTATTTTTCTACATGGGGATTATGGGTGGAATATTGTTTATAAATATACATAGTAACCTATTTAACCCATTTCTGATAAGAATATGCATATAAATATTTTTCAGTATGGGGATTATAGGTGGAATATTGTTTATAAATATACATACAAACCTATTTAGCCCATTTCTGATAAGAATATGCATATAATTATTTTTCTACATGGGGAATATTGGTGGAATATTGTTTATAAATATACATAGCAACATATTAAACCTATTTCTGTTTGAATATGCATATAATTATTTTGCTATATGGGGATTATGGATTAAATATTGTTTATAAATATACATAGGAACCTATTTAACCCATTTCTGATAAGAATATGCATATAATTATTTTTCTACATCGGGATTATAGATAGAATATTGTTTATAAATATACATAGGAACCTATTTAACCCATTTCTGATAAGAATATGCATATATTTATTTTTCTATATGGGGATTATGGATAGAATATTGTTTATAAATATACATAGGAACCTATTTATCCCATTTCTTTTAAAAATACACATATAATTCTTTTTCTACATATGGATTATGGGTGGAATTTTGTTTATAAATATACATAGGAACCTATTTAACCAATTTCTGATAAGAATATGCACATAGTTATTTTTCTACATCGGGATTTTGGGTGAAATATTCTAGATAAACATACACAGCAACATATTAAACCTATTTTTGATAACAATACGCATATCATTATTTTTCTACATGTGGATTAAGGGTGGAATATTGTTTATAAATATACATAGGAACCTATTTAACCCATTTCTGATAAGAATATGCATATATTTATTTTTCTACATGGGGATTATGGGTGGAATATTGTTTATATATTTACATAGCAACATATTAAACCTATTTCTGTTTGAATATGCATATAATTATTTTGCTATATGGGGATTATGGATTAAATATTGTTTATAAATATACATAGGAACCTATTTGACCCATTTCTGATAAGAATATGCATACAATTAATTTTTACATGGGGATTATGGGTGGAATATTGTTTATAAATATACATAGGAAACTTTTTCACCCATTTCTGAATAGAATATGCATATAATTATTTTTCTACATGGGGATTATGGATAGAATATTGTTTATAAATATACATAGGAATCTATTTATCCCATTTCTTTTAAAAATACGCATATAATTATTTTTCTACATCGGGATTATGAGTGGAATATTGTTTATGAATTTACATAGGAACATATTAAACCTATTTCTGATATGAATATGCATAACATTATTTTTCTACATGGGGATTATGGGTGTAATATTGTTTCTAAATATACATAGGAACATATTTAACCAATTACTGATAAAATTATGTATATAAGTATTTTTCTACATAGGGATTATGGGTGAAATATTGTTTATAAATATACATAGGAACCTATTTAGCCCATTTCTGATAAGAATATGAATATAATTATTTGTCTATATGGGGATTATGGGTGGAATATTGTTCATAAATATACATAGGAACCTAGTTCACCTATTTCTGATAAGAATATGCATATAATTATTTTTCTACATGGGGATTATGGGTGGAATATTGTTTATAAATATACATAGTAACCTATTTAACCCATTTCTGATAAGAATATGCATATAAATATTTTTCAGTATGGGGATTATAGGTGGAATATTGTTTATAAATATACATAGGAACCTATTTAACCCATTTCTGGTAAGAATATGGATATAATTATTTTTCTACATAGGGATTATGGGTGGAATACTGTTTTAAAATATACATAGTAACCTATTTAACCAATTTCTCATAAGAATATGCATTTAATTATTTTTCTACATGGGGATTATGGATGGAATATTGTAGTTAAACATACATAGGAATATATTTAACCCATTTCTGATAAGAATACGCATATCATTATTTTTCTACATATGGATTATGGGTGGAATATTGTTTATAAATATACATGGGAACCTATTGAACCAATTTCTGATAAGAATATACATATAATTATTTTTCAATATGGGATTATGGGTGGAATATTGTTTATAAATATACATGGGAACCTATTTAACCCATTTCTGCTAAGAATATGCATATAATTATTTTTCTACATGGGGATTATGGATAGAATATTGTTTATAAATATACATAGGAACCTATTCATCCCATTTCTTTTAAAAATACGCATATAATTATTTTTCTACATCGGGATTATGGGTGGAATATTGTTTCTGAATTTACACAGGAACATATTAAACCTATTTCTGATATGAATATGCATAACATTATTTTTCTACATGGGGATTATGGGTGGAATATTGTTTATAAATATACATAGGAACATATTTAACCAATTTCTGATAAGATTATGTATATAAGTATTTTTCTACATAGGGATTATGGGTGAAATATTGTTTATAAATATACATAGGAACCTATTTAGCCCATTTCTGATAAGAATATGGATATAATTATTTGTCTATATGGGGATTATGGGTGGAATATTGTTCATAAATATACATAGGAACTCATTTAACCTATTTCTGATAAGAATATGCATATAATTATTTTTCTACATGGGGATTATGGGTGGAATATTGTTTATAAATATACATAGTAACCTATTTAACCCATTTCTGATAAGAATATGCATATAAATATTTTTCTGTATGGGGATTATAGGTGGAATATTGTTTATAAATATACATAGGAACCTATTTAACCCATTTCTGGTAAGAATATGGATATAATTATTTTTCTACATAGGGATTATGGGTGGAATACTGTTTTAAAATATACATAGTAACCTATTTAACCAATTTCTCATAAGAATATGCATATAATTATTTTTCTACATGGGGATTATGGATGGAATATTGTAGTTAAACATACATAGGAATATATTTAACCCATTTCTGATAAGAATACGCATATCATTTTTCTACATATGGATTATGGGTGGAATATTTTTTATAAATATACATGGGAACCTATTGAACCAATTTCTGATAAGAATATACATATAATTATTTTTCAATATGGGATTATGGGTGGAATATTGTTTATAAATATACATGGGAACCTATTTAACCCATTTCTGCTAAGAATATGCATATAATTATTTTTTTACATGGGGATTATGGATGGAATATTGTTTATAAATTTACATAGCAACATATTAAACCTATTTCTGATATGAATATGCATATAATTATATTGATATATGGGTATTATGGGTTGAATATTGTTTATAAATATACATAGCAACGTATTTAACCAATTTCTCATAAGAATATGCATATAATTGTTTTTCTACAGGGGGATTATGGGTGGAATATTGTTTATACTTTTGCATAGGAACATATTAAACCTATTTCTGATATTAATATGCATAACATTATTTTTCTACATGGGGATTAAGGGTGGAATATTGTTTATAAATATACATAGGAACATATTTAACCCATTTCTGATAAGAATATGTATATAAGTTTTTTTTCTACATAGGGATTATGGGTGAAATATTGTTTATAAATATACATAGGAACATATTTAGCCCATTTCTGATAAGAATATGCATATAATTATTTTTCTACATGGGGATTATTGGTGGAATATTGTTTATAAATATACATAGCAACATATTAAACCTATTTATGTTTGAATATGCATATAATTATTTTTCTACATGGGGATTATGGGTGGAATATTGTTTATAAATATACATAGTAACCTATTTAACCCATTTCTGATAAGAATATGCATATAAATATTTTTCAGTATGGGGATTATAGGTGGAATATTGTTTATAAATATACATACAAACCTATTTAGCCCATTTATGATAAGAATATGCATATAATTATTTTTCTACATGGGGAATATTGGTGGAATATTGTTTATAAATATACATAGCAACATATTAAACCTATTTCTGTTTGAATATGCATATAATTATTTTGCTATATGGGGATTATGGATTAAATATTGTTTATAAATATACATAGGAACCTATTTAACCCATTTCTGCATATAATTATTTTTCTACATCGGGATTATAGATTGAATATTGTTTATAAATATACATAGGAACCTATTTAACCCATTTCTGATAAGAATATGCATATATTTATTTTTCTATATGGGGATTATGGATAGAATATTGTTTATAAATATACATAGGAACCTATTTATCCCATTTCTTTTAAAAATACGCATATAATTCTTTTTCTACATATGGATTATGGGTGGAATTTTGTTTATAAATATACATAGGAACCTATTTAACCAATTTCTGATAAGAATATGCACATAGTTATTTTTCTACATCGGGATTTTGGGTGAAATATTCTAGATAAACATACACAGCAACATATTAAACCTATTTTTGATAACAATACGCATATCATTATTTTTCTACATGTGGATTAAGGGTGGAATATTGTTTATAAATATACATAGGAACCTATTTAACCCATTTCTGATAAGAATATGCATATATTTATTTTTCTACATGGGGATTATGGGTGGAATATTGTTTATATATTTACATAGCAACATATTAAACCTATTTCTGTTTGAATATGCATATAATTATTTTGCTATATGGGGATTATGGATTAAATATTGTTTATAAATATACATAGGAACCTATTTAACCCATTTCTGATAAGAATATGCATACAATTAATTTTTACATGGGGATTATGGGTGGAATATTGTTTATAAATATACATAGGAAACTTTTTCACCCATTTCTGAATAGAATATGCATATAATTATTTTTCTACATGGGGATTATGGATAGAATATTGTTTATAAATATACATAGGAACCTATTTATCCCATTTCTTTTAAAAATACGCATATAATTATTTTTCTACATCGGGATTATGAGTGGAATATTGTTTATGAATTTACATAGGAACATATTAAACCTATTTCTGATATGAATATGCATAACATTATTTTTCTACATGGGGATTATGGGTGTAATATTGTTTATAAATATACATAGGAACATATTTAACCAATTACTGATAAAATTATGTATATAAGTATTTTTCTACATAGGGATTATGGGTGAAATATTGTTTATAAATATACATAGGAACCTATTTAGCCCATTTCTGATAAGAATATGAATATAATTATTTGTCTATATGGGGATTATGGGTGGAATATTGTTCATAAATATACATAGGAACCTAGTTCACCTATTTCTGATAAGAATATGCATATAATTATTTTTCTACATGGGGATTATGGGTGGAATATTGTTTATAAATATACATAGTAACCTATTTAACCCATTTCTGATAAGAATATGCATATAAATATTTTTCAGTATGGGGATTATAGGTGGAATATTGTTTATAAATATACATAGGAACCTATTTAACCCATTTCTGGTAAGAATATGGATATAATTATTTTTCTACATAGGGATTATGGGTGGAATACTGTTTTAAAATATACATAGTAACCTATTTAACCAATTTCTCATAAGAATATGCATTTAATTATTTTTCTACATGGGGATTATGGATGGAATATTGTAGTTAAACATACATAGGAATATATTTAACCCATTTCTGATAAGAATACGCATATCATTATTTTTCTACATATGGATTATGGGTGGAATATTGTTTATAAATATACATGGGAACCTATTGAACCAATTTCTGATAAGAATATACATATAATTATTTTTCAATATGGGATTATGGGTGGAATATTGTTTATAAATATACATGGGAACCTATTTAACCCATTTCTGCTATGAATATGCATATAATTATTTTTCTACATGGGGATTATGGATAGAATATTGTTTATAAATATACATAGGAACCTATTCATCCCATTTCTTTTAAAAATATGCACATAATTATTTTTCTACATCGGGATTATGGGTGGAATATTGTTTCTGAATTTACACAGGAACATATTAAACCTATTTCTGATATGAATATGCATAACATTATTTTTCTACATGGGGATTATGGGTGGAATATTGTTTATAAATATACATGGGAACCTATTGAACCAATTTCTGATAAGAATATACATATAATTATTTTTCAATATGGGATTATGGGTGGAATATTGTTTATAAATATACATGGGAACCTATTTAACCCATTTCTGCTAAGAATATGCATATAATTATTTTTCTACATGGGGATTATGGATAGAATATTGTTTATAAATATACATAGGAACCTATTCATCCCATTTCTTTTAAAAATACACATATAATTATTTTTCTACATCGGGATTATGGGTGGAATATTGTTTCTGAATTTACACAGGAACATATTAAACCTATTTCTGATATGAATATGCATAACATTATTTTTCTACATGGGGATTATGGGTGGAATATTGTTTATAAATATACATAGGAACATATTTAACCAATTTCTGATAAGATTATGTATATAAGTATTTTTCTACATAGGGATTATGGGTGAAATATTGTTTATAAATATACATAGGAACCTATTTAGCCCATTTCTGATAAGAATATGGATATAATTATTTGTCTATATGGGGATTATGGGTGGAATATTGTTCATAAATATACATAGGAACTTATTTAACCTATTTCTGATAAGAATATGCATATAATTATTTTTCTACATGGGGATTATGGGTGGAATATTGTTTATAAATATACATAGTAACCTATTTAACCCATTTCTGATAAGAATATGCATATAAATATTTTTCAGTATGGGGATTATAGGTGGAATATTGTTTATAAATATACATAGGAACCTATTTAACCCATTTCTGGTAAGAATATGGATATAATTATTTTTCTACATAGGGATTATGGGTGGAATACTGTTTTAAAATATACATAGTAACCTATTTAACCAATTTCTCATAAGAATATGCATATAATTATTTTTCTACATGGGGATTATGGATGGAATATTGTAGTTAAACATACATAGGAATATATTTAACCCATTTCTGATAAGAATACGCATATCATTATTTTTCTACATATGGATTATGGGTGGAATATTGTTTATAAATATACATGGGAACCTATTTAACCCATTTCTGCTAAGAATATGCATATAATTATTTTTTTACATGGGGATTATGGATGGAATATTGTTTATAAATTTACATAGCAACATATTAAACCTATTTCTGATATATGCATATAATTATATTGATATATGGGTATTATGGGTTGAATATTGTTTATAAATATACATAGCAACGTATTTAACCAATTTCTCATAAGAATATGCATATAATTGTTTTTCTACAGGGGGATTATGGGTGGAATATTGTTTATACTTTTGCATGGGAACATATTAAACCTATTTCTGATATTAATATGCATAACATTATTTTTCTACATGGGGATTAAGGGTGGAATATTGTTTATAAATATACATAGGAACATATTTAACCCATTTCTGATAAGAATATGCATATAAGTTTTTTTTCTACATAGGGATTATGGGTGAAATATTGTTTATAAATATACATAGGAACATATTTAGCCCATTTCTGATAAGAATATGCATATAATTATTTTTCTACATGGGGATTATTGGTGGAATATTGTTTATAAATATACATAGCAACATATTAAACCTATTTCTGTTTGAATATGCATATAATTATTTTTCTACATGGGGATTATGGGTGGAATATTGTTTATAAATATACATAGTAACCTATTTAACCCATTTCTGATAAGAATATGCATATAAATATTTTTCAGTATGGGGATTATAGGTGGAATATTGTTTATAAATATACATACAAACCTATTTAGCCCATTTCTGATAAGAATATGCATATAATTATTTTTCTACATGGGGAATATTGGTGGAATATTGTTTATAAATATACATAGCAACATATTAAACCTATTTCTGTTTGAATATGCATATAATTATTTTGCTATATGGGGATTATGGATTAAATATTGTTTATAAATATACATAGGAACCTATTTAACCCATTTCTGATAAGAATATGCATATAATTATTTTTCTACATCGGGATTATAGATAGAATATTGTTTATAAATATACATAGGAACCTATTTAACCCATTTCTGATAAGAATATGCATATATTTATTTTTCTATATGGGGATTATGGATAGAATATTGTTTATAAATATACATAGGAACCTATTTATCCCATTTCTTTTAAAAATACGCATATAATTCTTTTTCTACATATGGATTATGGGTGGAATTTTGTTTATAAATATACATAGGAACCTATTTAACCAATTTCTGATAAGAATATGCACATAGTTATTTTTCTACATCGGGATTTTGGGTGAAATATTCTAGATAAACATACACAGCAACATATTAAACCTATTTTTGATAACAATACGCATATCATTATTTTTCTACATGTGGATTAAGGGTGGAATATTGTTTATAAATATACATAGGAACCTATTTAACCCATTTCTGATAAGAATATGCATATATTTATTTTTCTACATGGGGATTATGGGTGGAATATTGTTTATATATTTACATAGCAACATATTAAACCTATTTCTGTTTGAATATGCATATAATTATTTTGCTATATGGGGATTATGGATTAAATATTGTTTATAAATATACATAGGAACCTATTTAACCCATTTCTGATAAGAATATGCATACAATTAATTTTTACATGGGGATTATGGGTGGAATATTGTTTATAAATATACATAGGAAACTTTTTCACCCATTTCTGAATAGAATATGCATATAATTATTTTTCTACATGGGGATTATGGATAGAATATTGTTTATAAATATACATAGGAATCTATTTATCCCATTTCTTTTAAAAATACGCATATAATTATTTTTCTACATCGGGATTATGAGTGGAATATTGTTTATGAATTTACATAGGAACATATTAAACCTATTTCTGATATGAATATGCATAACATTATTTTTCTACATGGGGATTATGGGTGTAATATTGTTTCTAAATATACATAGGAACATATTTAACCAATTACTGATAAAATTATGTATATAAGTATTTTTCTACATAGGGATTATGGGTGAAATATTGTTTATAAATATACATAGGAACCTATTTAGCCCATTTCTGATAAGAATATGAATATAATTATTTGTCTATATGGGGATTATGGGTGGAATATTGTTCATAAATATACATAGGAACCTAGTTCACCTATTTCTGATAAGAATATGCATATAATTATTTTTCTACATGGGGATTATGGGTGGAATATTGTTTATAAATATACATAGTAACCTATTTAACCCATTTCTGATAAGAATATGCATATAAATATTTTTCAGTATGGGGATTATAGGTGGAATATTGTTTATAAATATACATAGGAACCTATTTAACCCATTTCTGGTAAGAATATGGATATAATTATTTTTCTACATAGGGATTATGGGTGGAATACTGTTTTAAAATATACATAGTAACCTATTTAACCAATTTCTCATAAGAATATGCATTTAATTATTTTTCTACATGGGGATTATGGATGGAATATTGTAGTTAAACATACATAGGAATATATTTAACCCATTTCTGATAAGAATACGCATATCATTATTTTTCTACATATGGATTATGGGTGGAATATTGTTTATAAATATACATGGGAACCTATTGAACCAATTTCTGATAAGAATATACATATAATTATTTTTCAATATGGGATTATGGGTGGAATATTGTTTATAAATATACATGGGAACCTATTTAACCCATTTCTGCTAAGAATATGCATATAATTATTTTTCTACATGGGGATTATGGATAGAATATTGTTTATAAATATACATAGGAACCTATTCATCCCATTTCTTTTAAAAATACGCATATAATTATTTTTCTACATCGGGATTATGGGTGGAATATTGTTTCTGAATTTACACAGGAACATATTAAACCTATTTCTGATATGAATATGCATAACATTATTTTTCTACATGGGGATTATGGGTGGAATATTGTTTATAAATATACATAGGAACATATTTAACCAATTTCTGATAAGATTATGTATATAAGTATTTTTCTACATAGGGATTATGGGTGAAATATTGTTTATAAATATACATAGGAACCTATTTAGCCCATTTCTGATAAGAATATGGATATAATTATTTGTCTATATGGGGATTATGGGTGGAATATTGTTCATAAATATACATAGGAACTTATTTAACCTATTTCTGATAAGAATATGCATATAATTATTTTTCTACATGGGGATTATGGGTGGAATATTGTTTATAAATATACATAGTAACCTATTTAACCCATTTCTGATAAGAATATGCATATAAATATTTTTCTGTATGGGGATTATAGGTGGAATATTGTTTATAAATATACATAGGAACCTATTTAACCCATTTCTGGTAAGAATATGGATATAATTATTTTTCTACATAGGGATTATGGGTGGAATACTGTTTTAAAATATACATAGTAACCTATTTAACCAATTTCTCATAAGAATATGCATATAATTATTTTTCTACATGGGGATTATGGATGGAATATTGTAGTTAAACATACATAGGAATATATTTAACCCATTTCTGATAAGAATACGCATATCATTTTTCTACATATGGATTATGGGTGGAATATTTTTTATAAATATACATGGGAACCTATTGAACCAATTTCTGATAAGAATATACATATAATTATTTTTCAATATGGGATTATGGGTGGAATATTGTTTATAAATATACATGGGAACCTATTTAACCCATTTCTGCTAAGAATATGCATATAATTATTTTTTTACATGGGGATTATGGATGGAATATTGTTTATAAATTTACATAGCAACATATTAAACCTATTTCTGATATGAATATGCATATAATTATATTGATATATGGGTATTATGGGTTGAATATTGTTTATAAATATACATAGCAACGTATTTAACCAATTTCTCATAAGAATATGCATATAATTGTTTTTCTACAGGGGGATTATGGGTGGAATATTGTTTATACTTTTGCATAGGAACATATTAAACCTATTTCTGATATTAATATGCATAACATTATTTTTCTACATGGGGATTAAGGGTGGAATATTGTTTATAAATATACATAGGAACATATTTAACCCATTTCTGATAAGAATATGTATATAAGTTTTTTTTCTACATAGGGATTATGGGTGAAATATTGTTTATAAATATACATAGGAACATATTTAGCCCATTTCTGATAAGAATATGCATATAATTATTTTTCTACATGGGGATTATTGGTGGAATATTGTTTATAAATATACATAGCAACATATTAAACCTATTTCTGTTTGAATATGCATATAATTATTTTTCTACATGGGGATTATGGGTGGAATATTGTTTATAAATATACATAGTAACCTATTTAACCCATTTCTGATAAGAATATGCATATAAATATTTTTCAGTATGGGGATTATAGGTGGAATATTGTTTATAAATATACATACAAACCTATTTAGCCCATTTATGATAAGAATATGCATATAATTATTTTTCTACATGGGGAATATTGGTGGAATATTGTTTATAAATATACATAGCAACATATTAAACCTATTTCTGTTTGAATATGCATATAATTATTTTGCTATATGGGGATTATGGATTAAATATTGTTTATAAATATACATAGGAACCTATTTAACCCATTTCTGCATATAATTATTTTTCTACATCGGGATTATAGATTGAATATTGTTTATAAATATACATAGGAACCTATTTAACCCATTTCTGATAAGAATATGCATATATTTATTTTTCTATATGGGGATTATGGATAGAATATTGTTTATAAATATACATAGGAACCTATTTATCCCATTTCTTTTAAAAATACGCATATAATTCTTTTTCTACATATGGATTATGGGTGGAATTTTGTTTATAAATATACATAGGAACCTATTTAACCAATTTCTGATAAGAATATGCACATAGTTATTTTTCTACATCGGGATTTTGGGTGAAATATTCTAGATAAACATACACAGCAACATATTAAACCTATTTTTGATAACAATACGCATATCATTATTTTTCTACATGTGGATTAAGGGTGGAATATTGTTTATAAATATACATAGGAACCTATTTAACCCATTTCTGATAAGAATATGCATATATTTATTTTTCTACATGGGGATTATGGGTGGAATATTGTTTATATATTTACATAGCAACATATTAAACCTATTTCTGTTTGAATATGCATATAATTATTTTGCTATATGGGGATTATGGATTAAATATTGTTTATAAATATACATAGGAACCTATTTAACCCATTTCTGATAAGAATATGCATACAATTAATTTTTACATGGGGATTATGGGTGGAATATTGTTTATAAATATACATAGGAAACTTTTTCACCCATTTCTGAATAGAATATGCATATAATTATTTTTCTACATGGGGATTATGGATAGAATATTGTTTATAAATATACATAGGAACCTATTTATCCCATTTCTTTTAAAAATACGCATATAATTATTTTTCTACATCGGGATTATGAGTGGAATATTGTTTATGAATTTACATAGGAACATATTAAACCTATTTCTGATATGAATATGCATAACATTATTTTTCTACATGGGGATTATGGGTGTAATATTGTTTATAAATATACATAGGAACATATTTAACCAATTACTGATAAAATTATGTATATAAGTATTTTTCTACATAGGGATTATGGGTGAAATATTGTTTATAAATATACATAGGAACCTATTTAGCCCATTTCTGATAAGAATATGAATATAATTATTTGTCTATATGGGGATTATGGGTGGAATATTGTTCATAAATATACATAGGAACCTAGTTCACCTATTTCTGATAAGAATATGCATATAATTATTTTTCTACATGGGGATTATGGGTGGAATATTGTTTATAAATATACATAGTAACCTATTTAACCCATTTCTGATAAGAATATGCATATAAATATTTTTCAGTATGGGGATTATAGGTGGAATATTGTTTATAAATATACATAGGAACCTATTTAACCCATTTCTGGTAAGAATATGGATATAATTATTTTTCTACATAGGGATTATGGGTGGAATACTGTTTTAAAATATACATAGTAACCTATTTAACCAATTTCTCATAAGAATATGCATTTAATTATTTTTCTACATGGGGATTATGGATGGAATATTGTAGTTAAACATACATAGGAATATATTTAACCCATTTCTGATAAGAATACGCATATCATTATTTTTCTACATATGGATTATGGGTGGAATATTGTTTATAAATATACATGGGAACCTATTGAACCAATTTCTGATAAGAATATACATATAATTATTTTTCAATATGGGATTATGGGTGGAATATTGTTTATAAATATACATGGGAACCTATTTAACCCATTTCTGCTAAGAATATGCATATAATTATTTTTCTACATGGGGATTATGGATAGAATATTGTTTATAAATATACATAGGAACCTATTCATCCCATTTCTTTTAAAAATACGCATATAATTATTTTTCTACATCGGGATTATGGGTGGAATATTGTTTCTGAATTTACACAGGAACATATTAAACCTATTTCTGATATGAATATGCATAACATTATTTTTCTACATGGGGATTATGGGTGGAATATTGTTTATAAATATACATAGGAACATATTTAACCAATTTCTGATAAGATTATGTATATAAGTATTTTTCTACATAGGGATTATGGGTGAAATATTGTTTATAAATATACATAGGAACCTATTTAGCCCATTTCTGATAAGAATATGGATATAATTATTTGTCTATATGGGGATTATGGGTGGAATATTGTTCATAAATATACATAGGAACTTATTTAACCTATTTCTGATAAGAATATGCATATAATTATTTTTCTACATGGGGATTATGGGTGGAATATTGTTTATAAATATACATAGTAACCTATTTAACCCATTTCTGATAAGAATATGCATATAAATATTTTTCAGTATGGGGATTATAGGTGGAATATTGTTTATAAATATACATAGGAACCTATTTAACCCATTTCTGGTAAGAATATGGATATAATTATTTTTCTACATAGGGATTATGGGTGGAATACTGTTTTAAAATATACATAGTAACCTATTTAACCAATTTCTCATAAGAATATGCATATAATTATTTTTCTACATGGGGATTATGGATGGAATATTGTAGTTAAACATACATAGGAATATATTTAACCCATTTCTGATAAGAATACGCATATCATTATTTTTCTACATATGGATTATGGGTGGAATATTGTTTATAAATATACATGGGAACCTATTGAACCAATTTCTGATAAGAATATACATATAATTATTTTTCAATATGGGATTATGGGTGGAATATTGTTTATAAATATACATGGGAACCTATTTAACCCATTTCTGCTAAGAATATGCATATAATTATTTTTTTACATGGGGATTATGGATGGAATATTGTTTATAAATTTACATAGCAACATATTAAACCTATTTCTGATATATGCATATAATTATATTGATATATGGGTATTATGGGTTGAATATTGTTTATAAATATACATAGCAACGTATTTAACCAATTTCTCATAAGAATATGCATATAATTGTTTTTCTACAGGGGGATTATGGGTGGAATATTGTTTATACTTTTGCATGGGAACATATTAAACCTATTTCTGATATTAATATGCATAACATTATTTTTCTACATGGGGATTAAGGGTGGAATATTGTTTATAAATATACATAGGAACATATTTAACCCATTTCTGATAAGAATATGCATATAAGTTTTTTTTCTACATAGGGATTATGGGTGAAATATTGTTTATAAATATACATAGGAACATATTTAGCCCATTTCTGATAAGAATATGCATATAATTATTTTTCTACATGGGGATTATTGGTGGAATATTGTTTATAAATATACATAGCAACATATTAAACCTATTTCTGTTTGAATATGCATATAATTATTTTTCTACATGGGGATTATGGGTGGAATATTGTTTATAAATATACATAGTAACCTATTTAACCCATTTCTGATAAGAATATGCATATAAATATTTTTCAGTATGGGGATTATAGGTGGAATATTGTTTATAAATATACATACAAACCTATTTAGCCCATTTCTGATAAGAATATGCATATAATTATTTTTCTACATGGGGAATATTGGTGGAATATTGTTTATAAATATACATAGCAACATATTAAACCTATTTCTGTTTGAATATGCATATAATTATTTTGCTATATGGGGATTATGGATTAAATATTGTTTATAAATATACATAGGAACCTATTTAACCCATTTCTGATAAGAATATGCATATAATTATTTTTCTACATCGGGATTATAGATAGAATATTGTTTATAAATATACATAGGAACCTATTTAACCCATTTCTGATAAGAATATGCATATATTTATTTTTCTATATGGGGATTATGGATAGAATATTGTTTATAAATATACATAGGAACCTATTTATCCCATTTCTTTTAAAAATACGCATATAATTCTTTTTCTACATATGGATTATGGGTGGAATTTTGTTTATAAATATACATAGGAACCTATTTAACCAATTTCTGATAAGAATATGCACATAGTTATTTTTCTACATCGGGATTTTGGGTGAAATATTCTAGATAAACATACACAGCAACATATTAAACCTATTTTTGATAACAATACGCATATCATTATTTTTCTACATGTGGATTAAGGGTGGAATATTGTTTATAAATATACATAGGAACCTATTTAACCCATTTCTGATAAGAATATGCATATATTTATTTATCTACATGGGGATTATGGGTGGAATATTGTTTATATATTTACATAGCAACATATTAAACCTATTTCTGTTTGAATATGCATATAATTATTTTGCTATATGGGGATTATGGATTAAATATTGTTTATAAATATTCATAGGAACCTATTTAACCCATTTCTGATAAGAATATGCATACAATTAATTTTTACATGGGGATTATGGGTGGAATATTGTTTATAAATATACATAGGAAACTTTTTCACCCATTTCTGAATAGAATATGCATATAATTATTTTTCTACATGGGGATTATGGATAGAATATTGTTTATAAATATACATAGGAACCTATTTATCCCATTTCTTTTAAAAATACGCATATAATTATTTTTCTACATCGGGATTATGAGTGGAATATTGTTTATGAATTTACATAGGAACATATTAAACCTATTTCTGATATGAATATGCATAACATTATTTTTCTACATGGGGATTATGGGTGTAATATTGTTTATAAATATACATAGGAACATATTTAACCAATTACTGATAAAATTATGTATATAAGTATTTTTCTACATAGGGATTATGGGTGAAATATTGTTTATAAATATACATAGGAACCTATTTAGCCCATTTCTGATAAGAATATGAATATAATTATTTGTCTATATGGGGATTATGGGTGGAATATTGTTCATAAATATACATAGGAACCTAGTTCACCTATTTCTGATAAGAATATGCATATAATTATTTTTCTACATGGGGATTATGGGTGGAATATTGTTTATAAATATACATAGTAACCTATTTAACCCATTTCTGATAAGAATATGCATATAAATATTTTTCAGTATGGGGATTATAGGTGGAATATTGTTTATAAATATACATAGGAACCTATTTAACCCATTTCTGGTAAGAATATGGATATAATTATTTTTCTACATAGGGATTATGGGTGGAATACTGTTTTAAAATATACATAGTAACCTATTTAACCAATTTCTCATAAGAATATGCATTTAATTATTTTTCTACATGGGGATTATGGATGGAATATTGTAGTTAAACATACATAGGAATATATTTAACCCATTTCTGATAAGAATACGCATATCATTATTTTTCTACATATGGATTATGGGTGGAATATTGTTTATAAATATACATGGGAACCTATTGAACCAATTTCTGATAAGAATATACATATAATTATTTTTCAATATGGGATTATGGGTGGAATATTGTTTATAAATATACATGGGAACCTATTTAACCCATTTCTGCTAAGAATATGCATATAATTATTTTTCTACATGGGGATTATGGATAGAATATTGTTTATAAATATACATAGGAACCTATTCATCCCATTTCTTTTAAAAATACGCATATAATTATTTTTCTACATCGGGATTATGGGTGGAATATTGTTTCTGAATTTACACAGGAACATATTAAACCTATTTCTGATATGAATATGCATAACATTATTTTTCTACATGGGGATTATGGGTGGAATATTGTTTATAAATATACATAGGAACATATTTAACCAATTTCTGATAAGATTATGTATATAAGTATTTTTCTACATAGGGATTATGGGTGAAATATTGTTTATAAATATACATAGGAACCTATTTAGCCCATTTCTGATAAGAATATGGATATAATTATTTGTCTATATGGGGATTATGGGTGGAATATTGTTCATAAATATACATAGGAACTTATTTAACCTATTTCTGATAAGAATATGCATATAATTATTTTTCTACATGGGGATTATGGGTGGAATATTGTTTATAAATATACATAGTAACCTATTTAACCCATTTCTGATAAGAATATGCATATAAATATTTTTCATTATGGGGATTATAGGTGGAATATTGTTTATAAATATACATAGGAACCTATTTAACCCATTTCTGGTAAGAATATGGATATAATTATTTTTCTACATAGGGATTATGGGTGGAATACTGTTTTAAAATATACATAGTAACCTATTTAACCAATTTCTCATAAGAATATGCATATAATTATTTTTCTACATGGGGATTATGGATGGAATATTGTAGTTAAACATACATAGGAATATATTTAACCCATTTCTGATAAGAATACGCATATCATTATTTTTCTACATATGGATTATGGGTGGAATATTGTTTATAAATATACATGGGAACCTATTGAACCAATTTCTGATAAGAATATACATATAATTATTTTTCAATATGGGATTATGGGTGGAATATTGTTTATAAATATACATGGGAACCTATTTAACCCATTTCTGCTAAGAATATGCATATAATTATTTTTTTACATGGGGATTATGGATGGAATATTGTTTATAAATTTACATAGCAACATATTAAACCTATTTCTGATATATGCATATAATTATATTGATATATGGGTATTATGGGTTGAATATTGTTTATAAATATACATAGCAACGTATTTAACCAATTTCTCATAAGAATATGCATATAATTGTTTTTCTACAGGGGGATTATGGGTGGAATATTGTTTATACTTTTGCATGGGAACATATTAAACCTATTTCTGATATTAATATGCATAACATTATTTTTCTACATGGGGATTAAGGGTGGAATATTGTTTATAAATATACATAGGAACATATTTAACCCATTTCTGATAAGAATATGCATATAAGTTTTTTTTCTACATAGGGATTATGGGTGAAATATTGTTTATAAATATACATAGGAACATATTTAGCCCATTTCTGATAAGAATATGCATATAATTATTTTTCTACATGGGGATTATTGGTGGAATATTGTTTATAAATATACATAGCAACATATTAAACCTATTTCTGTTTGAATATGCATATAATTATTTTTCTACATGGGGATTATGGGTGGAAAATTGTTTATAAATATACATAGTAACCTATTTAACCCATTTCTGATAAGAATATGCATATAAATATTTTTCAGTATGGGGATTATAGGTGGAATATTGTTTATAAATATACATACAAACCTATTTAGCCCATTTATGATAAGAATATGCATATAATTATTTTTCTACATGGGGAATATTGGTGGAATATTGTTTATAAATATACATAGCAACATATTAAACCTATTTCTGTTTGAATATGCATATAATTATTTTGCTATATGGGGATTATGGATTAAATATTGTTTATAAATATACATAGGAACCTATTTAACCCATTTCTGATAAGAATATGCATATAATTATTTTTCTACATCGGGATTATAGATAGAATATTGTTTATAAATATACATAGGAACCTATTTAACCCATTTCTGATAAGAATATGCATATATTTATTTTTCTATATGGGGATTATGGATAGAATATTGTTTATAAATATACATAGGAACCTATTTATCCCATTTCTTTTAAAAATACGCATATAATTCTTTTTCTACATATGGATTATGGGTGGAATTTTGTTTATAAATATACATAGGAACCTATTTAACCAATTTCTGATAAGAATATGCACATAGTTATTTTTCTACATCGGGATTTTGGGTGAAATATTCTAGATAAACATACACAGCAACATATTAAACCTATTTTTGATAACAATACGCATATCATTATTTTTCTACATGTGGATTAAGGGTGGAATATTGTTTATAAATATACATAGGAACCTATTTAACCCATTTCTGATAAGAATATGCATATATTTATTTATCTACATGGGGATTATGGGTGGAATATTGTTTATATATTTACATAGCAACATATTAAACCTATTTCTGTTTGAATATGCATATAATTATTTTGCTATATGGGGATTATGGATTAAATATTGTTTATAAATATACATAGGAACCTATTTAACCCATTTCTGATAAGAATATGCATACAATTAATTTTTACATGGGGATTATGGGTGGAATATTGTTTATAAATATACATAGGAAACTTTTTCACCCATTTCTGAATAGAATATGCATATAATTATTTTTCTACATGGGGATTATGGATAGAATATTGTTTATAAATATACATAGGAACCTATTTATCCCATTTCTTTTAAAAATACGCATATAATTATTTTTCTACATCGGGATTATGAGTGGAATATTGTTTATGAATTTACATAGGAACATATTAAACCTATTTCTGATATGAATATGCATAACATTATTTTTCTACATAGGGATTATGGGTGTAATATTGTTTATAAATATACATAGGAACATATTTAACCAATTACTGATAAAATTATGTATATAAGTATTTTTCTACATAGGGATTATGGGTGAAATATTGTTTATAAATATACATAGGAACCTATTTAGCCCATTTCTGATAAGAATATGAATATAATTATTTGTCTATATGGGGATTATGGGTGGAATATTGTTCATAAATATACATAGGAACCTAGTTCACCTATTTCTGATAAGAATATGCATATAATTATTTTTCTACATGGGGATTATGGGTGGAATATTGTTTATAAATATACATAGTAACCTATTTAACCCATTTCTGATAAGAATATGCATATAAATATTTTTCAGTATGGGGATTATAGGTGGAATATTGTTTATAAATATACATAGGAACCTATTTAACCCATTTCTGGTAAGAATATGGATATAATTATTTTTCTACATAGGGATTATGGGTGGAATACTGTTTTAAAATATACATAGTAACCTATTTAACCAATTTCTCATAAGAATATGCATTTAATTATTTTTCTACATGGGGATTATGGATGGAATATTGTAGTTAAACATACATAGGAATATATTTAACCCATTTCTGATAAGAATACGCATATCATTATTTTTCTACATATGGATTATGGGTGGAATATTGTTTATAAATATACATGGGAACCTATTGAACCAATTTCTGATAAGAATATACATATAATTATTTTTCAATATGGGATTATGGGTGGAATATTGTTTATAAATATACATGGGAACCTATTTAACCCATTTCTGCTAAGAATATGCATATAATTATTTTTCTACATGGGGATTATGGATAGAATATTGTTTATAAATATACATAGGAACCTATTCATCCCATTTCTTTTAAAAATACGCATATAATTATTTTTCTACATCGGGATTATGGGTGGAATATTGTTTCTGAATTTACACAGGAACATATTAAACCTATTTCTGATATGAATATGCATAACATTATTTTTCTACATGGGGATTATGGGTGGAATATTGTTTATAAATATACATAGGAACATATTTAACCAATTTCTGATAAGATTATGTATATAAGTATTTTTCTACATAGGGATTATGGGTGAAATATTGTTTATAAATATACATAGGAACCTATTTAGCCCATTTCTGATAAGAATATGGATATAATTATTTGTCTATATGGGGATTATGGGTGGAATATTGTTCATAAATATACATAGGAACTTATTTAACCTATTTCTGATAAGAATATGCATATAATTATTTTTCTACATGGGGATTATGGGTGGAATATTGTTTATAAATATACATAGTAACCTATTTAACCCATTTCTGATAAGAATATGCATATAAATATTTTTCAGTATGGGGATTATAGGTGGAATATTGTTTATAAATATACATAGGAACCTATTTAACCCATTTCTGGTAAGAATATGGATATAATTATTTTTCTACATAGGGATTATGGGTGGAATACTGTTTTAAAATATACATAGTAACCTATTTAACCAATTTCTCATAAGAATATGCATATAATTATTTTTCTACATGGGGATTATGGATGGAATATTGTAGTTAAACATACATAGGAATATATTTAACCCATTTCTGATAAGAATACACATATCATTATTTTTCTACATATGGATTATGGGTGGAATATTGTTTATAAATATACATGGGAACCTATTGAACCAATTTCTGATAAGAATATACATATAATTATTTTTCAATATGGGATTATGGGTGGAATATTGTTTATAAATATACATGGGAACCTATTTAACCCATTTCTGCTAAGAATATGCATATAATTATTTTTTTACATGGGGATTATGGATGGAATATTGTTTATAAATTTACATAGCAACATATTAAACCTATTTCTGATATGAATATGCATATAATTATATTGATATATGGGTATTATGGGTTGAATATTGTTTATAAATATACATAGCAACGTATTTAACCAATTTCTCATAAGAATATGCATATAATTGTTTTTCTACAGGGGGATTATGGGTGGAATATTGTTTATACTTTTGCATAGGAACATATTAAACCTATTTCTGATATTAATATGCATAACATTATTTTTCTACATGGGGATTAAGGGTGGAATATTGTTTATAAATATACATAGGAACATATTTAACCCATTTCTGATAAGAATATGTATATAAGTTTTTTTTCTACATAGGGATTATGGGTGAAATATTGTTTATAAATATGCATAGGAACATATTTAGCCCATTTCTGATAAGAATATGCATATAATTATTTTTCTACATGGGGATTATTGGTGGAATATTGTTTATAAATATACATAGCAACATATTAAACCTATTTCTGTTTGAATATGCATATAATTATTTTTCTACATGGGGATTATGGGTGGAATATTGTTTATAAATATACATAGTAACCTATTTAACCCATTTCTGATAAGAATATGCATATAAATATTTTTCAGTATGGGGATTATAGGTGGAATATTGTTTATAAATATACATACAAACCTATTTAGCCCATTTATGATAAGAATATGCATATAATTATTTTTCTACATGGGGAATATTGGTGGAATATTGTTTATAAATATACATAGCAACATATTAAACCTATTTCTGTTTGAATATGCATATAATTATTTTGCTATATGGGGATTATGGATTAAATATTGTTTATAAATATACATAGGAACCTATTTAACCCATTTCTGCATATAATTATTTTTCTACATCGGGATTATAGATAGAATATTGTTTATAAATATACATAGGAACCTATTTAACCCATTTCTGATAAGAATATGCATATATTTATTTTTCTATATGGGGATTATGGATAGAATATTGTTTATAAATATACATAGGAACCTATTTATCCCATTTCTTTTAAAAATACGCATATAATTCTTTTTCTACATATGGATTATGGGTGGAATTTTGTTTATAAATATACATAGGAACCTATTTAACCAATTTCTGATAAGAATATGCACATAGTTATTTTTCTACATCGGGATTTTGGGTGAAATATTCTAGATAAACATACACAGCAACATATTAAACCTATTTTTGATAACAATACGCATATCATTATTTTTCTACATGTGGATTAAGGGTGGAATATTGTTTATAAATATACATAGGAACCTATTTAACCCATTTCTGATAAGAATATGCATATATTTATTTTTCTACATGGGGATTATGGGTGGAATATTGTTTATATATTTACATAGCAACATATTAAACCTATTTCTGTTTGAATATGCATATAATTATTTTGCTATATGGGGATTATGGATTAAATATTCTTTATAAATATACATAGGAACCTATTTAACCCATTTCTGATAAGAATATGCATACAATTAATTTTTACATGGGGATTATGGGTGGAATATTGTTTATAAATATACATAGGAAACTTTTTCACCCATTTCTGAATAGAATATGCATATAATTATTTTTCTACATGGGGATTATGGATAGAATATTGTTTATAAATATACATAGGAACCTATTTATCCCATTTCTTTTAAAAATACGCATATAATTATTTTTCTACATCGGGATTATGAGTGGAATATTGTTTATGAATTTACATAGGAACATATTAAACCTATTTCTGATATGAATATGCATAACATTATTTTTCTACATGGGGATTATGGGTGTAATATTGTTTATAAATATACATAGGAACATATTTAACCAATTACTGATAAAATTATGTATATAAGTATTTTTCTACATAGGGATTATGGGTGAAATATTGTTTATAAATATACATAGGAACCTATTTAGCCCATTTCTGATAAGAATATGAATATAATTATTTGTCTATATGGGGATTATGGGTGGAATATTGTTCATAAATATACATAGGAACCTAGTTCACCTATTTCTGATAAGAATATGCATATAATTATTTTTCTACATGGGGATTATGGGTGGAATATTGTTTATAAATATACATAGTAACCTATTTAACCCATTTCTGATAAGAATATGCATATAAATATTTTTCAGTATGGGGATTATAGGTGGAATATTGTTTATAAATATACATAGGAACCTATTTAACCCATTTCTGGTAAGAATATGGATATAATTATTTTTCTACATAGGGATTATGGGTGGAATACTGTTTTAAAATATACATAGTAACCTATTTAACCAATTTCTCATAAGAATATGCATTTAATTATTTTTCTACATGGGGATTATGGATGGAATATTGTAGTTAAACATACATAGGAATATATTTAACCCATTTCTGATAAGAATACGCATATCATTATTTTTCTACATATGGATTATGGGTGGAATATTGTTTATAAATATACATGGGAACCTATTGAACCAATTTCTGATAAGAATATACATATAATTATTTTTCAATATGGGATTATGGGTGGAATATTGTTTATAAATATACATGGGAACCTATTTAACCCATTTCTGCTAAGAATATGCATATAATTATTTTTCTACATGGGGATTATGGATAGAATATTGTTTATAAATATACATAGGAACCTATTCATCCCATTTCTTTTAAAAATACGCATATAATTATTTTTCTACATCGGGATTATGGGTGGAATATTGTTTCTGAATTTACACAGGAACATATTAAACCTATTTCTGATATGAATATGCATAACATTATTTTTCTACATGGGGATTATGGGTGGAATATTGTTTATAAATATACATAGGAACATATTTAACCAATTTCTGATAAGATTATGTATATAAGTATTTTTCTACATAGGGATTATGGGTGAAATATTGTTTATAAATATACATAGGAACCTATTTAGCCCATTTCTGATAAGAATATGGATATAATTATTTGTCTATATGGGGATTATGGGTGGAATATTGTTCATAAATATACATAGGAACTTATTTAACCTATTTCTGATAAGAATATGCATATAATTATTTTTCTACATGGGGATTATGGGTGGAATATTGTTTATAAATATACATAGTAACCTATTTAACCCATTTCTGATAAGAATATGCATATAAATATTTTTCAGTATGGGGATTATAGGTGGAATATTGTTTATAAATATACATAGGAACCTATTTAACCCATTTCTGGTAAGAATATGGATATAATTATTTTTCTACATAGGGATTATGGGTGGAATACTGTTTTAAAATATACATAGTAACCTATTTAACCAATTTCTCATAAGAATATGCATATAATTATTTTTCTACATGGGGATTATGGATGGAATATTGTAGTTAAACATACATAGGAATATATTTAACCCATTTCTGATAAGAATACGCATATCATTATTTTTCTACATATGGATTATGGGTGGAATATTGTTTATAAATATACATGGGAACCTATTGAACCAATTTCTGATAAGAATATACATATAATTATTTTTCAATATGGGATTATGGGTGGAATATTGTTTATAAATATACATGGGAACCTATTTAACCCATTTCTGCTAAGAATATGCATATAATTATTTTTTTACATGGGGATTATGGATGGAATATTGTTTATAAATTTACATAGCAACATATTAAACCTATTTCTGATATATGCATATAATTATATTGATATATGGGTATTATGGGTTGAATATTGTTTATAAATATACATAGCAACGTATTTAACCAATTTCTCATAAGAATATGCATATAATTGTTTTTCTACAGGGGGATTATGGGTGGAATATTGTTTATACTTTTGCATGGGAACATATTAAACCTATTTCTGATATTAATATGCATAACATTATTTTTCTACATGGGGATTAAGGGTGGAATATTGTTTATAAATATACATAGGAACATATTTAACCCATTTCTGATAAGAATATGCATATAAGTTTTTTTTCTACATAGGGATTATGGGTGAAATATTGTTTATAAATATACATAGGAACATATTTAGCCCATTTCTGATAAGAATATGCATATAATTATTTTTCTACATGGGGATTATTGGTGGAATATTGTTTATAAATATACATAGCAACATATTAAACCTATTTCTGTTTGAATATGCATATAATTATTTTTCTACATGGGGATTATGGGTGGAATATTGTTTATAAATATACATAGTAACCTATTTAACCCATTTCTGATAAGAATATGCATATAAATATTTTTCAGTATGGGGATTATAGGTGGAATATTGTTTATAAATATACATACAAACCTATTTAGCCCATTTCTGATAAGAATATGCATATAATTATTTTTCTACATGGGGAATATTGGTGGAATATTGTTTATAAATATACATAGCAACATATTAAACCTATTTCTGTTTGAATATGCATATAATTATTTTGCTATATGGGGATTATGGATTAAATATTGTTTATAAATATACATAGGAACCTATTTAACCCATTTCTGATAAGAATATGCATATAATTATTTTTCTACATCGGGATTATAGATAGAATATTGTTTATAAATATACATAGGAACCTATTTAACCCATTTCTGATAAGAATATGCATATATTTATTTTTCTATATGGGGATTATGGATAGAATATTGTTTATAAATATACATAGGAACCTATTTATCCCATTTCTTTTAAAAATACGCATATAATTCTTTTTCTACATATGGATTATGGGTGGAATTTTGTTTATAAATATACATAGGAACCTATTTAACCAATTTCTGATAAGAATATGCACATAGTTATTTTTCTACATCGGGATTTTGGGTGAAATATTCTAGATAAACATACACAGCAACATATTAAACCTATTTTTGATAACAATACGCATATCATTATTTTTCTACATGTGGATTAAGGGTGGAATATTGTTTATAAATATACATAGGAACCTATTTAACCCATTTCTGATAAGAATATGCATATATTTATTTTTCTACATGGGGATTATGGGTGGAATATTGTTTATATATTTACATAGCAACATATTAAACCTATTTCTGTTTGAATATGCATATAATTATTTTGCTATATGGGGATTATGGATTAAATATTGTTTATAAATATACATAGGAACCTATTTAACCCATTTCTGATAAGAATATGCATACAATTAATTTTTACATGGGGATTATGGGTGGAATATTGTTTATAAATATACATAGGAAACTTTTTCACCCATTTCTGAATAGAATATGCATATAATTATTTTTCTACATGGGGATTATGGATAGAATATTGTTTATAAATATACATAGGAACCTATTTATCCCATTTCTTTTAAAAATACGCATATAATTATTTTTCTACATCGGGATTATGAGTGGAATATTGTTTATGAATTTACATAGGAACATATTAAACCTATTTCTGATATGAATATGCATAACATTATTTTTCTACATGGGGATTATGGGTGTAATATTGTTTATAAATATACATAGGAACATATTTAACCAATTACTGATAAAATTATGTATATAAGTATTTTTCTACATAGGGATTATGGGTGAAATATTGTTTATAAATATACATAGGAACCTATTTAGCCCATTTCTGATAAGAATATGAATATAATTATTTGTCTATATGGGGATTATGGGTGGAATATTGTTCATAAATATACATAGGAACCTAGTTCACCTATTTCTGATAAGAATATGCATATAATTATTTTTCTACATGGGGATTATGGGTGGAATATTGTTTATAAATATACATAGTAACCTATTTAACCCATTTCTGATAAGAATATGCATATAAATATTTTTCAGTATGGGGATTATAGGTGGAATATTGTTTATAAATATACATAGGAACCTATTTAACCCATTTCTGGTAAGAATATGGATATAATTATTTTTCTACATAGGGATTATGGGTGGAATACTGTTTTAAAATATACATAGTAACCTATTTAACCAATTTCTCATAAGAATATGCATTTAATTATTTTTCTACATGGGGATTATGGATGGAATATTGTAGTTAAACATACATAGGAATATATTTAACCCATTTCTGATAAGAATACGCATATCATTATTTTTCTACATATGGATTATGGGTGGAATATTGTTTATAAATATACATGGGAACCTATTGAACCAATTTCTGATAAGAATATACATATAATTATTTTTCAATATGGGATTATGGGTGGAATATTGTTTATAAATATACATGGGAACCTATTTAACCCATTTCTGCTAAGAATATGCATATAATTATTTTTCTACATGGGGATTATGGATAGAATATTGTTTATAAATATACATAGGAACCTATTCATCCCATTTCTTTTAAAAATACGCATATAATTATTTTTCTACATCGGGATTATGGGTGGAATATTGTTTCTGAATTTACACAGGAACATATTAAACCTATTTCTGATATGAATATGCATAACATTATTTTTCTACATGGGGATTATGGGTGGAATATTGTTTATAAATATACATAGGAACATATTTAACCAATTTCTGATAAGATTATGTATATAAGTATTTTTCTACATAGGGATTGTGGGTGAAATATTGTTTATAAATATACATAGGAACCTATTTAGCCCATTTCTGATAAGAATATGGATATAATTATTTGTCTATATGGGGATTATGGGTGGAATATTGTTCATAAATATACATAGGAACTTATTTAACCTATTTCTGATAAGAATATGCATATAATTATTTTTCTACATGGGGATTATGGGTGGAATATTGTTTATAAATATACATAGTAACCTATTTAACCCATTTCTGATAAGAATATGCATATAAATATTTTTCAGTATGGGGATTATAGGTGGAATATTGTTTATAAATATACATAGGAACCTATTTAACCCATTTCTGGTAAGAATATGGATATAATTATTTTTCTACATAGGGATTATGGGTGGAATACTGTTTTAAAATATACATAGTAACCTATTTAACCAATTTCTCATAAGAATATGCATATAATTATTTTTCTACATGGGGATTATGGATGGAATATTGTAGTTAAACATACATAGGAATATATTTAACCCATTTCTGATAAGAATACGCATATCATTTTTCTACATATGGATTATGGGTGGAATATTGTTTATAAATATACATGGGAACCTATTGAACCAATTTCTGATAAGAATATACATATAATTATTTTTCAATATGGGATTATGGGTGGAATATTGTTTATAAATATACATGGGAACCTATTTAACCCATTTCTGCTAAGAATATGCATATAATTATTTTTTTACATGGGGATTATGGATGGAATATTGTTTATAAATTTACATAGCAACATATTAAACCTATTTCTGATATGAATATGCATATAATTATATTGATATATGGGTATTATGGGTTGAATATTGTTTATAAATATACATAGCAACGTATTTAACCAATTTCTCATAAGAATATGCATATAATTGTTTTTCTACAGGGGGATTATGGGTGGAATATTGTTTATACTTTTGCATAGGAACATATTAAACCTATTTCTGATATTAATATGCATAACATTATTTTTCTACATGGGGATTAAGGGTGGAATATTGTTTATAAATATACATAGGAACATATTTAGCCCATTTCTGATAAGAATATGCATATAATTATTTTTCTACATGGGGATTATTGGTGGAATATTGTTTATAAATATACATAGCAACATATTAAACCTATTTCTGATAAGAATATGCATATAAATATTTTTCAGTATGGGGATTATAGGTGGAATATTGTTTATAAATATACATACAAACCTATTTAGCCCATTTCTGATAAGAATATGCATATAATTATTTTTCTACATGGGGAATATTGGTGGAATATTGTTTATAAATATACATAGCAACATATTAAACCTATTTCTGTTTGAATATGCATATAATTATTTTGCTATATGGGGATTATGGATTAAATATTGTTTATAAATATACATAGGAACCTATTTAACCCATTTCTGATAAGAATATGCATATAATTATTTTTCTACATCGGGATTATAGATAGAATATTGTTTATAAATATACATAGGAACCTATTTAACCCATTTCTGATAAGAATATGCATATATTTATTTTTCTATATGGGGATTATGGATAGAATATTGTTTATAAATATACATAGGAACCTATTTATCCCATTTCTTTTAAAAATACGCATATAATTCTTTTTCTACATATGGATTATGGGTGGAATTTTGTTTATAAATATACATAGGAACCTATTTAACCAATTTCTGATAAGAATATGCACATAGTTATTTTTCTACATCGGGATTTTGGGTGAAATATTCTAGATAAACATACACAGCAACATATTAAACCTATTTTTGATAACAATACGCATATCATTATTTTTCTACATGTGGATTAAGGGTGGAATATTGTTTATAAATATACATAGGAACCTATTTAACCCATTTCTGATAAGAATATGCATATATTTATTTTTCTACATGGGGATTATGGGTGGAATATTGTTTATATATTTACATAGCAACATATTAAACCTATTTCTGTTTGAATATGCATATAATTATTTTGCTATATGGGGATTATGGATTAAATATTGTTTATAAATATACATAGGAACCTATTTAACCCATTTCTGATAAGAATATGCATACAATTAATTTTTACATGGGGATTATGGGTGGAATATTGTTTATAAATATACATAGGAAACTTTTTCACCCATTTCTGAATAGAATATGCATATAATTATTTTTCTACATGGGGATTATGGATAGAATATTGTTTATAAATATACATGGGAACCTATTGAACCAATTTCTGATAAGAATATACATATAATTATTTTTCAATATGGGATTATGGGTGGAATATTGTTTATAAATATACATGGGAACCTATTTAACCCATTTCTGCTAAGAATATGCATATAATTATTTTTCTACATGGGGATTATGGATAGAATATTGTTTATAAATATACATAGGAACCTATTCATCCCATTTCTTTTAAAAATACGCATATAATTATTTTTCTACATCGGGATTATGGGTGGAATATTGTTTCTGAATTTACACAGGAACATATTAAACCTATTTCTGATATGAATATGCATAACATTATTTTTCTACATGGGGATTATGGGTGGAATATTGTTTATAAATATACATAGGAACATATTTAACCAATTTCTGATAAGATTATGTATATAAGTATTTTTCTACATAGGGATTGTGGGTGAAATATTGTTTATAAATATACATAGGAACCTATTTAGCCCATTTCTGATAAGAATATGGATATAATTATTTGTCTATATGGGGATTATGGGTGGAATATTGTTCATAAATATACATAGGAACTTATTTAACCTATTTCTGATAAGAATATGCATATAATTATTTTTCTACATGGGGATTATGGGTGGAATATTGTTTATAAATATACATAGTAACCTATTTAACCCATTTCTGATAAGAATATGCATATAAATATTTTTCAGTATGGGGATTATAGGTGGAATATTGTTTATAAATATACATAGGAACCTATTTAACCCATTTCTGGTAAGAATATGGATATAATTATTTTTCTACATAGGGATTATGGGTGGAATACTGTTTTAAAATATACATAGTAACCTATTTAACCAATTTCTCATAAGAATATGCATATAATTATTTTTCTACATGGGGATTATGGATGGAATATTGTAGTTAAACATACATAGGAATATATTTAACCCATTTCTGATAAGAATACGCATATCATTTTTCTACATATGGATTATGGGTGGAATATTGTTTATAAATATACATGGGAACCTATTGAACCAATTTCTGATAAGAATATACATATAATTATTTTTCAATATGGGATTATGGGTGGAATATTGTTTATAAATATACATGGGAACCTATTTAACCCATTTCTGCTAAGAATATGCATATAATTATTTTTTTACATGGGGATTATGGATGGAATATTGTTTATAAATTTACATAGCAACATATTAAACCTATTTCTGATATGAATATGCATATAATTATATTGATATATGGGTATTATGGGTTGAATATTGTTTATAAATATACATAGCAACGTATTTAACCAATTTCTCATAAGAATATGCATATAATTGTTTTTCTACAGGGGGATTATGGGTGGAATATTGTTTATACTTTTGCATAGGAACATATTAAACCTATTTCTGATATTAATATGCATAACATTATTTTTCTACATGGGGATTAAGGGTGGAATATTGTTTATAAATATACATAGGAACATATTTAGCCCATTTCTGATAAGAATATGCATATAATTATTTTTCTACATGGGGATTATTGGTGGAATATTGTTTATAAATATACATAGCAACATATTAAACCTATTTCTGATAAGAATATGCATATAAATATTTTTCAGTATGGGGATTATAGGTGGAATATTGTTTATAAATATACATACAAACCTATTTAGCCCATTTCTGATAAGAATATGCATATAATTATTTTTCTACATGGGGAATATTGGTGGAATATTGTTTATAAATATACATAGCAACATATTAAACCTATTTCTGTTTGAATATGCATATAATTATTTTGCTATATGGGGATTATGGATTAAATATTGTTTATAAATATACATAGGAACCTATTTAACCCATTTCTGATAAGAATATGCATATAATTATTTTTCTACATCGGGATTATAGATAGAATATTGTTTATAAATATACATAGGAACCTATTTAACCCATTTCTGATAAGAATATGCATATATTTATTTTTCTATATGGGGATTATGGATAGAATATTGTTTATAAATATACATAGGAACCTATTTATCCCATTTCTTTTAAAAATACGCATATAATTCTTTTTCTACATATGGATTATGGGTGGAATTTTGTTTATAAATATACATAGGAACCTATTTAACCAATTTCTGATAAGAATATGCACATAGTTATTTTTCTACATCGGGATTTTGGGTGAAATATTCTAGATAAACATACACAGCAACATATTAAACCTATTTTTGATAACAATACGCATATCATTATTTTTCTACATGTGGATTAAGGGTGGAATATTGTTTATAAATATACATAGGAACCTATTTAACCCATTTCTGATAAGAATATGCATATATTTATTTTTCTACATGGGGATTATGGGTGGAATATTGTTTATATATTTACATAGCAACATATTAAACCTATTTCTGTTTGAATATGCATATAATTATTTTGCTATATGGGGATTATGGATTAAATATTGTTTATAAATATACATAGGAACCTATTTAACCCATTTCTGATAAGAATATGCATACAATTAATTTTTACATGGGGATTATGGGTGGAATATTGTTTATAAATATACATAGGAAACTTTTTCACCCATTTCTGAATAGAATATGCATATAATTATTTTTCTACATGGGGATTATGGATAGAATATTGTTTATAAATATACATGGGAACCTATTGAACCAATTTCTGATAAGAATATACATATAATTATTTTTCAATATGGGATTATGGGTGGAATATTGTTTATAAATATACATGGGAACCTATTTAACCCATTTCTGCTAAGAATATGCATATAATTATTTTTCTACATGGGGATTATGGATAGAATATTGTTTATAAATATACATAGGAACCTATTCATCCCATTTCTTTTAAAAATACGCATATAATTATTTTTCTACATCGGGATTATGGGTGGAATATTGTTTCTGAATTTACACAGGAACATATTAAACCTATTTCTGATATGAATATGCATAACATTATTTTTCTACATGGGGATTATGGGTGGAATATTGTTTATAAATATACATAGGAACATATTTAACCAATTTCTGATAAGATTATGTATATAAGTATTTTTCTACATAGGGATTGTGGGTGAAATATTGTTTATAAATATACATAGGAACCTATTTAGCCCATTTCTGATAAGAATATGGATATAATTATTTGTCTATATGGGGATTATGGGTGGAATATTGTTCATAAATATACATAGGAACTTATTTAACCTATTTCTGATAAGAATATGCATATAATTATTTTTCTACATGGGGATTATGGGTGGAATATTGTTTATAAATATACATAGTAACCTATTTAACCCATTTCTGATAAGAATATGCATATAAATATTTTTCAGTATGGGGATTATAGGTGGAATATTGTTTATAAATATACATAGGAACCTATTTAACCCATTTCTGGTAAGAATATGGATATAATTATTTTTCTACATAGGGATTATGGGTGGAATACTGTTTTAAAATATACATAGTAACCTATTTAACCAATTTCTCATAAGAATATGCATATAATTATTTTTCTACATGGGGATTATGGATGGAATATTGTAGTTAAACATACATAGGAATATATTTAACCCATTTCTGATAAGAATACGCATATCATTTTTCTACATATGGATTATGGGTGGAATATTGTTTATAAATATACATGGGAACCTATTGAACCAATTTCTGATAAGAATATACATATAATTATTTTTCAATATGGGATTATGGGTGGAATATTGTTTATAAATATACATGGGAACCTATTTAACCCATTTCTGCTAAGAATATGCATATAATTATTTTTTTACATGGGGATTATGGATGGAATATTGTTTATAAATTTACATAGCAACATATTAAACCTATTTCTGATATGAATATGCATATAATTATATTGATATATGGGTATTATGGGTTGAATATTGTTTATAAATATACATAGCAACGTATTTAACCAATTTCTCATAAGAATATGCATATAATTGTTTTTCTACAGGGGGATTATGGGTGGAATATTGTTTATACTTTTGCATAGGAACATATTAAACCTATTTCTGATATTAATATGCATAACATTATTTTTCTACATGGGGATTAAGGGTGGAATATTGTTTATAAATATACATAGGAACATATTTAACCCATTTCTGATAAGAATATGTATATAAGTTTTTTTTCTACATAGGGATTATGGGTGAAATATTGTTTATAAATATACATAGGAACATATTTAGCCCATTTCTGATAAGAATATGCATATAATTATTTTTCTACATGGGGATTATTGGTGGAATATTGTTTATAAATATACATAGCAACATATTAAACCTATTTCTGTTTGAATATGCATATAATTATTTTTCTACATGGGGATTATGGGTGGAATATTGTTTATAAATATACATAGTAACCTATTTAACCCATTTCTGATAAGAATATGCATATAAATATTTTTCAGTATGGGGATTATAGGTGGAATATTGTTTATAAATATACATACAAACCTATTTAGCCCATTTATGATAAGAATATGCATATAATTATTTTTCTACATGGGGAATATTGGTGGAATATTGTTTATAAATATACATAGCAACATATTAAACCTATTTCTGTTTGAATATGCATATAATTATTTTGCTATATGGGGATTATGGATTAAATATTGTTTATAAATATACATAGGAACCTATTTAACCCATTTCTGCATATAATTATTTTTCTACATCGGGATTATAGATAGAATATTGTTTATAAATATACATAGGAACCTATTTAACCCATTTCTGATAAGAATATGCATATATTTATTTTTCTATATGGGGATTATGGATAGAATATTGTTTATAAATATACATAGGAACCTATTTATCCCATTTCTTTTAAAAATACGCATATAATTCTTTTTCTACATATGGATTATGGGTGGAATTTTGTTTATAAATATACATAGGAACCTATTTAACCAATTTCTGATAAGAATATGCACATAGTTATTTTTCTACATCGGGATTTTGGGTGAAATATTCTAGATAAACATACACAGCAACATATTAAACCTATTTTTGATAACAATACGCATATCATTATTTTTCTACATGTGGATTAAGGGTGGAATATTGTTTATAAATATACATAGGAACCTATTTAACCCATTTCTGATAAGAATATGCATATATTTATTTATCTACATGGGGATTATGGGTGGAATATTGTTTATATATTTACATAGCAACATATTAAACCTATTTCTGTTTGAATATGCATATAATTATTTTGCTATATGGGGATTATGGATTAAATATTGTTTATAAATATACATAGGAACCTATTTAACCCATTTCTGATAAGAATATGCATACAATTAATTTTTACATGGGGATTATGGGTGGAATATTGTTTATAAATATACATAGGAAACTTTTTCACCCATTTCTGAATAGAATATGCATATAATTATTTTTCTACATGGGGATTATGGATAGAATATTGTTTATAAATATACATAGGAACCTATTTATCCCATTTCTTTTAAAAATACGCATATAATTATTTTTCTACATCGGGATTATGAGTGGAATATTGTTTATGAATTTACATAGGAACATATTAAACCTATTTCTGATATGAATATGCATAACATTATTTTTCTACATGGGGATTATGGGTGTAATATTGTTTATAAATATACATAGGAACATATTTAACCAATTACTGATAAAATTATGTATATAAGTATTTTTCTACATAGGGATTATGGGTGAAATATTGTTTATAAATATACATAGGAACCTATTTAGCCCATTTCTGATAAGAATATGAATATAATTATTTGTCTATATGGGGATTATGGGTGGAATATTGTTCATAAATATACATAGGAACCTAGTTCACCTATTTCTGATAAGAATATGCATATAATTATTTTTCTACATGGGGATTATGGGTGGAATATTGTTTATAAATATACATAGTAACCTATTTAACCCATTTCTGATAAGAATATGCATATAAATATTTTTCAGTATGGGGATTATAGGTGGAATATTGTTTATAAATATACATAGGAACCTATTTAACCCATTTCTGGTAAGAATATGGATATAATTATTTTTCTACATAGGGATTATGGGTGGAATACTGTTTTAAAATATACATAGTAACCTATTTAACCAATTTCTCATAAGAATATGCATTTAATTATTTTTCTACATGGGGATTATGGATGGAATATTGTAGTTAAACATACATAGGAATATATTTAACCCATTTCTGATAAGAATACGCATATCATTATTTTTCTACATATGGATTATGGGTGGAATATTGTTTATAAATATACATGGGAACCTATTGAACCAATTTCTGATAAGAATATACATATAATTATTTTTCAATATGGGATTATGGGTGGAATATTGTTTATAAATATACATGGGAACCTATTTAACCCATTTCTGCTAAGAATATGCATATAATTATTTTTCTACATGGGGATTATGGATAGAATATTGTTTATAAATATACATAGGAACCTATTCATCCCATTTCTTTTAAAAATACGCATATAATTATTTTTCTACATCGGGATTATGGGTGGAATATTGTTTCTGAATTTACACAGGAACATATTAAACCTATTTCTGATATGAATATGCATAACATTATTTTTCTACATGGGGATTATGGGTGGAATATTGTTTATAAATATACATAGGAACATATTTAACCAATTTCTGATAAGATTATGTATATAAGTATTTTTCTACATAGGGATTATGGGTGAAATATTGTTTATAAATATACATAGGAACCTATTTAGCCCATTTCTGATAAGAATATGGATATAATTATTTGTCTATATGGGGATTATGGGTGGAATATTGTTCATAAATATACATAGGAACTTATTTAACCTATTTCTGATAAGAATATGCATATAATTATTTTTCTACATGGGGATTATGGGTGGAATATTGTTTATAAATATACATAGTAACCTATTTAACCCATTTCTGATAAGAATATGCATATAAATATTTTTCAGTATGGGGATTATAGGTGGAATATTGTTTATAAATATACATAGGAACCTATTTAACCCATTTCTGGTAAGAATATGGATATAATTATTTTTCTACATAGGGATTATGGGTGGAATACTGTTTTAAAATATACATAGTAACCTATTTAACCAATTTCTCATAAGAATATGCATATAATTATTTTTCTACATGGGGATTATGGATGGAATATTGTAGTTAAACATACATAGGAATATATTTAACCCATTTCTGATAAGAATACGCATATCATTATTTTTCTACATATGGATTATGGGTGGAATATTGTTTATAAATATACATGGGAACCTATTGAACCAATTTCTGATAAGAATATACATATAATTATTTTTCAATATGGGATTATGGGTGGAATATTGTTTATAAATATACATGGGAACCTATTTAACCCATTTCTGCTAAGAATATGCATATAATTATTTTTTTACATGGGGATTATGGATGGAATATTGTTTATAAATTTACATAGCAACATATTAAACCTATTTCTGATATATGCATATAATTATATTGATATATGGGTATTATGGGTTGAATATTGTTTATAAATATACATAGCAACGTATTTAACCAATTTCTCATAAGAATATGCATATAATTGTTTTTCTACAGGGGGATTATGGGTGGAATATTGTTTATACTTTTGCATGGGAACATATTAAACCTATTTCTGATATTAATATGCATAACATTATTTTTCTACATGGGGATTAAGGGTGGAATATTGTTTATAAATATACATAGGAACATATTTAACCCATTTCTGATAAGAATATGCATATAAGTTTTTTTTCTACATAGGGATTATGGGTGAAATATTGTTTATAAATATACATAGAAACATATTTAGCCCATTTCTGATAAGAATATGCATATAATTATTTTTCTACATGGGGATTATTGGTGGAATATTGTTTATAAATATACATAGCAACATATTAAACCTATTTCTGTTTGAATATGCATATAATTATTTTTCTACATGGGGATTATGGGTGGAATATTGTTTATAAATATACATAGTAACCTATTTAACCCATTTCTGATAAGAATATGCATATAAATATTTTTCAGTATGGGGATTATAGGTGGAATATTGTTTATAAATATACATACAAACCTATTTAGCCCATTTCTGATAAGAATATGCATATAATTATTTTTCTACATGGGGAATATTGGTGGAATATTGTTTATAAATATACATAGCAACATATACATATGCATATAATTATTTTGCTATATGGGGATTATGGATTAAATATTGTTTATAAATATACATAGGAACCTATTTAACCCATTTCTGATAAGAATATGCATATAATTATTTTTCTACATCGGGATTATAGATAGAATATTGTTTATAAATATACATAGGAACCTATTTAACCCATTTCTGATAAGAATATGCATATATTTATTTTTCTATATGGGGATTATGGATAGAATATTGTTTATAAATATACATAGGAACCTATTTATCCCATTTCTTTTAAAAATACGCATATAATTCTTTTTCTACATATGGATTATGGGTGGAATTTTGTTTATAAATATACATAGGAACCTATTTAACCAATTTCTGATAAGAATATGCACATAGTTATTTTTCTACATCGGGATTTTGGGTGAAATATTCTAGATAAACATACACAGCAACATATTAAACCTATTTTTGATAACAATACGCATATCATTATTTTTCTACATGTGGATTAAGGGTGGAATATTGTTTATAAATATACATAGGAACCTATTTAACCCATTTCTGATAAGAATATGCATATATTTATTTATCTACATGGGGATTATGGGTGGAATATTGTTTATATATTTACATAGCAACATATTAAACCTATTTCTGTTTGAATATGCATATAATTATTTTGCTATATGGGGATTATGGATTAAATATTGTTTATAAATATACATAGGAACCTATTTAACCCATTTCTGATAAGAATATGCATACAATTAATTTTTACATGGGGATTATGGGTGGAATATTGTTTATAAATATACATAGGAAACTTTTTCACCCATTTCTGAATAGAATATGCATATAATTATTTTTCTACATGGGGATTATGGATAGAATATTGTTTATAAATATACATAGGAACCTATTTATCCCATTTCTTTTAAAAATACGCATATAATTATTTTTCTACATCGGGATTATGAGTGGAATATTGTTTATGAATTTACATAGGAACATATTAAACCTATTTCTGATATGAATATGCATAACATTATTTTTCTACATGGGGATTATGGGTGTAATATTGTTTATAAATATACATAGGAACATATTTAACCAATTACTGATAAAATTATGTATATAAGTATTTTTCTACATAGGGATTATGGGTGAAATATTGTTTATAAATATACATAGGAACCTATTTAGCCCATTTCTGATAAGAATATGAATATAATTATTTGTCTATATGGGGATTATGGGTGGAATATTGTTCATAAATATACATAGGAACCTAGTTCACCTATTTCTGATAAGAATATGCATATAATTATTTTTCTACATGGGGATTATGGGTGGAATATTGTTTATAAATATACATAGTAACCTATTTAACCCATTTCTGATAAGAATATGCATATAAATATTTTTCAGTATGGGGATTATAGGTGGAATATTGTTTATAAATATACATAGGAACCTATTTAACCCATTTCTGGTAAGAATATGGATATAATTATTTTTCTACATAGGGATTATGGGTGGAATACTGTTTTAAAATATACATAGTAACCTATTTAACCAATTTCTCATAAGAATATGCATTTAATTATTTTTCTACATGGGGATTATGGATGGAATATTGTAGTTAAACATACATAGGAATATATTTAACCCATTTCTGATAAGAATACGCATATCATTATTTTTCTACATATGGATTATGGGTGGAATATTGTTTATAAATATACATGGGAACCTATTGAACCAATTTCTGATAAGAATATACATATAATTATTTTTCAATATGGGATTATGGGTGGAATATTGTTTATAAATATACATGGGAACCTATTTAACCCATTTCTGCTAAGAATATGCATATAATTATTTTTCTACATGGGGATTATGGATAGAATATTGTTTATAAATATACATAGGAACCTATTCATCCCATTTCTTTTAAAAATACGCATATAATTATTTTTCTACATCGGGATTATGGGTGGAATATTGTTTCTGAATTTACACAGGAACATATTAAACCTATTTCTGATATGAATATGCATAACATTATTTTTCTACATGGGGATTATGGGTGGAATATTGTTTATAAATATACATAGGAACATATTTAACCAATTTCTGATAAGATTATGTATATAAGTATTTTTCTACATAGGGATTATGGGTGAAATATTGTTTATAAATATACATAGGAACCTATTTAGCCCATTTCTGATAAGAATATGGATATAATTATTTGTCTATATGGGGATTATGGGTGGAATATTGTTCATAAATATACATAGGAACTTATTTAACCTATTTCTGATAAGAATATGCATATAATTATTTTTCTACATGGGGATTATGGGTGGAATATTGTTTATAAATATACATAGTAACCTATTTAACCCATTTCTGATAAGAATATGCATATAAATATTTTTCAGTATGGGGATTATAGGTGGAATATTGTTTATAAATATACATAGGAACCTATTTAACCCATTTCTGGTAAGAATATGGATATAATTATTTTTCTACATAGGGATTATGGGTGGAATACTGTTTTAAAATATACATAGTAACCTATTTAACCAATTTCTCATAAGAATATGCATATAATTATTTTTCTACATGGGGATTATGGATGGAATATTGTAGTTAAACATACATAGGAATATATTTAACCCATTTCTGATAAGAATACGCATATCATTATTTTTCTACATATGGATTATGGGTGGAATATTGTTTATAAATATACATGGGAACCTATTGAACCAATTTCTGATAAGAATATACATATAATTATTTTTCAATATGGGATTATGGGTGGAATATTGTTTATAAATATACATGGGAACCTATTTAACCCATTTCTGCTAAGAATATGCATATAATTATTTTTTTACATGGGGATTATGGATGGAATATTGTTTATAAATTTACATAGCAACATATTAAACCTATTTCTGATATATGCATATAATTATATTGATATATGGGTATTATGGGTTGAATATTGTTTATAAATATACATAGCAACGTATTTAACCAATTTCTCATAAGAATATGCATATAATTGTTTTTCTACAGGGGGATTATGGGTGGAATATTGTTTATACTTTTGCATGGGAACATATTAAACCTATTTCTGATATTAATATGCATAACATTATTTTTCTACATGGGGATTAAGGGTGGAATATTGTTTATAAATATACATAGGAACATATTTAACCCATTTCTGATAAGAATATGCATATAAGTTTTTTTTCTACATAGGGATTATGGGTGAAATATTGTTTATAAATATACATAGAAACATATTTAGCCCATTTCTGATAAGAATATGCATATAATTATTTTTCTTCATGGGGATTATTGGTGGAATATTGTTTATAAATATACATAGCAACATATTAAACCTATTTCTGTTTGAATATGCATATAATTATTTTTCTACATGGGGATTATGGGTGGAATATTGTTTATAAATATACATAGTAACCTATTTAACCCATTTCTGATAAGAATATGCATATAAATATTTTTCAGTATGGGGATTATAGGTGGAATATTGTTTATAAATATACATACAAACCTATTTAGCCCATTTCTGATAAGAATATGCATATAATTATTTTTCTACATGGGGAATATTGGTGGAATATTGTTTATAAATATACATAGCAACATATACATATGCATATAATTATTTTGCTATATGGGGATTATGGATTAAATATTGTTTATAAATATACATAGGAACCTATTTAACCCATTTCTGATAAGAATATGCATATAATTATTTTTCTACATCGGGATTATAGATAGAATATTGTTTATAAATATACATAGGAACCTATTTAACCCATTTCTGATAAGAATATGCATATATTTATTTTTCTATATGGGGATTATGGATAGAATATTGTTTATAAATATACATAGGAACCTATTTATCCCATTTCTTTTAAAAATACGCATATAATTCTTTTTCTACATATGGATTATGGGTGGAATTTTGTTTATAAATATACATAGGAACCTATTTAACCAATTTCTGATAAGAATATGCACATAGTTATTTTTCTACATCGGGATTTTGGGTGAAATATTCTAGATAAACATACACAGCAACATATTAAACCTATTTTTGATAACAATACGCATATCATTATTTTTCTACATGTGGATTAAGGGTGGAATATTGTTTATAAATATACATAGGAACCTATTTAACCCATTTCTGATAAGAATATGCATATATTTATTTTTCTACATGGGGATTATGGGTGGAATATTGTTTATATATTTACATAGCAACATATTAAACCTATTTCTGTTTGAATATGCATATAATTATTTTGCTATATGGGGATTATGGATTAAATATTGTTTATAAATATACATAGGAACCTATTTAACCCATTTCTGATAAGAATATGCATACAATTAATTTTTACATGGGGATTATGGGTGGAATATTGTTTATAAATATACATAGGAAACTTTTTCACCCATTTCTGAATAGAATATGCATATAATTATTTTTCTACATGGGGATTATGGATAGAATATTGTTTATAAATATACATAGGAACCTATTTATCCCATTTCTTTTAAAAATACGCATATAATTATTTTTCTACATCGGGATTATGAGTGGAATATTGTTTATGAATTTACATAGGAACATATTAAACCTATTTCTGATATGAATATGCATAACATTATTTTTCTACATGGGGATTATGGGTGTAATATTGTTTATAAATATACATAGGAACATATTTAACCAATTACTGATAAAATTATGTTTATAAGTATTTTTCTACATAGGGATTATGGGTGAAATATTGTTTATAAATATACATAGGAACCTATTTAGCCCATTTCTGATAAGAATATGAATATAATTATTTGTCTATATGGGGATTATGGGTGGAATATTGTTCATAAATATACATAGGAACCTAGTTCACCTATTTCTGATAAGAATATGCATATAATTATTTTTCTACATGGGGATTATGGGTGGAATATTGTTTATAAATATACATAGTAACCTATTTAACCCATTTCTGATAAGAATATGCATATAAATATTTTTCAGTATGGGGATTATAGGTGGAATATTGTTTATAAATATACATAGGAACCTATTTAACCCATTTCTGGTAAGAATATGGATATAATTATTTTTCTACATAGGGATTATGGGTGGAATACTGTTTTAAAATATACATAGTAACCTATTTAACCAATTTCTCATAAGAATATGCATTTAATTATTTTTCTACATGGGGATTATGGATGGAATATTGTAGTTAAACATACATAGGAATATATTTAACCCATTTCTGATAAGAATACGCACATCATTATTTTTCTACATATGGATTATGGGTGGAATATTGTTTATAAATATACATGGGAACCTATTGAACCAATTTCTGATAAGAATATACATATAATTATTTTTCAATATGGGATTATGGGTGGAATATTGTTTATAAATATACATGGGAACCTATTTAACCCATTTCTGCTAAGAATATGCATATAATTATTTTTCTACATGGGGATTATGGATAGAATATTGTTTATAAATATACATAGGAACCTATTCATCCCATTTCTTTTAAAAATATGCATATAATTATTTTTCTACATCGGGATTATGGGTGGAATATTGTTTCTGAATTTACACAGGAACATATTAAACCTATTTCTGATATGAATATGCATAACATTATTTTTCTACATGGGGATTATGGGTGGAATATTGTTTATAAATATACATAGGAACATATTTAACCAATTTCTGATAAGATTATGTATATAAGTATTTTTCTACATAGGGATTATGGGTGAAATATTGTTTATAAATATACATAGGAACCTATTTAGCCCATTTCTGATAAGAATATGGATATAATTATTTGTCTATATGGGGATTATGGGTGGAATATTGTTCATAAATATACATAGGAACTTATTTAACCTATTTCTGATAAGAATATGCATATAATTATTTTTCTACATGGGGATTATGGGTGGAATATTGTTTATAAATATACATAGTAACCTATTTAACCCATTTCTGATAAGAATATGCATATAAATATTTTTCAGTATGGGGATTATAGGTGGAATATTGTTTATAAATATACATAGGAACCTATTTAACCCATTTCTGGTAAGAATATGGATATAATTATTTTTCTACATAGGGATTATGGGTGGAATACTGTTTTAAAATATACATAGTAACCTATTTAACCAATTTCTCATAAGAATATGCATATAATTATTTTTCTACATGGGGATTATGGATGGAATATTGTAGTTAAACATACATAGGAATATATTTAACCCATTTCTGATAAGAATACGCATATCATTTTTCTACATATGGATTATGGGTGGAATATTGTTTATAAATATACATGGGAACCTATTGAACCAATTTCTGATAAGAATATACATATAATTATTTTTCAATATGGGATTATGGGTGGAATATTGTTTATAAATATACATGGGAACCTATTTAACCCATTTCTGCTAAGAATATGCATATAATTATTTTTTTACATGGGGATTATGGATGGAATATTGTTTATAAATTTACATAGCAACATATTAAACCTATTTCTGATATGAATATGCATATAATTATATTGATATATGGGTATTATGGGTTGAATATTGTTTATAAATATACATAGCAACGTATTTAACCAATTTCTCATAAGAATATGCATATAATTGTTTTTCTACAGGGGGATTATGGGTGGAATATTGTTTATACTTTTGCATAGGAACATATTAAACCTATTTCTGATATTAATATGCATAACATTATTTTTCTACATGGGGATTAAGGGTGGAATATTGTTTATAAATATACATAGGAACATATTTAACCCATTTCTGATAAGAATATGTATATAAGTTTTTTTTCTACATAGGGATTATGGGTGAAATATTGTTTATAAATATACATAGGAACATATTTAGCCCATTTCTGATAAGAATATGCATATAATTATTTTTCTACATGGGGATTATTGGTGGAATATTGTTTATAAATATACATAGCAACATATTAAACCTATTTCTGTTTGAATATGCATATAATTATTTTTCTACATGGGGATTATGGGTGGAATATTGTTTATAAATATACATAGTAACCTATTTAACCCATTTCTGATAAGAATATGCATATAAATATTTTTCAGTATGGGGATTATAGGTGGAATATTGTTTATAAATATACATACAAACCTATTTAGCCCATTTATGATAAGAATATGCATATAATTATTTTTCTACATGGGGAATATTGGTGGAATATTGTTTATAAATATACATAGCAACATATTAAACCTATTTCTGTTTGAATATGCATATAATTATTTTGCTATATGGGGATTATGGATTAAATATTGTTTATAAATATACATAGGAACCTATTTAACCCATTTCTGCATATAATTATTTTTCTACATCGGGATTATAGATAGAATATTGTTTATAAATATACATAGGAACCTATTTAACCCATTTCTGATAAGAATATGCATATATTTATTTTTCTATATGGGGATTATGGATAGAATATTGTTTATAAATATACATAGGAACCTATTTATCCCATTTCTTTTAAAAATACGCATATAATTCTTTTTCTACATATGGATTATGGGTGGAATTTTGTTTATAAATATACATAGGAACCTATTTAACCAATTTCTGATAAGAATATGCACATAGTTATTTTTCTACATCGGGATTTTGGGTGAAATATTCTAGATAAACATACACAGCAACATATTAAACCTATTTTTGATAACAATACGCATATCATTATTTTTCTACATGTGGATTAAGGGTGGAATATTGTTTATAAATATACATAGGAACCTATTTAACCCATTTCTGATAAGAATATGCATATATTTATTTTTCTACATGGGGATTATGGGTGGAATATTGTTTATATATTTACATAGCAACATATTAAACCTATTTCTGTTTGAATATGCATATAATTATTTTGCTATATGGGGATTATGGATTAAATATTGTTTATAAATATACATAGGAACCTATTTAACCCATTTCTGATAAGAATATGCATACAATTAATTTTTACATGGGGATTATGGGTGGAATATTGTTTATAAATATACATAGGAAACTTTTTCACCCATTTCTGAATAGAATATGCATATAATTATTTTTCTACATGGGGATTATGGATAGAATATTGTTTATAAATATACATAGGAACCTATTTATCCCATTTCTTTTAAAAATACGCATATAATTATTTTTCTACATCGGGATTATGAGTGGAATATTGTTTATGAATTTACATAGGAACATATTAAACCTATTTCTGATATGAATATGCATAACATTATTTTTCTACATGGGGATTATGGGTGTAATATTGTTTATAAATATACATAGGAACATATTTAACCAATTACTGATAAAATTATGTATATAAGTATTTTTCTACATAGGGATTATGGGTGAAATATTGTTTATAAATATACATAGGAACCTATTTAGCCCATTTCTGATAAGAATATGAATATAATTATTTGTCTATATGGGGATTATGGGTGGAATATTGTTCATAAATATACATAGGAACCTAGTTCACCTATTTCTGATAAGAATATGCATATAATTATTTTTCTACATGGGGATTATGGGTGGAATATTGTTTATAAATATACATAGTAACCTATTTAACCCATTTCTGATAAGAATATGCATATAAATATTTTTCAGTATGGGGATTATAGGTGGAATATTGTTTATAAATATACATAGGAACCTATTTAACCCATTTCTGGTAAGAATATGGATATAATTATTTTTCTACATAGGGATTATGGGTGGAATACTGTTTTAAAATATACATAGTAACCTATTTAACCAATTTCTCATAAGAATATGCATTTAATTATTTTTCTACATGGGGATTATGGATGGAATATTGTAGTTAAACATACATAGGAATATATTTAACCCATTTCTGATAAGAATACGCATATCATTATTTTTCTACATATGGATTATGGGTGGAATATTGTTTATAAATATACATGGGAACCTATTGAACCAATTTCTGATAAGAATATACATATAATTATTTTTCAATATGGGATTATGGGTGGAATATTGTTTATAAATATACATGGGAACCTATTTAACCCATTTCTGCTAAGAATATGCATATAATTATTTTTCTACATGGGGATTATGGATAGAATATTGTTTATAAATATACATAGGAACCTATTCATCCCATTTCTTTTAAAAATACGCATATAATTATTTTTCTACATCGGGATTATGGGTGGAATATTGTTTCTGAATTTACACAGGAACATATTAAACCTATTTCTGATATGAATATGCATAACATTATTTTTCTACATGGGGATTATGGGTGGAATATTGTTTATAAATATACATAGGAACATATTTAACCAATTTCTGATAAGATTATGTATATAAGTATTTTTCTACATAGGGATTATGGGTGAAATATTGTTTATAAATATACATAGGAACCTATTTAGCCCATTTCTGATAAGAATATGGATATAATTATTTGTCTATATGGGGATTATGGGTGGAATATTGTTCATAAATATACATAGGAACTTATTTAACCTATTTCTGATAAGAATATGCATATAATTATTTTTCTACATGGGGATTATGGGTGGAATATTGTTTATAAATATACATAGTAACCTATTTAACCCATTTCTGATAAGAATATGCATATAAATATTTTTCAGTATGGGGATTATAGGTGGAATATTGTTTATAAATATACATAGGAACCTATTTAACCCATTTCTGGTAAGAATATGGATATAATTATTTTTCTACATAGGGATTATGGGTGGAATACTGTTTTAAAATATACATAGTAACCTATTTAACCAATTTCTCATAAGAATATGCATATAATTATTTTTCTACATGGGGATTATGGATGGAATATTGTAGTTAAACATACATAGGAATATATTTAACCCATTTCTGATAAGAATACGCATATCATTATTTTTCTACATATGGATTATGGGTGGAATATTGTTTATAAATATACATGGGAACCTATTGAACCAATTTCTGATAAGAATATACATATAATTATTTTTCAATATGGGATTATGGGTGGAATATTGTTTATAAATATACATGGGAACCTATTTAACCCATTTCTGCTAAGAATATGCATATAATTATTTTTTTACATGGGGATTATGGATGGAATATTGTTTATAAATTTACATAGCAACATATTAAACCTATTTCTGATATATGCATATAATTATATTGATATATGGGTATTATGGGTTGAATATTGTTTATAAATATACATAGCAACGTATTTAACCAATTTCTCATAAGAATATGCATATAATTGTTTTTCTACAGGGGGATTATGGGTGGAATATTGTTTATACTTTTGCATGGGAACATATTAAACCTATTTCTGATATTAATATGCATAACATTATTTTTCTACATGGGGATTAAGGGTGGAATATTGTTTATAAATATACATAGGAACATATTTAACCCATTTCTGATAAGAATATGCATATAAGTTTTTTTTCTACATAGGGATTATGGGTGAAATATTGTTTATAAATATACATAGGAACATATTTAGCCCATTTCTGATAAGAATATGCATATAATTATTTTTCTACATGGGGATTATTGGTGGAATATTGTTTATAAATATACATAGCAACATATTAAACCTATTTCTGTTTGAATATGCATATAATTATTTTTCTACATGGGGATTATGGGTGGAATATTGTTTATAAATATACATAGTAACCTATTTAACCCATTTCTGATAAGAATATGCATATAAATATTTTTCAGTATGGGGATTATAGGTGGAATATTGTTTATAAATATACATACAAACCTATTTAGCCCATTTCTGATAAGAATATGCATATAATTATTTTTCTACATGGGGAATATTGGTGGAATATTGTTTATAAATATACATAGCAACATATACATATGCATATAATTATTTTGCTATATGGGGATTATGGATTAAATATTGTTTATAAATATACATAGGAACCTATTTAACCCATTTCTGATAAGAATATGCATATAATTATTTTTCTACATCGGGATTATAGATAGAATATTGTTTATAAATATACATAGGAACCTATTTAACCCATTTCTGATAAGAATATGCATATATTTATTTTTCTATATGGGGATTATGGATAGAATATTGTTTATAAATATACATAGGAACCTATTTATCCCATTTCTTTTAAAAATACGCATATAATTCTTTTTCTACATATGGATTATGGGTGGAATTTTGTTTATAAATATACATAGGAACCTATTTAACCAATTTCTGATAAGAATATGCACATAGTTATTTTTCTACATCGGGATTTTGGGTGAAATATTCTAGATAAACATACACAGCAACATATTAAACCTATTTTTGATAACAATACGCATATCATTATTTTTCTACATGTGGATTAAGGGTGGAATATTGTTTATAAATATACATAGGAACCTATTTAACCCATTTCTGATAAGAATATGCATATATTTATTTTTCTACATGGGGATTATGGGTGGAATATTGTTTATATATTTACATAGCAACATATTAAACCTATTTCTGTTTGAATATGCATATAATTATTTTGCTATATGGGGATTATGGATTAAATATTGTTTATAAATATACATAGGAACCTATTTAACCCATTTCTGATAAGAATATGCATACAATTAATTTTTACATGGGGATTATGGGTGGAATATTGTTTATAAATATACATAGGAAACTTTTTCACCCATTTCTGAATAGAATATGCATATAATTATTTTTCTACATGGGGATTATGGATAGAATATTGTTTATAAATATACATAGGAACCTATTTATCCCATTTCTTTTAAAAATACGCATATAATTATTTTTCTACATCGGGATTATGAGTGGAATATTGTTTATGAATTTACATAGGAACATATTAAACCTATTTCTGATATGAATATGCATAACATTATTTTTCTACATGGGGATTATGGGTGTAATATTGTTTATAAATATACATAGGAACATATTTAACCAATTACTGATAAAATTATGTTTATAAGTATTTTTCTACATAGGGATTATGGGTGAAATATTGTTTATAAATATACATAGGAACCTATTTAGCCCATTTCTGATAAGAATATGAATATAATTATTTGTCTATATGGGGATTATGGGTGGAATATTGTTCATAAATATACATAGGAACCTAGTTCACCTATTTCTGATAAGAATATGCATATAATTATTTTTCTACATGGGGATTATGGGTGGAATATTGTTTATAAATATACATAGTAACCGATTTAACCCATTTCTGATAAGAATATGCATATAAATATTTTTCAGTATGGGGATTATAGGTGGAATATTGTTTATAAATATACATAGGAACCTATTTAACCCATTTCTGGTAAGAATATGGATATAATTATTTTTCTACATAGGGATTATGGGTGGAATACTGTTTTAAAATATACATAGTAACCTATTTAACCAATTTCTCATAAGAATATGCATTTAATTATTTTTCTACATGGGGATTATGGATGGAATATTGTAGTTAAACATACATAGGAATATATTTAACCCATTTCTGATAAGAATACGCACATCATTATTTTTCTACATATGGATTATGGGTGGAATATTGTTTATAAATATACATGGGAACCTATTGAACCAATTTCTGATAAGAATATACATATAATTATTTTTCAATATGGGATTATGGGTGGAATATTGTTTATAAATATACATGGGAACCTATTTAACCCATTTCTGCTAAGAATATGCATATAATTATTTTTCTACATGGGGATTATGGATAGAATATTGTTTATAAATATACATAGGAACCTATTCATCCCATTTCTTTTAAAAATATGCATATAATTATTTTTCTACATCGGGATTATGGGTGGAATATTGTTTCTGAATTTACACAGGAACATATTAAACCTATTTCTGATATGAATATGCATAACATTATTTTTCTACATGGGGATTATGGGTGGAATATTGTTTATAAATATACATAGGAACATATTTAACCAATTTCTGATAAGATTATGTATATAAGTATTTTTCTACATAGGGATTATGGGTGAAATATTGTTTATAAATATACATAGGAACCTATTTAGCCCATTTCTGATAAGAATATGGATATAATTATTTGTCTATATGGGGATTATGGGTGGAATATTGTTCATAAATATACATAGGAACTTATTTAACCTATTTCTGATAAGAATATGCATATAATTATTTTTCTACATGGGGATTATGGGTGGAATATTGTTTATAAATATACATAGTAACCTATTTAACCCATTTCTGATAAGAATATGCATATAAATATTTTTCAGTATGGGGATTATAGGTGGAATATTGTTTATAAATATACATAGGAACCTATTTAACCCATTTCTGGTAAGAATATGGATATAATTATTTTTCTACATAGGGATTATGGGTGGAATACTGTTTTAAAATATACATAGTAACCTATTTAACCAATTTCTCATAAGAATATGCATATAATTATTTTTCTACATGGGGATTATGGATGGAATATTGTAGTTAAACATACATAGGAATATATTTAACCCATTTCTGATAAGAATACGCATATCATTTTTCTACATATGGATTATGGGTGGAATATTGTTTATAAATATACATGGGAACCTATTGAACCAATTTCTGATAAGAATATACATATAATTATTTTTCAATATGGGATTATGGGTGGAATATTGTTTATAAATATACATGGGAACCTATTTAACCCATTTCTGCTAAGAATATGCATATAATTATTTTTTTACATGGGGATTATGGATGGAATATTGTTTATAAATTTACATAGCAACATATTAAACCTATTTCTGATATGAATATGCATATAATTATATTGATATATGGGTATTATGGGTTGAATATTGTTTATAAATATACATAGCAACGTATTTAACCAATTTCTCATAAGAATATGCATATAATTGTTTTTCTACAGGGGGATTATGGGTGGAATATTGTTTATACTTTTGCATAGGAACATATTAAACCTATTTCTGATATTAATATGCATAACATTATTTTTCTACATGGGGATTAAGGGTGGAATATTGTTTATAAATATACATAGGAACATATTTAACCCATTTCTGATAAGAATATGTATATAAGTTTTTTTTCTACATAGGGATTATGGGTGAAATATTGTTTATAAATATACATAGGAACATATTTAGCCCATTTCTGATAAGAATATGCATATAATTATTTTTCTACATGGGGATTATTGGTGGAATATTGTTTATAAATATACATAGCAACATATTAAACCTATTTCTGTTTGAATATGCATATAATTATTTTTCTACATGGGGATTATGGGTGGAATATTGTTTATAAATATACATAGTAACCTATTTAACCCATTTCTGATAAGAATATGCATATAAATATTTTTCAGTATGGGGATTATAGGTGGAATATTGTTTATAAATATACATACAAACCTATTTAGCCCATTTATGATAAGAATATGCATATAATTATTTTTCTACATGGGGAATATTGGTGGAATATTGTTTATAAATATACATAGCAACATATTAAACCTATTTCTGTTTGAATATGCATATAATTATTTTGCTATATGGGGATTATGGATTAAATATTGTTTATAAATATACATAGGAACCTATTTAACCCATTTCTGCATATAATTATTTTTCTACATCGGGATTATAGATAGAATATTGTTTATAAATATACATAGGAACCTATTTAACCCATTTCTGATAAGAATATGCATATATTTATTTTTCTATATGGGGATTATGGATAGAATATTGTTTATAAATATACATAGGAACCTATTTATCCCATTTCTTTTAAAAATACGCATATAATTCTTTTTCTACATATGGATTATGGGTGGAATTTTGTTTATAAATATACATAGGAACCTATTTAACCAATTTCTGATAAGAATATGCACATAGTTATTTTTCTACATCGGGATTTTGGGTGAAATATTCTAGATAAACATACACAGCAACATATTAAACCTATTTTTGATAACAATACGCATATCATTATTTTTCTACATGTGGATTAAGGGTGGAATATTGTTTATAAATATACATAGGAACCTATTTAACCCATTTCTGATAAGAATATGCATATATTTATTTTTCTACATGGGGATTATGGGTGGAATATTGTTTATATATTTACATAGCAACATATTAAACCTATTTCTGTTTGAATATGCATATAATTATTTTGCTATATGGGGATTATGGATTAAATATTGTTTATAAATATACATAGGAACCTATTTAACCCATTTCTGATAAGAATATGCATACAATTAATTTTTACATGGGGATTATGGGTGGAATATTGTTTATAAATATACATAGGAAACTTTTTCACCCATTTCTGAATAGAATATGCATATAATTATTTTTCTACATGGGGATTATGGATAGAATATTGTTTATAAATATACATAGGAACCTATTTATCCCATTTCTTTTAAAAATACGCATATAATTATTTTTCTACATCGGGATTATGAGTGGAATATTGTTTATGAATTTACATAGGAACATATTAAACCTATTTCTGATATGAATATGCATAACATTATTTTTCTACATGGGGATTATGGGTGTAATATTGTTTATAAATATACATAGGAACATATTTAACCAATTACTGATAAAATTATGTATATAAGTATTTTTCTACATAGGGATTATGGGTGAAATATTGTTTATAAATATACATAGGAACCTATTTAGCCCATTTCTGATAAGAATATGAATATAATTATTTGTCTATATGGGGATTATGGGTGGAATATTGTTCATAAATATACATAGGAACCTAGTTCACCTATTTCTGATAAGAATATGCATATAATTATTTTTCTACATGGGGATTATGGGTGGAATATTGTTTATAAATATACATAGTAACCTATTTAACCCATTTCTGATAAGAATATGCATATAAATATTTTTCAGTATGGGGATTATAGGTGGAATATTGTTTATAAATATACATAGGAACCTATTTAACCCATTTCTGGTAAGAATATGGATATAATTATTTTTCTACATAGGGATTATGGGTGGAATACTGTTTTAAAATATACATAGTAACCTATTTAACCAATTTCTCATAAGAATATGCATTTAATTATTTTTCTACATGGGGATTATGGATGGAATATTGTAGTTAAACATACATAGGAATATATTTAACCCATTTCTGATAAGAATACGCATATCATTATTTTTCTACATATGGATTATGGGTGGAATATTGTTTATAAATATACATGGGAACCTATTGAACCAATTTCTGATAAGAATATACATATAATTATTTTTCAATATGGGATTATGGGTGGAATATTGTTTATAAATATACATGGGAACCTATTTAACCCATTTCTGCTAAGAATATGCATATAATTATTTTTCTACATGGGGATTATGGATAGAATATTGTTTATAAATATACATAGGAACCTATTCATCCCATTTCTTTTAAAAATACGCATATAATTATTTTTCTACATCGGGATTATGGGTGGAATATTGTTTCTGAATTTACACAGGAACATATTAAACCTATTTCTGATATGAATATGCATAACATTATTTTTCTACATGGGGATTATGGGTGGAATATTGTTTATAAATATACATAGGAACATATTTAACCAATTTCTGATAAGATTATGTATATAAGTATTTTTCTACATAGGGATTATGGGTGAAATATTGTTTATAAATATACATAGGAACCTATTTAGCCCATTTCTGATAAGAATATGGATATAATTATTTGTCTATATGGGGATTATGGGTGGAATATTGTTCATAAATATACATAGGAACTTATTTAACCTATTTCTGATAAGAATATGCATATAATTATTTTTCTACATGGGGATTATGGGTGGAATATTGTTTATAAATATACATAGTAACCTATTTAACCCATTTCTGATAAAAATATGCATATAAATATTTTTCAGTATGGGGATTATAGGTGGAATATTGTTTATAAATATACATAGGAACCTATTTAACCCATTTCTGGTAAGAATATGGATATAATTATTTTTCTACATAGGGATTATGGGTGGAATACTGTTTTAAAATATACATAGTAACCTATTTAACCAATTTCTCATAAGAATATGCATATAATTATTTTTCTACATGGGGATTATGGATGGAATATTGTAGTTAAACATACATAGGAATATATTTAACCCATTTCTGATAAGAATACGCATATCATTATTTTTCTACATATGGATTATGGGTGGAATATTGTTTATAAATATACATGGGAACCTATTGAACCAATTTCTGATAAGAATATACATATAATTATTTTTCAATATGGGATTATGGGTGGAATATTGTTTATAAATATACATGGGAACCTATTTAACCCATTTCTGCTAAGAATATGCATATAATTATTTTTTTACATGGGGATTATGGATGGAATATTGTTTATAAATTTACATAGCAACATATTAAACCTATTTCTGATATATGCATATAATTATATTGATATATGGGTATTATGGGTTGAATATTGTTTATAAATATACATAGCAACGTATTTAACCAATTTCTCATAAGAATATGCATATAATTGTTTTTCTACAGGGGGATTATGGGTGGAATATTGTTTATACTTTTGCATGGGAACATATTAAACCTATTTCTGATATTAATATGCATAACATTATTTTTCTACATGGGGATTAAGGGTGGAATATTGTTTATAAATATACATAGGAACATATTTAACCCATTTCTGATAAGAATATGCATATAAGTTTTTTTTCTACATAGGGATTATGGGTGAAATATTGTTTATAAATATACATAGGAACATATTTAGCCCATTTCTGATAAGAATATGCATATAATTATTTTTCTACATGGGGATTATTGGTGGAATATTGTTTATAAATATACATAGCAACATATTAAACCTATTTCTGTTTGAATATGCATATAATTATTTTTCTACATGGGGATTATGGGTGGAATATTGTTTATAAATATACATAGTAACCTATTTAACCCATTTCTGATAAGAATATGCATATAAATATTTTTCAGTATGGGGATTATAGGTGGAATATTGTTTATAAATATACATACAAACCTATTTAGCCCATTTCTGATAAGAATATGCATATAATTATTTTTCTACATGGGGAATATTGGTGGAATATTGTTTATAAATATACATAGCAACATATTAAACCTATTTCTGTTTGAATATGCATATAATTATTTTGCTATATGGGGATTATGGATTAAATATTGTTTATAAATATACATAGGAACCTATTTAACCCATTTCTGATAAGAATATGCATATAATTATTTTTCTACATCGGGATTATAGATAGAATATTGTTTATAAATATACATAGGAACCTATTTAACCCATTTCTGATAAGAATATGCATATATTTATTTTTCTATATGGGGATTATGGATAGAATATTGTTTATAAATATACATAGGAACCTATTTATCCCATTTCTTTTAAAAATACGCATATAATTCTTTTTCTACATATGGATTATGGGTGGAATTTTGTTTATAAATATACATAGGAACCTATTTAACCAATTTCTGATAAGAATATGCACATAGTTATTTTTCTACATCGGGATTTTGGGTGAAATATTCTAGATAAACATACACAGCAACATATTAAACCTATTTTTGATAACAATACGCATATCATTATTTTTCTACATGTGGATTAAGGGTGGAATATTGTTTATAAATATACATAGGAACCTATTTAACCCATTTCTGATAAGAATATGCATATATTTATTTTTCTACATGGGGATTATGGGTGGAATATTGTTTATATATTTACATAGCAACATATTAAACCTATTTCTGTTTGAATATGCATATAATTATTTTGCTATATGGGGATTATGGATTAAATATTGTTTATAAATATACATAGGAACCTATTTAACCCATTTCTGATAAGAATATGCATACAATTAATTTTTACATGGGGATTATGGGTGGAATATTGTTTATAAATATACATAGGAAACTTTTTCACCCATTTCTGAATAGAATATGCATATAATTATTTTTCTACATGGGGATTATGGATAGAATATTGTTTATAAATATACATAGGAACCTATTTATCCCATTTCTTTTAAAAATACGCATATAATTATTTTTCTACATCGGGATTATGAGTGGAATATTGTTTATGAATTTACATAGGAACATATTAAACCTATTTCTGATATGAATATGCATAACATTATTTTTCTACATGGGGATTATGGGTGTAATATTGTTTATAAATATACATAGGAACATATTTAACCAATTACTGATAAAATTATGTATATAAGTATTTTTCTACATAGGGATTATGGGTGAAATATTGTTTATAAATATACATAGGAACCTATTTAGCCCATTTCTGATAAGAATATGAATATAATTATTTGTCTATATGGGGATTATGGGTGGAATATTGTTCATAAATATACATAGGAACCTAGTTCACCTATTTCTGATAAGAATATGCATATAATTATTTTTCTACATGGGGATTATGGGTGGAATATTGTTTATAAATATACATAGTAACCTATTTAACCCATTTCTGATAAGAATATGCATATAAATATTTTTCAGTATGGGGATTATAGGTGGAATATTGTTTATAAATATACATAGGAACCTATTTAACCCATTTCTGGTAAGAATATGGATATAATTATTTTTCTACATAGGGATTATGGGTGGAATACTGTTTTAAAATATACATAGTAACCTATTTAACCAATTTCTCATAAGAATATGCATTTAATTATTTTTCTACATGGGGATTATGGATGGAATATTGTAGTTAAACATACATAGGAATATATTTAACCCATTTCTGATAAGAATACGCATATCATTATTTTTCTACATATGGATTATGGGTGGAATATTGTTTATAAATATACATGGGAACCTATTGAACCAATTTCTGATAAGAATATACATATAATTATTTTTCAATATGGGATTATGGGTGGAATATTGTTTATAAATATACATGGGAACCTATTTAACCCATTTCTGCTAAGAATATGCATATAATTATTTTTCTACATGGGGATTATGGATAGAATATTGTTTATAAATATACATAGGAACCTATTCATCCCATTTCTTTTAAAAATACGCATATAATTATTTTTCTACATCGGGATTATGGGTGGAATATTGTTTCTGAATTTACACAGGAACATATTAAACCTATTTCTGATATGAATATGCATAACATTATTTTTCTACATGGGGATTATGGGTGGAATATTGTTTATAAATATACATAGGAACATATTTAACCAATTTCTGATAAGATTATGTATATAAGTATTTTTCTACATAGGGATTGTGGGTGAAATATTGTTTATAAATATACATAGGAACCTATTTAGCCCATTTCTGATAAGAATATGGATATAATTATTTGTCTATATGGGGATTATGGGTGGAATATTGTTCATAAATATACATAGGAACTTATTTAACCTATTTCTGATAAGAATATGCATATAATTATTTTTCTACATGGGGATTATGGGTGGAATATTGTTTATAAATATACATAGTAACCTATTTAACCCATTTCTGATAAGAATATGCATATAAATATTTTTCAGTATGGGGATTATAGGTGGAATATTGTTTATAAATATACATAGGAACCTATTTAACCCATTTCTGGTAAGAATATGGATATAATTATTTTTCTACATAGGGATTATGGGTGGAATACTGTTTTAAAATATACATAGTAACCTATTTAACCAATTTCTCATAAGAATATGCATATAATTATTTTTCTACATGGGGATTATGGATGGAATATTGTAGTTAAACATACATAGGAATATATTTAACCCATTTCTGATAAGAATACGCATATCATTTTTCTACATATGGATTATGGGTGGAATATTGTTTATAAATATACATGGGAACCTATTGAACCAATTTCTGATAAGAATATACATATAATTATTTTTCAATATGGGATTATGGGTGGAATATTGTTTATAAATATACATGGGAACCTATTTAACCCATTTCTGCTAAGAATATGCATATAATTATTTTTTTACATGGGGATTATGGATGGAATATTGTTTATAAATTTACATAGCAACATATTAAACCTATTTCTGATATGAATATGCATATAATTATATTGATATATGGGTATTATGGGTTGAATATTGTTTATAAATATACATAGCAACGTATTTAACCAATTTCTCATAAGAATATGCATATAATTGTTTTTCTACAGGGGGATTATGGGTGGAATATTGTTTATACTTTTGCATAGGAACATATTAAACCTATTTCTGATATTAATATGCATAACATTATTTTTCTACATGGGGATTAAGGGTGGAATATTGTTTATAAATATACATAGGAACATATTTAACCCATTTCTGATAAGAATATGTATATAAGTTTTTTTTCTACATAGGGATTATGGGTGAAATATTGTTTATAAATATACATAGGAACATATTTAGCCCATTTCTGATAAGAATATGCATATAATTATTTTTCTACATGGGGATTATTGGTGGAATATTGTTTATAAATATACATAGCAACATATTAAACCTATTTCTGATAAGAATATGCATATAAATATTTTTCAGTATGGGGATTATAGGTGGAATATTGTTTATAAATATACATACAAACCTATTTAGCCCATTTCTGATAAGAATATGCATATAATTATTTTTCTACATGGGGAATATTGGTGGAATATTGTTTATAAATATACATAGCAACATATTAAACCTATTTCTGTTTGAATATGCATATAATTATTTTGCTATATGGGGATTATGGATTAAATATTGTTTATAAATATACATAGGAACCTATTTAACCCATTTCTGATAAGAATATGCATATAATTATTTTTCTACATCGGGATTATAGATAGAATATTGTTTATAAATATACATAGGAACCTATTTAACCCATTTCTGATAAGAATATGCATATATTTATTTTTCTATATGGGGATTATGGATAGAATATTGTTTATAAATATACATAGGAACCTATTTATCCCATTTCTTTTAAAAATACGCATATAATTCTTTTTCTACATATGGATTATGGGTGGAATTTTTTTTATAAATATACATAGGAACCTATTTAACCAATTTCTGATAAGAATATGCACATAGTTATTTTTCTACATCGGGATTTTGGGTGAAATATTCTAGATAAACATACACAGCAACATATTAAACCTATTTTTGATAACAATACGCATATCATTATTTTTCTACATGTGGATTAAGGGTGGAATATTGTTTATAAATATACATAGGAACCTATTTAACCCATTTCTGATAAGAATATGCATATATTTATTTTTCTACATGGGGATTATGGGTGGAATATTGTTTATATATTTACATAGCAACATATTAAACCTATTTCTGTTTGAATATGCATATAATTATTTTGCTATATGGGGATTATGGATTAAATATTGTTTATAAATATACATAGGAACCTATTTAACCCATTTCTGATAAGAATATGCATACAATTAATTTTTACATGGGGATTATGGGTGGAATATTGTTTATAAATATACATAGGAAACTTTTTCACCCATTTCTGAATAGAATATGCATATAATTATTTTTCTACATGGGGATTATGGATAGAATATTGTTTATAAATATACATAGGAACCTATTTATCCCATTTCTTTTAAAAATACGCATATAATTATTTTTCTACATCGGGATTATGAGTGGAATATTGTTTATGAATTTACATAGGAACATATTAAACCTATTTCTGATATGAATATGCATAACATTATTTTTCTACATGGGGATTATGGGTGTAATATTGTTTATAAATATACATAGGAACATATTTAACCAATTACTGATAAAATTATGTATATAAGTATTTTTCTACATAGGGATTATGGGTGAAATATTGTTTATAAATATACATAGGAACCTATTTAGCCCATTTCTGATAAGAATATGAATATAATTATTTGTCTATATGGGGATTATGGGTGGAATATTGTTCATAAATATACATAGGAACCTAGTTCACCTATTTCTGATAAGAATATGCATATAATTATTTTTCTACATGGGGATTATGGGTGGAATATTGTTTATAAATATACATAGTAACCTATTTAACCCATTTCTGATAAGAATATGCATATAAATATTTTTCAGTATGGGGATTATAGGTGGAATATTGTTTATAAATATACATAGGAACCTATTTAACCCATTTCTGGTAAGAATATGGATATAATTATTTTTCTACATAGGGATTATGGGTGGAATACTGTTTTAAAATATACATAGTAACCTATTTAACCAATTTCTCATAAGAATATGCACTTAATTATTTTTCTACATGGGGATTATGGATGGAATATTGTAGTTAAACATACATAGGAATATATTTAACCCATTTCTGATAAGAATACGCATATCATTATTTTTCTACATATGGATTATGGGTGGAATATTGTTTATAAATATACATGGGAACCTATTGAACCAATTTCTGATAAGAATATACATATAATTATTTTTCAATATGGGATTATGGGTGGAATATTGTTTATAAATATACATGGGAACCTATTTAACCCATTTCTGCTAAGAATATGCATATAATTATTTTTCTACATGGGGATTATGGATAGAATATTGTTTATAAATATACATAGGAACCTATTCATCCCATTTCTTTTAAAAATACGCATATAATTATTTTTCTACATCGGGATTATGGGTGGAATATTGTTTCTGAATTTACACAGGAACATATTAAACCTATTTCTGATATGAATATGCATAACATTATTTTTCTACATGGGGATTATGGGTGGAATATTGTTTATAAATATACATAGGAACATATTTAACCAATTTCTGATAAGATTATGTATATAAGTATTTTTCTACATAGGGATTATGGGTGAAATATTGTTTATAAATATACATAGGAACCTATTTAGCCCATTTCTGATAAGAATATGGATATAATTATTTGTCTATATGGGGATTATGGGTGGAATATTGTTCATAAATATACATAGGAACTTATTTAACCTATTTCTGATAAGAATATGCATATAATTATTTTTCTACATGGGGATTATGGGTGGAATATTGTTTATAAATATACATAGTAACCTATTTAACCCATTTCTGATAAAAATATGCATATAAATATTTTTCAGTATGGGGATTATAGGTGGAATATTGTTTATAAATATACATAGGAACCTATTTAACCCATTTCTGGTAAGAATATGGATATAATTATTTTTCTACATAGGGATTATGGGTGGAATACTGTTTTAAAATATACATAGTAACCTATTTAACCAATTTCTCATAAGAATATGCATATAATTATTTTTCTACATGGGGATTATGGATGGAATATTGTAGTTAAACATACATAGGAATATATTTAACCCATTTCTGATAAGAATACGCATATCATTATTTTTCTACATATGGATTATGGGTGGAATATTGTTTATAAATATACATGGGAACCTATTGAACCAATTTCTGATAAGAATATACATATAATTATTTTTCAATATGGGATTATGGGTGGAATATTGTTTATAAATATACATGGGAACCTATTTAACCCATTTCTGCTAAGAATATGCATATAATTATTTTTTTACATGGGGATTATGGATGGAATATTGTTTATAAATTTACATAGCAACATATTAAACCTATTTCTGATATATGCATATAATTATATTGATATATGGGTATTATGGGTTGAATATTGTTTATAAATATACATAGCAACGTATTTAACCAATTTCTCATAAGAATATGCATATAATTGTTTTTCTACAGGGGGATTATGGGTGGAATATTGTTTATACTTTTGCATGGGAACATATTAAACCTATTTCTGATATTAATATGCATAACATTATTTTTCTACATGGGGATTAAGGGTGGAATATTGTTTATAAATATACATAGGAACATATTTAACCCATTTCTGATAAGAATATGCATATAAGTTTTTTTTCTACATAGGGATTATGGGTGAAATATTGTTTATAAATATACATAGGAACATATTTAGCCCATTTCTGATAAGAATATGCATATAATTATTTTTCTACATGGGGATTATTGGTGGAATATTGTTTATAAATATACATAGCAACATATTAAACCTATTTCTGTTTGAATATGCATATAATTATTTTTCTACATGGGGATTATGGGTGGAATATTGTTTATAAATATACATAGTAACCTATTTAACCCATTTCTGATAAGAATATGCATATAAATATTTTTCAGTATGGGGATTATAGGTGGAATATTGTTTATAAATATACATACAAACCTATTTAGCCCATTTCTGATAAGAATATGCATATAATTATTTTTCTACATGGGGAATATTGGTGGAATATTGTTTATAAATATACATAGCAACATATTAAACCTATTTCTGTTTGAATATGCATATAATTATTTTGCTATATGGGGATTATGGATTAAATATTGTTTATAAATATACATAGGAACCTATTTAACCCATTTCTGATAAGAATATGCATATAATTATTTTTCTACATCGGGATTATAGATAGAATATTGTTTATAAATATACATAGGAACCTATTTAACCCATTTCTGATAAGAATATGCATATATTTATTTTTCTATATGGGGATTATGGATAGAATATTGTTTATAAATATACATAGGAACCTATTTATCCCATTTCTTTTAAAAATACGCATATAATTCTTTTTCTACATATGGATTATGGGTGGAATTTTGTTTATAAATATACATAGGAACCTATTTAACCAATTTCTGATAAGAATATGCACATAGTTATTTTTCTACATCGGGATTTTGGGTGAAATATTCTAGATAAACATACACAGCAACATATTAAACCTATTTTTGATAACAATACGCATATCATTATTTTTCTACATGTGGATTAAGGGTGGAATATTGTTTATAAATATACATAGGAACCTATTTAACCCATTTCTGATAAGAATATGCATATATTTATTTTTCTACATGGGGATTATGGGTGGAATATTGTTTATATATTTACATAGCAACATATTAAACCTATTTCTGTTTGAATATGCATATAATTATTTTGCTATATGGGGATTATGGATTAAATATTGTTTATAAATATACATAGGAACCTATTTAACCCATTTCTGATAAGAATATGCATACAATTAATTTTTACATGGGGATTATGGGTGGAATATTGTTTATAAATATACATAGGAAACTTTTTCACCCATTTCTGAATAGAATATGCATATAATTATTTTTCTACATGGGGATTATGGATAGAATATTGTTTATAAATATACATAGGAACCTATTTATCCCATTTCTTTTAAAAATACGCATATAATTATTTTTCTACATCGGGATTATGAGTGGAATATTGTTTATGAATTTACATAGGAACATATTAAACCTATTTCTGATATGAATATGCATAACATTATTTTTCTACATGGGGATTATGGGTGTAATATTGTTTATAAATATACATAGGAACATATTTAACCAATTACTGATAAAATTATGTATATAAGTATTTTTCTACATAGGGATTATGGGTGAAATATTGTTTATAAATATACATAGGAACCTATTTAGCCCATTTCTGATAAGAATATGAATATAATTATTTGTCTATATGGGGATTATGGGTGGAATATTGTTCATAAATATACATAGGAACCTAGTTCACCTATTTCTGATAAGAATATGCATATAATTATTTTTCTACATGGGGATTATGGGTGGAATATTGTTTATAAATATACATAGTAACCTATTTAACCCATTTCTGATAAGAATATGCATATAAATATTTTTCAGTATGGGGATTATAGGTGGAATATTGTTTATAAATATACATAGGAACCTATTTAACCCATTTCTGGTAAGAATATGGATATAATTATTTTTCTACATAGGGATTATGGGTGGAATACTGTTTTAAAATATACATAGTAACCTATTTAACCAATTTCTCATAAGAATATGCATTTAATTATTTTTCTACATGGGGATTATGGATGGAATATTGTAGTTAAACATACATAGGAATATATTTAACCCATTTCTGATAAGAATACGCATATCATTATTTTTCTACATATGGATTATGGGTGGAATATTGTTTATAAATATACATGGGAACCTATTGAACCAATTTCTGATAAGAATATACATATAATTATTTTTCAATATGGGATTATGGGTGGAATATTGTTTATAAATATACATGGGAACCTATTTAACCCATTTCTGCTAAGAATATGCATATAATTATTTTTCTACATGGGGATTATGGATAGAATATTGTTTATAAATATACATAGGAACCTATTCATCCCATTTCTTTTAAAAATACGCATATAATTATTTTTCTACATCGGGATTATGGGTGGAATATTGTTTCTGAATTTACACAGGAACATATTAAACCTATTTCTGATATGAATATGCATAACATTATTTTTCTACATGGGGATTATGGGTGGAATATTGTTTATAAATATACATAGGAACATATTTAACCAATTTCTGATAAGATTATGTATATAAGTATTTTTCTACATAGGGATTGTGGGTGAAATATTGTTTATAAATATACATAGGAACCTATTTAGCCCATTTCTGATAAGAATATGGATATAATTATTTGTCTATATGGGGATTATGGGTGGAATATTGTTCATAAATATACATAGGAACTTATTTAACCTATTTCTGATAAGAATATGCATATAATTATTTTTCTACATGGGGATTATGGGTGGAATATTGTTTATAAATATACATAGTAACCTATTTAACCCATTTCTGATAAGAATATGCATATAAATATTTTTCAGTATGGGGATTATAGGTGGAATATTGTTTATAAATATACATAGGAACCTATTTAACCCATTTCTGGTAAGAATATGGATATAATTATTTTTCTACATAGGGATTATGGGTGGAATACTGTTTTAAAATATACATAGTAACCTATTTAACCAATTTCTCATAAGAATATGCATATAATTATTTTTCTACATGGGGATTATGGATGGAATATTGTAGTTAAACATACATAGGAATATATTTAACCCATTTCTGATAAGAATACGCATATCATTTTTCTACATATGGATTATGGGTGGAATATTGTTTATAAATATACATGGGAACCTATTGAACCAATTTCTGATAAGAATATACATATAATTATTTTTCAATATGGGATTATGGGTGGAATATTGTTTATAAATATACATGGGAACCTATTTAACCCATTTCTGCTAAGAATATGCATATAATTATTTTTTTACATGGGGATTATGGATGGAATATTGTTTATAAATTTACATAGCAACATATTAAACCTATTTCTGATATGAATATGCATATAATTATATTGATATATGGGTATTATGGGTTGAATATTGTTTATAAATATACATAGCAACGTATTTAACCAATTTCTCATAAGAATATGCATATAATTGTTTTTCTACAGGGGGATTATGGGTGGAATATTGTTTATACTTTTGCATAGGAACATATTAAACCTATTTCTGATATTAATATGCATAACATTATTTTTCTACATGGGGATTAAGGGTGGAATATTGTTTATAAATATACATAGGAACATATTTAACCCATTTCTGATAAGAATATGTATATAAGTTTTTTTTCTACATAGGGATTATGGGTGAAATATTGTTTATAAATATACATAGGAACATATTTAGCCCATTTCTGATAAGAATATGCATATAATTATTTTTCTACATGGGGATTATTGGTGGAATATTGTTTATAAATATACATAGCAACATATTAAACCTATTTCTGATAAGAATATGCATATAAATATTTTTCAGTATGGGGATTATAGGTGGAATATTGTTTATAAATATACATACAAACCTATTTAGCCCATTTCTGATAAGAATATGCATATAATTATTTTTCTACATGGGGAATATTGGTGGAATATTGTTTATAAATATACATAGCAACATATTAAACCTATTTCTGTTTGAATATGCATATAATTATTTTGCTATATGGGGATTATGGATTAAATATTGTTTATAAATATACATAGGAACCTATTTAACCCATTTCTGATAAGAATATGCATATAATTATTTTTCTACATCGGGATTATAGATAGAATATTGTTTATAAATATACATAGGAACCTATTTAACCCATTTCTGATAAGAATATGCATATATTTATTTTTCTATATGGGGATTATGGATAGAATATTGTTTATAAATATACATAGGAACCTATTTATCCCATTTCTTTTAAAAATACGCATATAATTCTTTTTCTACATATGGATTATGGGTGGAATTTTTTTTATAAATATACATAGGAACCTATTTAACCAATTTCTGATAAGAATATGCACATAGTTATTTTTCTACATCGGGATTTTGGGTGAAATATTCTAGATAAACATACACAGCAACATATTAAACCTATTTTTGATAACAATACGCATATCATTATTTTTCTACATGTGGATTAAGGGTGGAATATTGTTTATAAATATACATAGGAACCTATTTAACCCATTTCTGATAAGAATATGCATATATTTATTTTTCTACATGGGGATTATGGGTGGAATATTGTTTATATATTTAAATAGCAACATATTAAACCTATTTCTGTTTGAATATGCATATAATTATTTTGCTATATGGGGATTATGGATTAAATATTGTTTATAAATATACATAGGAACCTATTTAACCCATTTCTGATAAGAATATGCATACAATTAATTTTTACATGGGGATTATGGGTGGAATATTGTTTATAAATATACATAGGAAACTTTTTCACCCATTTCTGAATAGAATATGCATATAATTATTTTTCTACATGGGGATTATGGATAGAATATTGTTTATAAATATACATAGGAACCTATTTATCCCATTTCTTTTAAAAATACGCATATAATTATTTTTCTACATCGGGATTATGAGTGGAATATTGTTTATGAATTTACATAGGAACATATTAAACCTATTTCTGATATGAATATGCATAACATTATTTTTCTACATGGGGATTATGGGTGTAATATTGTTTATAAATATACATAGGAACATATTTAACCAATTACTGATAAAATTATGTATATAAGTATTTTTCTACATAGGGATTATGGGTGAAATATTGTTTATAAATATACATAGGAACCTATTTAGCCCATTTCTGATAAGAATATGAATATAATTATTTGTCTATATGGGGATTATGGGTGGAATATTGTTCATAAATATACATAGGAACCTAGTTCACCTATTTCTGATAAGAATATGCATATAATTATTTTTCTACATGGGGATTATGGGTGGAATATTGTTTATAAATATACATAGTAACCTATTTAACCCATTTCTGATAAGAATATGCATATAAATATTTTTCAGTATGGGGATTATAGGTGGAATATTGTTTATACATATACATAGGAACCTATTTAACCCATTTCTGGTAAGAATATGGATATAATTATTTTTCTACATAGGGATTATGGGTGGAATACTGTTTTAAAATATACATAGTAACCTATTTAACCAATTTCTCATAAGAATATGCATTTAATTATTTTTCTACATGGGGATTATGGATGGAATATTGTAGTTAAACATACATAGGAATATATTTAACCCATTTCTGATAAGAATACGCATATCATTATTTTTCTACATATGGATTATGGGTGGAATATTGTTTATAAATATACATGGGAACCTATTGAACCAATTTCTGATAAGAATATACATATAATTATTTTTCAATATGGGATTATGGGTGGAATATTGTTTATAAATATACATGGGAACCTATTTAACCCATTTCTGCTAAGAATATGCATATAATTATTTTTCTACATGGGGATTATGGATAGAATATTGTTTATAAATATACATAGGAACCTATTCATCCCATTTCTTTTAAAAATACGCATATAATTATTTTTCTACATCGGGATTATGGGTGGAATATTGTTTCTGAATTTACACAGGAACATATTAAACCTATTTCTGATATGAATATGCATAACATTATTTTTTTACATGGGGATTATGGATGGAATATTGTTTATAAATTTACATAGCAACATATTAAACCTATTTCTGATATGAATATGCATATAATTATATTGATATATGGGTATTATGGGTTGAATATTGTTTATAAATATACATAGCAACGTATTTAACCAATTTCTCATAAGAATATGCATATAATTGTTTTTCTACAGGGGGATTATGGGTGGAATATTGTTTATACTTTTGCATAGGAACATATTAAACCTATTTCTGATATTAATATGCATAACATTATTTTTCTACATGGGGATTAAGGGTGGAATATTGTTTATAAATATACATAGGAACATATTTAACCCATTTCTGATAAGAATATGTATATAAGTTTTTTTTCTACATAGGGATTATGGGTGAAATATTGTTTATAAATATACATAGGAACATATTTAGCCCATTTCTGATAAGAATATGCATATAATTATTTTTCTACATGGGGATTATTGGTGGAATATTGTTTATAAATATACATAGCAACATATTAAACCTATTTCTGTTTGAATATGCATATAATTATTTTTCTACATGGGGATTATGGGTGGAATATTGTTTATAAATATACATAGTAACCTATTTAACCCATTTCTGATAAGAATATGCATATAAATATTTTTCAGTATGGGGATTATAGGTGGAATATTGTTTATAAATATACATACAAACCTATTTAGCCCATTTATGATAAGAATATGCATATAATTATTTTTCTACATGGGGAATATTGGTGGAATATTGTTTATAAATATACATAGCAACATATTAAACCTATTTCTGTTTGAATATGCATATAATTATTTTGCTATATGGGGATTATGGATTAAATATTGTTTATAAATATACATAGGAACCTATTTAACCCATTTCTGCATATAATTATTTTTCTACATCGGGATTATAGATAGAATATTGTTTATAAATATACATAGGAACCTATTTAACCCATTTCTGATAAGAATATGCATATATTTATTTTTCTATATGGGGATTATGGATAGAATATTGTTTATAAATATACATAGGAACCTATTTATCCCATTTCTTTTAAAAATACGCATATAATTCTTTTTCTACATATGGATTATGGGTGGAATTTTGTTTATAAATATACATAGGAACCTATTTAACCAATTTCTGATAAGAATATGCACATAGTTATTTTTCTACATCGGGATTTTGGGTGAAATATTCTAGATAAACATACACAGCAACATATTAAACCTATTTTCGATAACAATACGCATATCATTATTTTTCTACATGTGGATTAAGGGTGGAATATTGTTTATAAATATACATAGGAACCTATTTAACCCATTTCTGATAAGAATATGCATATATTTATTTTTCTACATGGGGATTATGGGTGGAATATTGTTTATATATTTACATAGCAACATATTAAACCTATTTCTGTTTGAATATGCATATAATTATTTTGCTATATGGGGATTATGGATTAAATATTGTTTATAAATATACATAGGAACCTATTTAACCCATTTCTGATAAGAATATGCATACAATTAATTTTTACATGGGGATTATGGGTGGAATATTGTTTATAAATATACATAGGAAACTTTTTCACCCATTTCTGAATAGAATATGCATATAATTATTTTTCTACATGGGGATTATGGATAGAATATTGTTTATAAATATACATAGGAACCTATTTATCCCATTTCTTTTAAAAATACGCATATAATTATTTTTCTACATCGGGATTATGAGTGGAATATTGTTTATGAATTTACATAGGAACATATTAAACCTATTTCTGATATGAATATGCATAACATTATTTTTCTACATGGGGATTATGGGTGTAATATTGTTTATAAATATACATAGGAACATATTTAACCAATTACTGATAAAATTATGTATATAAGTATTTTTCTACATAGGGATTATGGGTGAAATATTGTTTATAAATATACATAGGAACCTATTTAGCCCATTTCTGATAAGAATATGAATATAATTATTTGTCTATATGGGGATTATGGGTGGAATATTGTTCATAAACATACATAGGAACCTAGTTCACCTATTTCTGATAAGAATATGCATATAATTATTTTTCTACATGGGGATTATGGGTGGAATATTGTTTATAAATATACATAGTAACCTATTTAACCCATTTCTGATAAGAATATGCATATAAATATTTTTCAGTATGGGGATTATAGGTGGAATATTGTTTATAAATATACATAGGAACCTATTTAACCCATTTCTGCTAAGAATATGGATATAATTATTTTTCTACATAGGGATTATGGGTGGAATACTGTTTTAAAATATACATAGTAACCTATTTAACCAATTTCTCATAAGAATATGCATTTAATTATTTTTCTACATGGGGATTATGGATGGAATATTGTAGTTAAACATACATAGGAATATATTTAACCCATTTCTGATAAGAATACGCATATCATTATTTTTCTACATATGGATTATGGGTGGAATATTGTTTATAAATATACATGGGAACCTATTGAACCAATTTCTGATAAGAATATACATATAATTATTTTTCAATATGGGATTATGGGTGGAATATTGTTTATAAATATACATGGGAACCTATTTAACCCATTTCTGCTAAGAATATGCATATAATTATTTTTCTACATGGGGATTATGGATAGAATATTGTTTATAAATATACATAGGAACCTATTCATCCCATTTCTTTTAAAAATACGCATATAATTATTTTTCTACATCGGGATTATGGGTGGAATATTGTTTCTGAATTTACACAGGAACATATTAAACCTATTTCTGATATGAATATGCATAACATTATTTTTCTACATGGGGATTATGGGTGGAATATTGTTTATAAATATACATAGGAACATATTTAACCAATTTCTGATAAGATTATGTATATAAGTATTTTTCTACATAGGGATTATGGGTGAAATATTGTTTATAAATATACATAGGAACCTATTTAGCCCATTTCTGATAAGAATATGGATATAATTATTTGTCTATATGGGGATTATGGGTGGAATATTGTTCATAAATATACATAGGAACTTATTTAACCTATTTCTGATAAGAATATGCATATAATTATTTTTCTACATGGGGATTATGGGTGGAATATTGTTTATAAATATACATAGTAACCTATTTAACCCATTTCTGATAAGAATATGCATATAAATATTTTTCAGTATGGGGATTATAGGTGGAATATTGTTTATAAATATACATAGGAACCTATTTAACCCATTTCTGGTAAGAATATGGATATAATTATTTTTCTACATAGGGATTATGGGTGGAATACTGTTTTAAAATATACATAGTAACCTATTTAACCAATTTCTCATAAGAATATGCATATAATTATTTTTCTACATGGGGATTATGGATGGAATATTGTAGTTAAACATACATAGGAATATATTTAACCCATTTCTGATAAGAATACGCATATCATTTTTCTACATATGGATTATGGGTGGAATATTGTTTATAAATATACATGGGAACCTATTGAACCAATTTCTGATAAGAATATACATATAATTATTTTTCAATATGGGATTATGGGTGGAATATTGTTTATAAATATACATGGGAACCTATTTAACCCATTTCTGCTAAGAATATGCATATAATTATTTTTTTACATGGGGATTATGGATGGAATATTGTTTATAAATTTACATAGCAACATATTAAACCTATTTCTGATATGAATATGCATATAATTATATTGATATATGGGTATTATGGGTTGAATATTGTTTATAAATATACATAGCAACGTATTTAACCAATTTCTCATAAGAATATGCATATAATTGTTTTTCTACAGGGGGATTATGGGTGGAATATTGTTTATACTTTTGCATAGGAACATATTAAACCTATTTCTGATATTAATATGCATAACATTATTTTTCTACATGGGGATTAAGGGTGGAATATTGTTTATAAATATACATAGGAACATATTTAACCCATTTCTGATAAGAATATGTATATAAGTTTTTTTTCTACATAGGGATTATGGGTGAAATATTGTTTATAAATATACATAGGAACATATTTAGCCCATTTCTGATAAGAATATGCATATAATTATTTTTCTACATGGGGATTATTGGTGGAATATTGTTTATAAATATACATAGCAACATATTAAACCTATTTCTGTTTGAATATGCATATAATTATTTTTCTACATGGGGATTATGGGTGGAATATTGTTTATAAATATACATAGTAACCTATTTAACCCATTTCTGATAAGAATATGCATATAAATATTTTTCAGTATGGGGATTATAGGTGGAATATTGTTTATAAATATACATACAAACCTATTTAGCCCATTTATGATAAGAATATGCATATAATTATTTTTCTACATGGGGAATATTGGTGGAATATTGTTTATAAATATACATAGCAACATATTAAACCTATTTCTGTTTGAATATGCATATAATTATTTTGCTATATGGGGATTATGGATTAAATATTGTTTATAAATATACATAGGAACCTATTTAACCCATTTCTGCATATAATTATTTTTCTACATCGGGATTATAGATAGAATATTGTTTATAAATATACATAGGAACCTATTTAACCCATTTCTGATAAGAATATGCATATATTTATTTTTCTATATGGGGATTATGGATAGAATATTGTTTATAAATATACATAGGAACCTATTTATCCCATTTCTTTTAAAAATACGCATATAATTCTTTTTCTACATATGGATTATGGGTGGAATTTTGTTTATAAATATACATAGGAACCTATTTAACCAATTTCTGATAAGAATATGCACATAGTTATTTTTCTACATCGGGATTTTGGGTGAAATATTCTAGATAAACATACACAGCAACATATTAAACCTATTTTTGATAACAATACGCATATCATTATTTTTCTACATGTGGATTAAGGGTGGAATATTGTTTATAAATATACATAGGAACCTATTTAACCCATTTCTGATAAGAATATGCATATATTTATTTTTCTACATGGGGATTATGGGTGGAATATTGTTTATATATTTACATAGCAACATATTAAACCTATTTCTGTTTGAATATGCATATAATTATTTTGCTATATGGGGATTATGGATTAAATATTGTTTATAAATATACATAGGAACCTATTTAACCCATTTCTGATAAGAATATGCATACAATTAATTTTTACATGGGGATTATGGGTGGAATATTGTTTATAAATATACATAGGAAACTTTTTCACCCATTTCTGAATAGAATATGCATATAATTTTTTTTCTACATGGGGATTATGGATAGAATATTGTTTATAAATATACATAGGAACCTATTTATCCCATTTCTTTTAAAAATACGCATATAATTATTTTTCTACATCGGGATTATGAGTGGAATATTGTTTATGAATTTACATAGGAACATATTAAACCTATTTCTGATATGAATATGCATAACATTATTTTTCTACATGGGGATTATGGGTGTAATATTGTTTATAAATATACATAGGAACATATTTAACCAATTACTGATAAAATTATGTATATAAGTATTTTTCTACATAGGGATTATGGGTGAAATATTGTTTATAAATATACATAGGAACCTATTTAGCCCATTTCTGATAAGAATATGAATATAATTATTTGTCTATATGGGGATTATGGGTGGAATATTGTTCATAAATATACATAGGAACCTAGTTCACCTATTTCTGATAAGAATATGCATATAATTATTTTTCTACATGGGGATTATGGGTGGAATATTGTTTATAAATATACATAGTAACCTATTTAACCCATTTCTGATAAGAATATGCATATAAATATTTTTCAGTATGTGGATTATAGGTGGAATATTGTTTATAAATATACATAGGAACCTATTTAACCCATTTCTGGTAAGAATATGGATATAATTATTTTTCTACATAGGGATTATGGGTGGAATACTGTTTTAAAATATACATAGTAACCTATTTAACCAATTTCTCATAAGAATATGCATTTAATTATTTTTCTACATGGGGATTATGGATGGAATATTGTAGTTAAACATACATAGGAATATATTTAACCCATTTCTGATAAGAATACGCATATCATTATTTTTCTACATATGGATTATGGGTGGAATATTGTTTATAAATATACATGGGAACCTATTGAACCAATTTCTGATAAGAATATACATATAATTATTTTTCAATATGGGATTATGGGTGGAATATTGTTTATAAATATACATGGGAACCTATTTAACCCATTTCTGCTAAGAATATGCATATAATTATTTTTCTACATGGGGATTATGGATAGAATATTGTTTATAAATATACATAGGAACCTATTCATCCCATTTCTTTTAAAAATATGCATATAATTATTTTTCTACATCGGGATTATGGGTGGAATATTGTTTCTGAATTTACACAGGAACATATTAAACCTATTTCTGATATGAATATGCATAACATTATTTTTCTACATGGGGATTATGGGTGGAATATTGTTTATAAATATACATAGGAACATATTTAACCAATTTCTGATAAGATTATGTATATAAGTATTTTTCTACATAGGGATTATGGGTGAAATATTGTTTATAAATATACATAGGAACCTATTTAGCCCATTTCTGATAAGAATATGGATATAATTATTTGTCTATATGGGGATTATGGGTGGAATATTGTTCATAAATATACATAGGAACTTATTTAACCTATTTCTGATAAGAATATGCATATAATTATTTTTCTACATGGGGATTATGGGTGGAATATTGTTTATAAATATACATAGTAACCTATTTAACCCATTTCTGATAAGAATATGCATATAAATATTTTTCAGTATGGGGATTATAGGTGGAATATTGTTTATAAATATACATAGGAACCTATTTAACCCATTTCTGGTAAGAATATGGATATAATTATTTTTCTACATAGGGATTATGGGTGGAATACTGTTTTAAAATATACATAGTAACCTATTTAACCAATTTCTCATAAGAATATGCATATAATTATTTTTCTACATGGGGATTATGGATGGAATATTGTAGTTAAACATACATAGGAATATATTTAACCCATTTCTGATAAGAATACGCATATCATTATTTTTCTACATATGGATTATGGGTGGAATATTGTTTATAAATATACATGGGAACCTATTGAACCAATTTCTGATAAGAATATACATATAATTATTTTTCAATATGGGATTATGGGTGGAATATTGTTTATAAATATACATGGGAACCTATTTAACCCATTTCTGCTAAGAATATGCATATAATTATTTTTTTACATGGGGATTATGGATGGAATATTGTTTATAAATTTACATAGCAACATATTAAACCTATTTCTGATATATGCATATAATTATATTGATATATGGGTATTATGGGTTGAATATTGTTTATAAATATACATAGCAACGTATTTAACCAATTTCTCATAAGAATATGCATATAATTGTTTTTCTACAGGGGGATTATGGGTGGAATATTGTTTATACTTTTGCATGGGAACATATTAAACCTATTTCTGATATTAATATGCATAACATTATTTTTCTACATGGGGATTAAGGGTGGAATATTGTTTATAAATATACATAGGAACATATTTAACCCATTTCTGATAAGAATATGCATATAAGTTTTTTTTCTACATAGGGATTATGGGTGAAATATTGTTTATAAATATACATAGGAACATATTTAGCCCATTTCTGATAAGAATATGCATATAATTATTTTTCTACATGGGGATTATTGGTGGAATATTGTTTATAAATATACATAGCAACATATTAAACCTATTTCTGTTTGAATATGCATATAATTATTTTTCTACATGGGGATTATGGGTGGAATATTGTTTATAAATATACATAGTAACCTATTTAACCCATTTCTGATAAGAATATGCATATAAATATTTTTCAGTATGGGGATTATAGGTGGAATATTGTTTATAAATATACATACAAACCTATTTAGCCCATTTCTGATAAGAATATGCATATAATTATTTTTCTACATGGGGAATATTGGTGGAATATTGTTTATAAATATACATAGCAACATATTAAACCTATTTCTGTTTGAATATGCATATAATTATTTTGCTATATGGGGATTATGGATTAAATATTGTTTATAAATATACATAGGAACCTATTTAACCCATTTCTGATAAGAATATGCATATAATTATTTTTCTACATCGGGATTATAGATAGAATATTGTTTATAAATATACATAGGAACCTATTTAACCCATTTCTGATAAGAATATGCATATATTTATTTTTCTATATGGGGATTATGGATAGAATATTGTTTATAAATATACATAGGAACCTATTTATCCCATTTCTTTTAAAAATACGCATATAATTCTTTTTCTACATATGGATTATGGGTGGAATTTTGTTTATAAATATACATAGGAACCTATTTAACCAATTTCTGATAAGAATATGCACATAGTTATTTTTCTACATCGGGATTTTGGGTGAAATATTCTAGATAAACATACACAGCAACATATTAAACCTATTTTTGATAACAATACGCATATCATTATTTTTCTACATGTGGATTAAGGGTGGAATATTGTTTATAAATATACATAGGAACCTATTTAACCCATTTCTGATAAGAATATGCATATATTTATTTTTCTACATGGGGATTATGGGTGGAATATTGTTTATATATTTACATAGCAACATATTAAACCTATTTCTGTTTGAATATGCATATAATTATTTTGCTATATGGGGATTATGGATTAAATATTGTTTATAAATATACATAGGAACCTATTTAACCCATTTCTGATAAGAATATGCATACAATTAATTTTTACATGGGGATTATGGGTGGAATATTGTTTATAAATATACATAGGAAACTTTTTCACCCATTTCTGAATAGAATATGCATATAATTTTTTTTCTACATGGGGATTATGGATAGAATATTGTTTATAAATATACATAGGAACCTATTTATCCCATTTCTTTTAAAAATACGCATATAATTATTTTTCTACATCGGGATTATGAGTGGAATATTGTTTATGAATTTACATAGGAACATATTAAACCTATTTCTGATATGAATATGCATAACATTATTTTTCTACATGGGGATTATGGGTGTAATATTGTTTATAAATATACATAGGAACATATTTAACCAATTACTGATAAAATTATGTATATAAGTATTTTTCTACATAGGGATTATGGGTGAAATATTGTTTATAAATATACATAGGAACCTATTTAGCCCATTTCTGATAAGAATATGAATATAATTATTTGTCTATATGGGGATTATGGGTGGAATATTGTTCATAAATATACATAGGAACCTAGTTCACCTATTTCTGATAAGAATATGCATATAATTATTTTTCTACATGGGGATTATGGGTGGAATATTGTTTATAAATATACATAGTAACCTATTTAACCCATTTCTGATAAGAATATGCATATAAATATTTTTCAGTATGTGGATTATAGGTGGAATATTGTTTATAAATATACATAGGAACCTATTTAACCCATTTCTGGTAAGAATATGGATATAATTATTTTTCTACATAGGGATTATGGGTGGAATACTGTTTTAAAATATACATAGTAACCTATTTAACCAATTTCTCATAAGAATATGCATTTAATTATTTTTCTACATGGGGATTATGGATGGAATATTGTAGTTAAACATACATAGGAATATATTTAACCCATTTCTGATAAGAATACGCATATCATTATTTTTCTACATATGGATTATGGGTGGAATATTGTTTATAAATATACATGGGAACCTATTGAACCAATTTCTGATAAGAATATACATATAATTATTTTTCAATATGGGATTATGGGTGGAATATTGTTTATAAATATACATGGGAACCTATTTAACCCATTTCTGCTAAGAATATGCATATAATTATTTTTCTACATGGGGATTATGGATAGAATATTGTTTATAAATATACATAGGAACCTATTCATCCCATTTCTTTTAAAAATATGCATATAATTATTTTTCTACATCGGGATTATGGGTGGAATATTGTTTCTGAATTTACACAGGAACATATTAAACCTATTTCTGATATGAATATGCATAACATTATTTTTCTACATGGGGATTATGGGTGGAATATTGTTTATAAATATACATAGGAACATATTTAACCAATTTCTGATAAGATTATGTATATAAGTATTTTTCTACATAGGGATTATGGGTGAAATATTGTTTATAAATATACATAGGAACCTATTTAGCCCATTTCTGATAAGAATATGGATATAATTATTTGTCTATATGGGGATTATGGGTGGAATATTGTTCATAAATATACATAGGAACTTATTTAACCTATTTCTGATAAGAATATGCATATAATTATTTTTCTACATGGGGATTATGGGTGGAATATTGTTTATAAATATACATAGTAACCTATTTAACCCATTTCTGATAAGAATATGCATATAAATATTTTTCAGTATGGGGATTATAGGTGGAATATTGTTTATAAATATACATAGGAACCTATTTAACCCATTTCTGGTAAGAATATGGATATAATTATTTTTCTACATAGGGATTATGGGTGGAATACTGTTTTAAAATATACATAGTAACCTATTTAACCAATTTCTCATAAGAATATGCATATAATTATTTTTCTACATGGGGATTATGGATGGAATATTGTAGTTAAACATACATAGGAATATATTTAACCCATTTCTGATAAGAATACGCATATCATTATTTTTCTACATATGGATTATGGGTGGAATATTGTTTATAAATATACATGGGAACCTATTGAACCAATTTCTGATAAGAATATACATATAATTATTTTTCAATATGGGATTATGGGTGGAATATTGTTTATAAATATACATGGGAACCTATTTAACCCATTTCTGCTAAGAATATGCATATAATTATTTTTTTACATGGGGATTATGGATGGAATATTGTTTATAAATTTACATAGCAACATATTAAACCTATTTCTGATATATGCATATAATTATATTGATATATGGGTATTATGGGTTGAATATTGTTTATAAATATACATAGCAACGTATTTAACCAATTTCTCATAAGAATATGCATATAATTGTTTTTCTACAGGGGGATTATGGGTGGAATATTGTTTATACTTTTGCATGGGAACATATTAAACCTATTTCTGATATTAATATGCATAACATTATTTTTCTACATGGGGATTAAGGGTGGAATATTGTTTATAAATATACATAGGAACATATTTAACCCATTTCTGATAAGAATATGCATATAAGTTTTTTTTCTACATAGGGATTATGGGTGAAATATTGTTTATAAATATACATAGGAACATATTTAGCCCATTTCTGATAAGAATATGCATATAATTATTTTTCTACATGGGGATTATTGGTGGAATATTGTTTATAAATATACATAGCAACATATTAAACCTATTTCTGTTTGAATATGCATATAATTATTTTTCTACATGGGGATTATGGGTGGAATATTGTTTATAAATATACATAGTAACCTATTTAACCCATTTCTGATAAGAATATGCATATAAATATTTTTCAGTATGGGGATTATAGGTGGAATATTGTTTATAAATATACATACAAACCTATTTAGCCCATTTCTGATAAGAATATGCATATAATTATTTTTCTACATGGGGAATATTGGTGGAATATTGTTTATAAATATACATAGCAACATATTAAACCTATTTCTGTTTGAATATGCATATAATTATTTTGCTATATGGGGATTATGGATTAAATATTGTTTATAAATATACATAGGAACCTATTTAACCCATTTCTGATAAGAATATGCATATAATTATTTTTCTACATCGGGATTATAGATAGAATATTGTTTATAAATATACATAGGAACCTATTTAACCCATTTCTGATAAGAATATGCATATATTTATTTTTCTATATGGGGATTATGGATAGAATATTGTTTATAAATATACATAGGAACCTATTTATCCCATTTCTTTTAAAAATACGCATATAATTCTTTTTCTACATATGGATTATGGGTGGAATTTTGTTTATAAATATACATAGGAACCTATTTAACCAATTTCTGATAAGAATATGCACATAGTTATTTTTCTACATCGGGATTTTGGGTGAAATATTCTAGATAAACATACACAGCAACATATTAAACCTATTTTTGATAACAATACGCATATCATTATTTTTCTACATGTGGATTAAGGGTGGAATATTGTTTATAAATATACATAGGAACCTATTTAACCCATTTCTGATAAGAATATGCATATATTTATTTATCTACATGGGGATTATGGGTGGAATATTGTTTATATATTTACATAGCAACATATTAAACCTATTTCTGTTTGAATATGCATATAATTATTTTGCTATATGGGGATTATGGATTAAATATTGTTTATAAATATACATAGGAACCTATTTAACCCATTTCTGATAAGAATATGCATACAATTAATTTTTACATGGGGATTATGGGTGGAATATTGTTTATAAATATACATAGGAAACTTTTTCACCCATTTCTGAATAGAATATGCATATAATTATTTTTCTACATGGGGATTATGGATAGAATATTGTTTATAAATATACATAGGAACCTATTTATCCCATTTCTTTTAAAAATACGCATATAATTATTTTTCTACATCGGGATTATGAGTGGAATATTGTTTATGAATTTACATAGGAACATATTAAACCTATTTCTGATATGAATATGCATAACATTATTTTTCTACATGGGGATTATGGGTGTAATATTGTTTATAAATATACATAGGAACATATTTAACCAATTACTGATAAAATTATGTATATAAGTATTTTTCTACATAGGGATTATGGGTGAAATATTGTTTATAAATATACATAGGAACCTATTTAGCCCATTTCTGATAAGAATATGAATATAATTATTTGTCTATATGGGGATTATGGGTGGAATATTGTTCATAAATATACATAGGAACCTAGTTCACCTATTTCTGATAAGAATATGCATATAATTATTTTTCTACATGGGGATTATGGGTGGAATATTGTTTATAAATATACATAGTAACCTATTTAACCCATTTCTGATAAGAATATGCATATAAATATTTTTCAGTATGGGGATTATAGGTGGAATATTGTTTATAAATATACATAGGAACCTATTTAACCCATTTCTGGTAAGAATATGGATATAATTATTTTTCTACATAGGGATTATGGGTGGAATACTGTTTTAAAATATACATAGTAACCTATTTAACCAATTTCTCATAAGAATATGCATTTAATTATTTTTCTACATGGGGATTATGGATGGAATATTGTAGTTAAACATACATAGGAATATATTTAACCCATTTCTGATAAGAATACGCATATCATTATTTTTCTACATATGGATTATGGGTGGAATATTGTTTATAAATATACATGGGAACCTATTGAACCAATTTCTGATAAGAATATACATATAATTATTTTTCAATATGGGATTATGGGTGGAATATTGTTTATAAATATACATGGGAACCTATTTAACCCATTTCTGCTAAGAATATGCATATAATTATTTTTCTACATGGGGATTATGGATAGAATATTGTTTATAAATATACATAGGAACCTATTCATCCCATTTCTTTTAAAAATACGCATATAATTATTTTTCTACATTGGGATTATGGGTGGAATATTGTTTCTGAATTTACACAGGAACATATTAAACCTATTTCTGATATGAATATGCATAACATTATTTTTCTACATGGGGATTATGGGTGGAATATTGTTTATAAATATACATAGGAACATATTTAACCAATTTCTGATAAGATTATGTATATAAGTATTTTTCTACATAGGGATTATGGGTGAAATATTGTTTATAAATATACATAGGAACCTATTTAGCCCATTTCTGATAAGAATATGGATATAATTATTTGTCTATATGGGGATTATGGGTGGAATATTGTTCATAAATATACATAGGAACTTATTTAACCTATTTCTGATAAGAATATGCATATAATTATTTTTCTACATGGGGATTATGGGTGGAATATTGTTTATAAATATACATAGTAACCTATTTAACCCATTTCTGATAAGAATATGCATATAAATATTTTTCAGTATGGGGATTATAGGTGGAATATTGTTTATAAATATACATAGGAACCTATTTAACCCATTTCTGGTAAGAATATGGATATAATTATTTTTCTACATAGGGATTATGGGTGGAATACTGTTTTAAAATATACATAGTAACCTATTTAACCAATTTCTCATAAGAATATGCATATAATTATTTTTCTACATGGGGATTATGGATGGAATATTGTAGTTAAACATACATAGGAATATATTTAACCCATTTCTGATAAGAATACGCATATCATTATTTTTCTACATATGGATTATGGGTGGAATATTGTTTATAAATATACATGGGAACCTATTGAACCAATTTCTGATAAGAATATACATATAATTATTTTTCAATATGGGATTATGGGTGGAATATTGTTTATAAATATACATGGGAACCTATTTAACCCATTTCTGCTAAGAATATGCATATAATTATTTTTTTACATGGGGATTATGGATGGAATATTGTTTATAAATTTACATAGCAACATATTAAACCTATTTCTGATATGAATATGCATATAATTATATTGATATATGGGTATTATGGGTTGAATATTGTTTATAAATATACATAGCAACGTATTTAACCAATTTCTCATAAGAATATGCATATAATTGTTTTTCTACAGGGGGATTATGGGTGGAATATTGTTTATACTTTTGCATAGGAACATATTAAACCTATTTCTGATATTAATATGCATAACATTATTTTTCTACATGGGGATTAAGGGTGGAATATTGTTTATAAATATACATAGGAACATATTTAACCCATTTCTGATAAGAATATGTATATAAGTTTTTTTTCTACATAGGGATTATGGGTGAAATATTGTTTATAAATATACATAGGAACATATTTAGCCCATTTCTGATAAGAATATGCATATAATTATTTTTCTACATGGGGATTATTGGTGGAATATTGTTTATAAATATACATAGCAACATATTAAACCTATTTCTGTTTGAATATGCATATAATTATTTTTCTACATGGGGATTATGGGTGGAATATTGTTTATAAATATACATAGTAACCTATTTAACCCATTTCTGATAAGAATATGCATATAAATATTTTTCAGTATGGGGATTATAGGTGGAATATTGTTTATAAATATACATACAAACCTATTTAGCCCATTTATGATAAGAATATGCATATAATTATTTTTCTACATGGGGAATATTGGTGGAATATTGTTTATAAATATACATAGCAACATATTAAACCTATTTCTGTTTGAATATGCATATAATTATTTTGCTATATGGGGATTATGGATTAAATATTGTTTATAAATATACATAGGAACCTATTTAACCCATTTCTGCATATAATTATTTTTCTACATCGGGATTATAGATAGAATATTGTTTATAAATATACATAGGAACCTATTTAACCCATTTCTGATAAGAATATGCATATATTTATTTTTCTATATGGGGATTATGGATAGAATATTGTTTATAAATATACATAGGAACCTATTTATCCCATTTCTTTTAAAAATACGCATATAATTCTTTTTCTACATATGGATTATGGGTGGAATTTTGTTTATAAATATACATAGGAACCTATTTAACCAATTTCTGATAAGAATATGCACATAGTTATTTTTCTACATCGGGATTTTGGGTGAAATATTCTAGATAAACATACACAGCAACATATTAAACCTATTTTTGATAACAATACGCATATCATTATTTTTCTACATGTGGATTAAGGGTGGAATATTGTTTATAAATATACATAGGAACATATTTAACCCATTTCTGATAAGAATATGTATATAAGTTTTTTTTCTACATAGGGATTATGGGTGAAATATTGTTTATAAATATACATAGGAACATATTTAGCCCATTTCTGATAAGAATATGCATATAATTATTTTTCTACATGGGGATTATTGGTGGAATATTGTTTATAAATATACATAGCAACATATTAAACCTATTTCTGTTTGAATATGCATATAATTATTTTTCTACATGGGGATTATGGGTGGAATATTGTTTATAAATATACATAGTAACCTATTTAACCCATTTCTGATAAGAATATGCATATAAATATTTTTCAGTATGGGGATTATAGGTGGAATATTGTTTATAAATATACATACAAACCTATTTAGCCCATTTATGATAAGAATATGCATATAATTATTTTTCTACATGGGGAATATTGGTGGAATATTGTTTATAAATATACATAGCAACATATTAAACCTATTTCTGTTTGAATATGCATATAATTATTTTGCTATATGGGGATTATGGATTAAATATTGTTTATAAATATACATAGGAACCTATTTAACCCATTTCTGCATATAATTATTTTTCTACATCGGGATTATAGATAGAATATTGTTTATAAATATACATAGGAACCTATTTAACCCATTTCTGATAAGAATATGCATATATTTATTTTTCTATATGGGGATTATGGATAGAATATTGTTTATAAATATACATAGGAACCTATTTATCCCATTTCTTTTAAAAATACGCATATAATTCTTTTTCTACATATGGATTATGGGTGGAATTTTGTTTATAAATATACATAGGAACCTATTTAACCAATTTCTGATAAGAATATGCACATAGTTATTTTTCTACATCGGGATTTTGGGTGAAATATTCTAGATAAACATACACAGCAACATATTAAACCTATTTTTGATAACAATACGCATATCATTATTTTTCTACATGTGGATTAAGGGTGGAATATTGTTTATAAATATACATAGGAACCTATTTAACCCATTTCTGATAAGAATATGCATATATTTATTTTTCTACATGGGGATTATGGGTGGAATATTGTTTATATATTTACATAGCAACATATTAAACCTATTTCTGTTTGAATATGCATATAATTATTTTGCTATATGGGGATTATGGATTAAATATTGTTTATAAATATACATAGGAACCTATTTAACCCATTTCTGATAAGAATATGCATACAATTAATTTTTACATGGGGATTATGGGTGGAATATTGTTTATAAATATACATAGGAAACTTTTTCACCCATTTCTGAATAGAATATGCATATAATTTTTTTTCTACATGGGGATTATGGATAGAATATTGTTTATAAATATACATAGGAACCTATTTATCCCATTTCTTTTAAAAATACGCATATAATTATTTTTCTACATCGGGATTATGAGTGGAATATTGTTTATGAATTTACATAGGAACATATTAAACCTATTTCTGATATGAATATGCATAACATTATTTTTCTACATGGGGATTATGGGTGTAATATTGTTTATAAATATACATAGGAACATATTTAACCAATTACTGATAAAATTATGTATATAAGTATTTTTCTACATAGGGATTATGGGTGAAATATTGTTTATAAATATACATAGGAACCTATTTAGCCCATTTCTGATAAGAATATGAATATAATTATTTGTCTATATGGGGATTATGGGTGGAATATTGTTCATAAATATACATAGGAACCTAGTTCACCTATTTCTGATAAGAATATGCATATAATTATTTTTCTACATGGGGATTATGGGTGGAATATTGTTTATAAATATACATAGTAACCTATTTAACCCATTTCTGATAAGAATATGCATATAAATATTTTTCAGTATGTGGATTATAGGTGGAATATTGTTTATAAATATACATAGGAACCTATTTAACCCATTTCTGGTAAGAATATGGATATAATTATTTTTCTACATAGGGATTATGGGTGGAATACTGTTTTAAAATATACATAGTAACCTATTTAACCAATTTCTCATAAGAATATGCATTTAATTATTTTTCTACATGGGGATTATGGATGGAATATTGTAGTTAAACATACATAGGAATATATTTAACCCATTTCTGATAAGAATACGCATATCATTATTTTTCTACATATGGATTATGGGTGGAATATTGTTTATAAATATACATGGGAACCTATTGAACCAATTTCTGATAAGAATATACATATAATTATTTTTCAATATGGGATTATGGGTGGAATATTGTTTATAAATATACATGGGAACCTATTTAACCCATTTCTGCTAAGAATATGCATATAATTATTTTTCTACATGGGGATTATGGATAGAATATTGTTTATAAATATACATAGGAACCTATTCATCCCATTTCTTTTAAAAATATGCATATAATTATTTTTCTACATCGGGATTATGGGTGGAATATTGTTTCTGAATTTACACAGGAACATATTAAACCTATTTCTGATATGAATATGCATAACATTATTTTTCTACATGGGGATTATGGGTGGAATATTGTTTATAAATATACATAGGAACATATTTAACCAATTTCTGATAAGATTATGTATATAAGTATTTTTCTACATAGGGATTATGGGTGAAATATTGTTTATAAATATACATAGGAACCTATTTAGCCCATTTCTGATAAGAATATGGATATAATTATTTGTCTATATGGGGATTATGGGTGGAATATTGTTCATAAATATACATAGGAACTTATTTAACCTATTTCTGATAAGAATATGCATATAATTATTTTTCTACATGGGGATTATGGGTGGAATATTGTTTATAAATATACATAGTAACCTATTTAACCCATTTCTGATAAGAATATGCATATAAATATTTTTCAGTATGGGGATTATAGGTGGAATATTGTTTATAAATATACATAGGAACCTATTTAACCCATTTCTGGTAAGAATATGGATATAATTATTTTTCTACATAGGGATTATGGGTGGAATACTGTTTTAAAATATACATAGTAACCTATTTAACCAATTTCTCATAAGAATATGCATATAATTATTTTTCTACATGGGGATTATGGATGGAATATTGTAGTTAAACATACATAGGAATATATTTAACCCATTTCTGATAAGAATACGCATATCATTATTTTTCTACATATGGATTATGGGTGGAATATTGTTTATAAATATACATGGGAACCTATTGAACCAATTTCTGATAAGAATATACATATAATTATTTTTCAATATGGGATTATGGGTGGAATATTGTTTATAAATATACATGGGAACCTATTTAACCCATTTCTGCTAAGAATATGCATATAATTATTTTTTTACATGGGGATTATGGATGGAATATTGTTTATAAATTTACATAGCAACATATTAAACCTATTTCTGATATATGCATATAATTATATTGATATATGGGTATTATGGGTTGAATATTGTTTATAAATATACATAGCAACGTATTTAACCAATTTCTCATAAGAATATGCATATAATTGTTTTTCTACAGGGGGATTATGGGTGGAATATTGTTTATACTTTTGCATGGGAACATATTAAACCTATTTCTGATATTAATATGCATAACATTATTTTTCTACATGGGGATTAAGGGTGGAATATTGTTTATAAATATACATAGGAACATATTTAACCCATTTCTGATAAGAATATGCATATAAGTTTTTTTTCTACATAGGGATTATGGGTGAAATATTGTTTATAAATATACATAGGAACATATTTAGCCCATTTCTGATAAGAATATGCATATAATTATTTTTCTACATGGGGATTATTGGTGGAATATTGTTTATAAATATACATAGCAACATATTAAACCTATTTCTGTTTGAATATGCATATAATTATTTTTCTACATGGGGATTATGGGTGGAATATTGTTTATAAATATACATAGTAACCTATTTAACCCATTTCTGATAAGAATATGCATATAAATATTTTTCAGTATGGGGATTATAGGTGGAATATTGTTTATAAATATACATACAAACCTATTTAGCCCATTTCTGATAAGAATATGCATATAATTATTTTTCTACATGGGGAATATTGGTGGAATATTGTTTATAAATATACATAGCAACATATTAAACCTATTTCTGTTTGAATATGCATATAATTATTTTGCTATATGGGGATTATGGATTAAATATTGTTTATAAATATACATAGGAACCTATTTAACCCATTTCTGATAAGAATATGCATATAATTATTTTTCTACATCGGGATTATAGATAGAATATTGTTTATAAATATACATAGGAACCTATTTAACCCATTTCTGATAAGAATATGCATATATTTATTTTTCTATATGGGGATTATGGATAGAATATTGTTTATAAATATACATAGGAACCTATTTATCCCATTTCTTTTAAAAATACGCATATAATTCTTTTTCTACATATGGATTATGGGTGGAATTTTGTTTATAAATATACATAGGAACCTATTTAACCAATTTCTGATAAGAATATGCACATAGTTATTTTTCTACATCGGGATTTTGGGTGAAATATTCTAGATAAACATACACAGCAACATATTAAACCTATTTTTGATAACAATACGCATATCATTATTTTTCTACATGTGGATTAAGGGTGGAATATTGTTTATAAATATACATAGGAACCTATTTAACCCATTTCTGATAAGAATATGCATATATTTATTTATCTACATGGGGATTATGGGTGGAATATTGTTTATATATTTACATAGCAACATATTAAACCTATTTCTGTTTGAATATGCATATAATTATTTTGCTATATGGGGATTATGGATTAAATATTGTTTATAAATATACATAGGAACCTATTTAACCCATTTCTGATAAGAATATGCATACAATTAATTTTTACATGGGGATTATGGGTGGAATATTGTTTATAAATATACATAGGAAACTTTTTCACCCATTTCTGAATAGAATATGCATATAATTATTTTTCTACATGGGGATTATGGATAGAATATTGTTTATAAATATACATAGGAACCTATTTATCCCATTTCTTTTAAAAATACGCATATAATTATTTTTCTACATCGGGATTATGAGTGGAATATTGTTTATGAATTTACATAGGAACATATTAAACCTATTTCTGATATGAATATGCATAACATTATTTTTCTACATGGGGATTATGGGTGTAATATTGTTTATAAATATACATAGGAACATATTTAACCAATTACTGATAAAATTATGTATATAAGTATTTTTCTACATAGGGATTATGGGTGAAATATTGTTTATAAATATACATAGGAACCTATTTAGCCCATTTCTGATAAGAATATGAATATAATTATTTGTCTATATGGGGATTATGGGTGGAATATTGTTCATAAATATACATAGGAACCTAGTTCACCTATTTCTGATAAGAATATGCATATAATTATTTTTCTACATGGGGATTATGGGTGGAATATTGTTTATAAATATACATAGTAACCTATTTAACCCATTTCTGATAAGAATATGCATATAAATATTTTTCAGTATGGGGATTATAGGTGGAATATTGTTTATAAATATACATAGGAACCTATTTAACCCATTTCTGGTAAGAATATGGATATAATTATTTTTCTACATAGGGATTATGGGTGGAATACTGTTTTAAAATATACATAGTAACCTATTTAACCAATTTCTCATAAGAATATGCATTTAATTATTTTTCTACATGGGGATTATGGATGGAATATTGTAGTTAAACATACATAGGAATATATTTAACCCATTTCTGATAAGAATACGCATATCATTATTTTTCTACATATGGATTATGGGTGGAATATTGTTTATAAATATACATGGGAACCTATTGAACCAATTTCTGATAAGAATATACATATAATTATTTTTCAATATGGGATTATGGGTGGAATATTGTTTATAAATATACATGGGAACCTATTTAACCCATTTCTGCTAAGAATATGCATATAATTATTTTTCTACATGGGGATTATGGATAGAATATTGTTTATAAATATACATAGGAACCTATTCATCCCATTTCTTTTAAAAATACGCATATAATTATTTTTCTACATTGGGATTATGGGTGGAATATTGTTTCTGAATTTACACAGGAACATATTAAACCTATTTCTGATATGAATATGCATAACATTATTTTTCTACATGGGGATTATGGGTGGAATATTGTTTATAAATATACATAGGAACATATTTAACCAATTTCTGATAAGATTATGTATATAAGTATTTTTCTACATAGGGATTATGGGTGAAATATTGTTTATAAATATACATAGGAACCTATTTAGCCCATTTCTGATAAGAATATGGATATAATTATTTGTCTATATGGGGATTATGGGTGGAATATTGTTCATAAATATACATAGGAACTTATTTAACCTATTTCTGATAAGAATATGCATATAATTATTTTTCTACATGGGGATTATGGGTGGAATATTGTTTATAAATATACATAGTAACCTATTTAACCCATTTCTGATAAGAATATGCATATAAATATTTTTCAGTATGGGGATTATAGGTGGAATATTGTTTATAAATATACATAGGAACCTATTTAACCCATTTCTGGTAAGAATATGGATATAATTATTTTTCTACATAGGGATTATGGGTGGAATACTGTTTTAAAATATACATAGTAACCTATTTAACCAATTTCTCATAAGAATATGCATATAATTATTTTTCTACATGGGGATTATGGATGGAATATTGTAGTTAAACATACATAGGAATATATTTAACCCATTTCTGATAAGAATACGCATATCATTATTTTTCTACATATGGATTATGGGTGGAATATTGTTTATAAATATACATGGGAACCTATTGAACCAATTTCTGATAAGAATATACATATAATTATTTTTCAATATGGGATTATGGGTGGAATATTGTTTATAAATATACATGGGAACCTATTTAACCCATTTCTGCTAAGAATATGCATATAATTATTTTTTTACATGGGGATTATGGATGGAATATTGTTTATAAATTTACATAGCAACATATTAAACCTATTTCTGATATGAATATGCATATAATTATATTGATATATGGGTATTATGGGTTGAATATTGTTTATAAATATACATAGCAACGTATTTAACCAATTTCTCATAAGAATATGCATATAATTGTTTTTCTACAGGGGGATTATGGGTGGAATATTGTTTATACTTTTGCATAGGAACATATTAAACCTATTTCTGATATTAATATGCATAACATTATTTTTCTACATGGGGATTAAGGGTGGAATATTGTTTATAAATATACATAGGAACATATTTAACCCATTTCTGATAAGAATATGTATATAAGTTTTTTTTCTACATAGGGATTATGGGTGAAATATTGTTTATAAATATACATAGGAACATATTTAGCCCATTTCTGATAAGAATATGCATATAATTATTTTTCTACATGGGGATTATTGGTGGAATATTGTTTATAAATATACATAGCAACATATTAAACCTATTTCTGTTTGAATATGCATATAATTATTTTTCTACATGGGGATTATGGGTGGAATATTGTTTATAAATATACATAGTAACCTATTTAACCCATTTCTGATAAGAATATGCATATAAATATTTTTCAGTATGGGGATTATAGGTGGAATATTGTTTATAAATATACATACAAACCTATTTAGCCCATTTCTGATAAGAATATGCATATAATTATTTTTCTACATGGGGAATATTGGTGGAATATTGTTTATAAATATACATAGCAACATATTAAACCTATTTCTGTTTGAATATGCATATAATTATTTTGCTATATGGGGATTATGGATTAAATATTGTTTATAAATATACATAGGAACCTATTTAACCCATTTCTGCATATAATTATTTTTCTACATCGGGATTATAGATAGAATATTGTTTATAAATATACATAGGAACCTATTTAACCCATTTCTGATAAGAATATGCATATATTTATTTTTCTATATGGGGATTATGGATAGAATATTGTTTATAAATATACATAGGAACCTATTTATCCCATTTCTTTTAAAAATACGCATATAATTCTTTTTCTACATATGGATTATGGGTGGAATTTTGTTTATAAATATACATAGGAACCTATTTAACCAATTTCTGATAAGAATATGCACATAGTTATTTTTCTACATCGGGATTTTGGGTGAAATATTCTAGATAAACATACACAGCAACATATTAAACCTATTTTTGATAACAATACGCATATCATTATTTTTCTACATGTGGATTAAGGGTGGAATATTGTTTATAAATATACATAGGAACATATTTAACCCATTTCTGATAAGAATATGTATATAAGTTTTTTTTCTACATAGGGATTATGGGTGAAATATTGTTTATAAATATACATAGGAACATATTTAGCCCATTTCTGATAAGAATATGCATATAATTATTTTTCTACATGGGGATTATTGGTGGAATATTGTTTATAAATATACATAGCAACATATTAAACCTATTTCTGTTTGAATATGCATATAATTATTTTTCTACATGGGGATTATGGGTGGAATATTGTTTATAAATATACATAGTAACCTATTTAACCCATTTCTGATAAGAATATGCATATAAATATTTTTCAGTATGGGGATTATAGGTGGAATATTGTTTATAAATATACATACAAACCTATTTAGCCCATTTATGATAAGAATATGCATATAATTATTTTTCTACATGGGGAATATTGGTGGAATATTGTTTATAAATATACATAGCAACATATTAAACCTATTTCTGTTTGAATATGCATATAATTATTTTGCTATATGGGGATTATGGATTAAATATTGTTTATAAATATACATAGGAACCTATTTAACCCATTTCTGCATATAATTATTTTTCTACATCGGGATTATAGATAGAATATTGTTTATAAATATACATAGGAACCTATTTAACCCATTTCTGATAAGAATATGCATATATTTATTTTTCTATATGGGGATTATGGATAGAATATTGTTTATAAATATACATAGGAACCTATTTATCCCATTTCTTTTAAAAATACGCATATAATTCTTTTTCTACATATGGATTATGGGTGGAATTTTGTTTATAAATATACATAGGAACCTATTTAACCAATTTCTGATAAGAATATGCACATAGTTATTTTTCTACATCGGGATTTTGGGTGAAATATTCTAGATAAACATACACAGCAACATATTAAACCTATTTTTGATAACAATACGCATATCATTATTTTTCTACATGTGGATTAAGGGTGGAATATTGTTTATAAATATACATAGGAACCTATTTAACCCATTTCTGATAAGAATATGCATATATTTATTTATCTACATGGGGATTATGGGTGGAATATTGTTTATATATTTACATAGCAACATATTAAACCTATTTCTGTTTGAATATGCATATAATTATTTTGCTATATGGGGATTATGGATTAAATATTGTTTATAAATATACATAGGAACCTATTTAACCCATTTCTGATAAGAATATGCATACAATTAATTTTTACATGGGGATTATGGGTGGAATATTGTTTATAAATATACATAGGAAACTTTTTCACCCATTTCTGAATAGAATATGCATATAATTATTTTTCTACATGGGGATTATGGATAGAATATTGTTTATAAATATACATAGGAACCTATTTATCCCATTTCTTTTAAAAATACGCATATAATTATTTTTCTACATCGGGATTATGAGTGGAATATTGTTTATGAATTTACATAGGAACATATTAAACCTATTTCTGATATGAATATGCATAACATTATTTTTCTACATGGGGATTATGGGTGTAATATTGTTTATAAATATACATAGGAACATATTTAACCAATTACTGATAAAATTATGTATATAAGTATTTTTCTACATAGGGATTATGGGTGAAATATTGTTTATAAATATACATAGGAACCTATTTAGCCCATTTCTGATAAGAATATGAATATAATTATTTGTCTATATGGGGATTATGGGTGGAATATTGTTCATAAATATACATAGGAACCTAGTTCACCTATTTCTGATAAGAATATGCATATAATTATTTTTCTACATGGGGATTATGGGTGGAATATTGTTTATAAATATACATAGTAACCTATTTAACCCATTTCTGATAAGAATATGCATATAAATATTTTTCAGTATGGGGATTATAGGTGGAATATTGTTTATAAATATACATAGGAACCTATTTAACCCATTTCTGGTAAGAATATGGATATAATTATTTTTCTACATAGGGATTATGGGTGGAATACTGTTTTAAAATATACATAGTAACCTATTTAACCAATTTCTCATAAGAATATGCATTTAATTATTTTTCTACATGGGGATTATGGATGGAATATTGTAGTTAAACATACATAGGAATATATTTAACCCATTTCTGATAAGAATACGCATATCATTATTTTTCTACATATGGATTATGGGTGGAATATTGTTTATAAATATACATGGGAACCTATTGAACCAATTTCTGATAAGAATATACATATAATTATTTTTCAATATGGGATTATGGGTGGAATATTGTTTATAAATATACATGGGAACCTATTTAACCCATTTCTGCTAAGAATATGCATATAATTATTTTTCTACATGGGGATTATGGATAGAATATTGTTTATAAATATACATAGGAACCTATTCATCCCATTTCTTTTAAAAATACGCATATAATTATTTTTCTACATCGGGATTATGGGTGGAATATTGTTTCTGAATTTACACAGGAACATATTAAACCTATTTCTGATATGAATATGCATAACATTATTTTTCTACATGGGGATTATGGGTGGAATATTGTTTATAAATATACATAGGAACATATTTAACCAATTTCTGATAAGATTATGTATATAAGTATTTTTCTACATAGGGATTATGGGTGAAATATTGTTTATAAATATACATAGGAACCTATTTAGCCCATTTCTGATAAGAATATGGATATAATTATTTGTCTATATGGGGATTATGGGTGGAATATTGTTCATAAATATACATAGGAACTTATTTAACCTATTTCTGATAAGAATATGCATATAATTATTTTTCTACATGGGGATTATGGGTGGAATATTGTTTATAAATATACATAGTAACCTATTTAACCCATTTCTGATAAGAATATGCATATAAATATTTTTCAGTATGGGGATTATAGGTGGAATATTGTTTATAAATATACATAGGAACCTATTTAACCCATTTCTGGTAAGAATATGGATATAATTATTTTTCTACATAGGGATTATGGGTGGAATACTGTTTTAAAATATACATAGTAACCTATTTAACCAATTTCTCATAAGAATATGCATATAATTATTTTTCTACATGGGGATTATGGATGGAATATTGTAGTTAAACATACATAGGAATATATTTAACCCATTTCTGATAAGAATACGCATATCATTATTTTTCTACATATGGATTATGGGTGGAATATTGTTTATAAATATACATGGGAACCTATTGAACCAATTTCTGATAAGAATATACATATAATTATTTTTCAATATGGGATTATGGGTGGAATATTGTTTATAAATATACATGGGAACCTATTTAACCCATTTCTGCTAAGAATATGCATATAATTATTTTTTTACATGGGGATTATGGATGGAATATTGTTTATAAATTTACATAGCAACATATTAAACCTATTTCTGATATATGCATATAATTATATTGATATATGGGTATTATGGGTTGAATATTGTTTATAAATATACATAGCAACGTATTTAACCAATTTCTCATAAGAATATGCATATAATTGTTTTTCTACAGGGGGATTATGGGTGGAATATTGTTTATACTTTTGCATGGGAACATATTAAACCTATTTCTGATATTAATATGCATAACATTATTTTTCTACATGGGGATTAAGGGTGGAATATTGTTTATAAATATACATAGGAACATATTTAACCCATTTCTGATAAGAATATGCATATAAGTTTTTTTTCTACATAGGGATTATGGGTGAAATATTGTTTATAAATATACATAGGAACATATTTAGCCCATTTCTGATAAGAATATGCATATAATTATTTTTCTACATGGGGATTATTGGTGGAATATTGTTTATAAATATACATAGCAACATATTAAACCTATTTCTGTTTGAATATGCATATAATTATTTTTCTACATGGGGATTATGGGTGGAATATTGTTTATAAATATACATAGTAACCTATTTAACCCATTTCTGATAAGAATATGCATATAAATATTTTTCAGTATGGGGATTATAGGTGGAATATTGTTTATAAATATACATACAAACCTATTTAGCCCATTTCTGATAAGAATATGCATATAATTATTTTTCTACATGGGGAATATTGGTGGAATATTGTTTATAAATATACATAGCAACATATTAAACCTATTTCTGTTTGAATATGCATATAATTATTTTGCTATATGGGGATTATGGATTAAATATTGTTTATAAATATACATAGGAACCTATTTAACCCATTTCTGATAAGAATATGCATATAATTATTTTTCTACATCGGGATTATAGATAGAATATTGTTTATAAATATACATAGGAACCTATTTAACCCATTTCTGATAAGAATATGCATATATTTATTTTTCTATATATGGATTATGGATAGAATATTGTTTATAAATATACATAGGAACCTATTTATCCCATTTCTTTTAAAAATACGCATATAATTCTTTTTCTACATATGGATTATGGGTGGAATTTTGTTTATAAATATACATAGGAACCTATTTAACCAATTTCTGATAAGAATATGCACATAGTTATTTTTCTACATCGGGATTTTGGGTGAAATATTCTAGATAAACATACACAGCAACATATTAAACCTATTTTTGATAACAATACGCATATCATTATTTTTCTACATGTGGATTAAGGGTGGAATATTGTTTATAAATATACATAGGAACCTATTTAACCCATTTCTGATAAGAATATGCATATATTTATTTATCTACATGGGGATTATGGGTGGAATATTGTTTATATATTTACATAGCAACATATTAAACCTATTTCTGTTTGAATATGCATATAATTATTTTGCTATATGGGGATTATGGATTAAATATTGTTTATAAATATACATAGGAACCTATTTAACCCATTTCTGATAAGAATATGCATACAATTAATTTTTACATGGGGATTATGGGTGGAATATTGTTTATAAATATACATAGGAAACTTTTTCACCCATTTCTGAATAGAATATGCATATAATTATTTTTCTACATGGGGATTATGGATAGAATATTGTTTATAAATATACATAGGAACCTATTTATCCCATTTCTTTTAAAAATACGCATATAATTATTTTTCTACATCGGGATTATGAGTGGAATATTGTTTATGAATTTACATAGGAACATATTAAACCTATTTCTGATATGAATATGCATAACATTATTTTTCTACATGGGGATTATGGGTGTAATATTGTTTATAAATATACATAGGAACATATTTAACCAATTACTGATAAAATTATGTATATAAGTATTTTTCTACATAGGGATTATGGGTGAAATATTGTTTATAAATATACATAGGAACCTATTTAGCCCATTTCTGATAAGAATATGAATATAATTATTTGTCTATATGGGGATTATGGGTGGAATATTGTTCATAAATATACATAGGAACCTAGTTCACCTATTTCTGATAAGAATATGCATATAATTATTTTTCTACATGGGGATTATGGGTGGAATATTGTTTATAAATATACATAGTAACCTATTTAACCCATTTCTGATAAGAATATGCATATAAATATTTTTCAGTATGGGGATTATAGGTGGAATATTGTTTATAAATATACATAGGAACCTATTTAACCCATTTCTGGTAAGAATATGGATATAATTATTTTTCTACATAGGGATTATGGGTGGAATACTGTTTTAAAATATACATAGTAACCTATTTAACCAATTTCTCATAAGAATATGCATTTAATTATTTTTCTACATGGGGATTATGGATGGAATATTGTAGTTAAACATACATAGGAATATATTTAACCCATTTCTGATAAGAATACGCATATCATTATTTTTCTACATATGGATTATGGGTGGAATATTGTTTATAAATATACATGGGAACCTATTGAACCAATTTCTGATAAGAATATACATATAATTATTTTTCAATATGGGATTATGGGTGGAATATTGTTTATAAATATACATGGGAACCTATTTAACCCATTTCTGCTAAGAATATGCATATAATTATTTTTCTACATGGGGATTATGGATAGAATATTGTTTATAAATATACATAGGAACCTATTCATCCCATTTCTTTTAAAAATACGCATATAATTATTTTTCTACATCGGGATTATGGGTGGAATATTGTTTCTGAATTTACACAGGAACATATTAAACCTATTTCTGATATGAATATGCATAACATTATTTTTCTACATGGGGATTATGGGTGGAATATTGTTTATAAATATACATAGGAACATATTTAACCAATTTCTGATAAGATTATGTATATAAGTATTTTTCTACATAGGGATTATGGGTGAAATATTGTTTATAAATATACATAGGAACCTATTTAGCCCATTTCTGATAAGAATATGGATATAATTATTTGTCTATATGGGGATTATGGGTGGAATATTGTTCATAAATATACATAGGAACTTATTTAACCTATTTCTGATAAGAATATGCATATAATTATTTTTCTACATGGGGATTATGGGTGGAATATTGTTTATAAATATACATAGTAACCTATTTAACCCATTTCTGATAAGAATATGCATATAAATATTTTTCAGTATGGGGATTATAGGTGGAATATTGTTTATAAATATACATAGGAACCTATTTAACCCATTTCTGGTAAGAATATGGATATAATTATTTTTCTACATAGGGATTATGGGTGGAATACTGTTTTAAAATATACATAGTAACCTATTTAACCAATTTCTCATAAGAATATGCATATAATTATTTTTCTACATGGGGATTATGGATGGAATATTGTAGTTAAACATACATAGGAATATATTTAACCCATTTCTGATAAGAATACGCATATCATTATTTTTCTACATATGGATTATGGGTGGAATATTGTTTATAAATATACATGGGAACCTATTGAACCAATTTCTGATAAGAATATACATATAATTATTTTTCAATATGGGATTATGGGTGGAATATTGTTTATAAATATCCATGGGAACCTATTTAACCCATTTCTGCTAAGAATATGCATATAATTATTTTTTTACATGGGGATTATGGATGGAATATTGTTTATAAATTTACATAGCAACATATTAAACCTATTTCTGATATGAATATGCATATAATTATATTGATATATGGGTATTATGGGTTGAATATTGTTTATAAATATACATAGCAACGCATTTAACCAATTTCTCATAAGAATATGCATATAATTGTTTTTCTACAGGGGGATTATGGGTGGAATATTGTTTATACTTTTGCATAGGAACATATTAAACCTATTTCTGATATTAATATGCATAACATTATTTTTCTACATGGGGATTAAGGGTGGAATATTGTTTATAAATATACATAGGAACATATTTAACCCTTTTCTGATAAGAATATGTATATAAGTTTTTTTTCTACATAGGGATTATGGGTGAAATATTGTTTATAAATATACATAGGAACATATTTAGCCCATTTCTGATAAGAATATGTATATAATTATTTTTCTACATGGGGATTATTGGTGGAATATTGTTTATAAATATACATAGCAACATATTAAACCTATTTCTGTTTGAATATGCATATAATTATTTTTCTACATGGGGATTATGGGTGGAATATTGTTTATAAATATACATAGTAACCTATTTAACCCATTTCTGATAAGAATATGCATATAAATATTTTTCAGTATGAGGATTATAGGTGGAATATTGTTTATAAATATACATACAAACCTATTTAGCCCATTTATGATAAGAATATGCATATAATTATTTTTCTACATGGGGAATATTGGTGGAATATTGTTTATAAATATACATAGCAACATATTAAACCTATTTCTGTTTGAATATGCATATAATTATTTTGCTATATGGGGATTATGGATTAAATATTGTTTATAAATATACATAGGAACCTATTTAACCCATTTCTGCATATAATTATTTTTCTACATCGGGATTATAGATAGAATATTGTTTATAAATATACATAGGAACCTATTTAACCCATTTCTGATAAGAATATGCATATATTTATTTTTCTATATGGGGATTATGGATAGAATATTGTTTATAAATATACATAGGAACCTATTTATCCCATTTCTTTTAAAAATACGCATATAATTCTTTTTCTACATATGGATTATGGGTGGAATTTTGTTTATAAATATACATAGGAACCTATTTAACCAATTTCTGATAAGAATATGCACATAGTTATTTTTCTACATCGGGATTTTGGGTGAAATATTCTAGATAAACATACACAGCAACATATTAAACCTATTTTTGATAACAATACGCATATCATTATTTTTCTACATGTGGATTAAGGGTGGAATATTGTTTATAAATATACATAGGAACATATTTAACCCATTTCTGATAAGAATATGTATATAAGTTTTTTTTCTACATAGGGATTATGGGTGAAATATTGTTTATAAATATACATAGGAACATATTTAGCCCATTTCTGATAAGAATATGCATATAATTATTTTTCTACATGGGGATTATTGGTGGAATATTGTTTATAAATATACATAGCAACATATTAAACCTATTTCTGTTTGAATATGCATATAATTATTTTTCTACATGGGGATTATGGGTGGAATATTGTTTATAAATATACATAGTAACCTATTTAACCCATTTCTGATAAGAATATGCATATAAATATTTTTCAGTATGGGGATTATAGGTGGAATATTGTTTATAAATATACATACAAACCTATTTAGCCCATTTATGATAAGAATATGCATATAATTATTTTTCTACATGGGGAATATTGTTTATAAATATACATAGCAACATATTAAACCTATTTCTGTTTGAATATGCATATAATTATTTTGCTATATGGGGATTATGGATTAAATATTGTTTATAAATATACATAGGAACCTATTTAACCCATTTCTGCATATAATTATTTTTCTACATCGGGATTATAGATAGAATATTGTTTATAAATATACATAGGAACCTATTTAACCCATTTCTGATAAGAATATGCATATATTTATTTTTCTATATGGGGATTATGGATAGAATATTGTTTATAAATATACATAGGAACCTATTTATCCCATTTCTTTTAAAAATACGCATATAATTCTTTTTCTACATATGGATTATGGGTGGAATTTTGTTTATAAATATACATAGGAACCTATTTAACCAATTTCTGATAAGAATATGCACATAGTTATTTTTCTACATCGGGAATTTGGGTGAAATATTCTAGATAAACATACACAGCAACATATTAAACCTATTTTTGATAACAATACGCATATCATTATTTTTCTACATGTGGATTAAGGGTGGAATATTGTTTATAAATATACATAGGAACCTATTTAACCCATTTCTGATAAGAATATGCATATATTTATTTTTCTACATGGGGATTATGGGTGGAATATTGTTTATATATTTACATAGCAACATATTAAACCTATTTCTGTTTGAATATGCATATAATTATTTTGCTATATGGGGATTATGGATTAAATATTGTTTATAAATATACATAGGAACCTATTTAACCCATTTCTGATAAGAATATGCATACAATTAATTTTTACATGGGGATTATGGGTGGAATATTGTTTATAAATATACATAGGAAACTTTTTCACCCATTTCTGAATAGAATATGCATATAATTATTTTTCTACATGGGGATTATGGATAGAATATTGTTTATAAATATACATAGGAACCTATTCATCCCATTTCTTTTAAAAATACGCATATAATTATTTTTCTACATCGGGATTATGAGTGGAATATTGTTTATGAATTTACATAGGAACATATTAAACCTATTTCTGATATGAATATGCATAAAATTATTTTTCTACATGGGGATTATGGGTGTAATATTGTTTATAAATATACATAGGAACATATTTAACCAATTACTGATAAAATTATGTATATAAGTTTTTTTCTACATAGGGATTATGGGTGAAATATTGTTTATAAATATACATAGGAACCTATTTAGCCCATTTCTGATAAGAATATGAATATAATTATTTGTCTATATGGGGATTATGGGTGGAATATTGTTCATAAATATACATAGGAACCTAGTTCACCTATTTCTGATAAGAATATGCATATAATTATTTTTCTACATGGGGATTATGGGTGGAATATTGTTTATAAATATACATAGTAACCTATTTAACCCATTTCTGATAAGAATATGCATATAAATATTTTTCAGTATGGGGATTATAGGTGGAATATTGTTTATAAATATACATAGGAACCTATTTAACCCATTTCTGGTAAGAATATGGATATAATTATTTTTCTACATAGGGATTATGGGTGGAATACTGTTTTAAAATATACATAGTAACCTATTTAACCAATTTCTCATAAGAATATGCATTTAATTATTTTTCTACATGGGGATTATGGATGGAATATTGTAGTTAAACATACATAGGAATATATTTAACCCATTTCTGATAAGAATACGCATATCATTATTTTTCTACATATGGATTATGGGTGGAATATTGTTTATAAATATACATGGGAACCTATTGAACCAATTTCTGATAAGAATATACATATAATTATTTTTCAATATGGGATTATGGGTGGAATATTTTTTATAAATATACATGGGAACCTATTTAACCCATTTCTGCTAAGAATATGCATATAATTATTTTTCTACATGGGGATTATGGATAGAATATTGTTTATAAATATACATAGGAACCTATTCATCCCATTTCTTTTAAAAATACGCATATAATTATTTTTCTACATCGGGATTATGGGTGGAATATTGTTTCTGAATTTACACAGGAACATATTAAACCTATTTCTGATATGAATATGCATAACAATATTTTTCTACATGGGGATTATGGGTGGAATATTGTTTATAAATATACATAGGAACATATTTAACCAATTTCTGATAAGATTATGTATATAAGTATTTTTCTACATAGGGATTATGGGTGAAATATTGTTTATAAATATACATAGGAACCTATTTAGCCCATTTCTGATAAGAATATGGATATAATTATTTGTCTATATGGGGATTATGGGTGGAATATTGTTCATAAATATACATAGGAACTTATTTAACCTATTTCTGATAAGAATATGCATATAATTATTTTTCTACATGGGGATTATGGGTGGAATATTGTTTATAAATATACATAGTAACCTATTTAACCCATTTCTGATAAGAATATGCATATAAATATTTTTCAGTATGGGGATTATAGGTGGAATATTGTTTATAAATATACATAGGAACCTATTTAACCCATTTCTGGTAAGAATATGGATATAATTATTTTTCTACATAGGGATTATGGGTGGAATACTGTTTTAAAATATACATAGTAACCTATTTAACCAATTTCTCATAAGAATATGCATATAATTATTTTTCTACATGGGGATTATGGATGGAATATTGTAGTTAAACATACATAGGAATATATTTAACCCATTTCTGATAAGAATACGCATATCATTATTTTTCTACATATGGATTATGGGTGGAATATTGTTTATAAATATACATGGGAACCTATTGAACCAATTTCTGATAAGAATATACATATAATTATTTTTCAATATGGGATTATGGGTGGAATATTGTTTATAAATATACATGGGAACCTATTTAACCCATTTCTGCTAAGAATATGCATATAATTATTTTTTTACATGGGGATTATGGATGGAATATTGTTTATAAATTTACATAGCAACATATTAAACCTATTTCTGATATATGCATATAATTATATTGATATATGGGTATTATGGGTTGAATATTGTTTATAAATATACATAGCAACGTATTTAACCAATTTCTCATAAGAATATGCATATAATTGTTTTTCTACAGGGGGATTATGGGTGGAATATTGTTTATACTTTTGCATGGGAACATATTAAACCTATTTCTGATATTAATATGCATAACATTATTTTTCTACATGGGGATTAAGGGTGGAATATTGTTTATAAATATACATAGGAACATATTTAACCCATTTCTGATAAGAATATGCATATAAGTTTTTTTTCTACATAGGGATTATGGGTGAAATATTGTTTATAAATATACATAGGAACATATTTAGCCCATTTCTGATAAGAATATGCATATAATTATTTTTCTACATGGGGATTATTGGTGGAATATTGTTTATAAATATACATAGCAACATATTAAACCTATTTCTGTTTGAATATGCATATAATTATTTTTCTACATGGGGATTATGGGTGGAATATTGTTTATAAATATACATAGTAACCTATTTAACCCATTTCTGATAAGAATATGCATATAAATATTTTTCAGTATGGGGATTATAGGTGGAATATTGTTTATAAATATACATACAAACCTATTTAGCCCATTTCTGATAAGAATATGCATATAATTATTTTTCTACATGGGGAATATTGGTGGAATATTGTTTATAAATATACATAGCAACATATTAAACCTATTTCTGTTTGAATATGCATATAATTATTTTGCTATATGGGGATTATGGATTAAATATTGTTTATAAATATACATAGGAACCTATTTAACCCATTTCTGATAAGAATATGCATATAATTATTTTTCTACATCGGGATTATAGATAGAATATTGTTTATAAATATACATAGGAACCTATTTAACCCATTTCTGATAAGAATATGCATATATTTATTTTTCTATATGGGGATTATGGATAGAATATTGTTTATAAATATACATAGGAACCTATTTATCCCATTTCTTTTAAAAATACGCATATAATTCTTTTTCTACATATGGATTATGGGTGGAATTTTGTTTATAAATATACATAGGAACCTATTTAACCAATTTCTGATAAGAATATGCACATAGTTATTTTTCTACATCGGGATTTTGGGTGAAATATTCTAGATAAACATACACAGCAACATATTAAACCTATTTTTGATAACAATACGCATATCATTATTTTTCTACATGTGGATTAAGGGTGGAATATTGTTTATAAATATACATAGGAACCTATTTAGTCCATTTCTGATAAGAATATGCATATATTTATTTTTCTACATGGGGATTATGGGTGGAATATTGTTTATATATTTACATAGCAACATATTAAACCTATTTCTGTTTGAATATGCATATAATTATTTTGCTATATGGGGATTATGGATTAAATATTGTTTATAAATATACATAGGAACCTATTTAACCCATTTCTGATAAGAATATGCATACAATTAATTTTTACATGGGGATTATGGGTGGAATATTGTTTATAAATATACATAGGAAACTTTTTCACCCATTTCTGAATAGAATATGCATATAATTATTTTTCTACATGGGGATTATGGATAGAATATTGTTTATAAATATACATAGGAACCTATTTATCCCATTTCTTTTAAAAATATGCATATAATTATTTTTCTACATCGGGATTATGAGTGGAATATTGTTTATGAATTTACATAGGAACATATTAAACCTATTTCTGATATGAATATGCATAAAATTATTTTTCTACATGGGGATTATGGGTGTAATATTGTTTATAAATATACATAGGAACATATTTAACCAATTACTGATAAAATTATGTATATAAGTATTTTTCTACATAGGGATTATGGGTGAAATATTGTTTATAAATATACATAGGAACCTATTTAGCCCATTTCTGATAAGAATATGAATATAATTATTTGTCTATATGGGGATTATGGGTGGAATATTGTTCATAAATATACATAGGAACCTAGTTCACCTATTTCTGATAAGAATATGCATATAATTATTTTTCTACATGGGGATTATGGGTGGAATATTGTTTATAAATATACATAGTAACCTATTTAACCCATTTCTGATAAGAATATGCATATAAATATTTTTCAGTATGGGGATTATAGGTGGAATATTGTTTATAAATATACATAGGAACCTATTTAACCCATTTCTGGTAAGAATATGGATATAATTATTTTTCTACATAGGGATTATGGGTGGAATACTGTTTTAAAATATACATAGTAACCTATTTAACCAATTTCTCATAAGAATATGCATTTAATTATTTTTCTACATGGGGATTATGGATGGAATATTGTAGTTAAACATACATAGGAATATATTTAACCCATTTCTGATAAGAATACGCATATCATTATTTTTCTACATATGGATTATGGGTGGAATATTGTTTATAAATATACATGGGAACCTATTGAACCAATTTCTGATAAGAATATACATATAATTATTTTTCAATATGGGATTATGGGTGGAATATTGTTTATAAATATACATGGGAACCTATTTAACCCATTTCTGCTAAGAATATGCATATAATTATTTTTCTACATGGGGATTATGGATAGAATATTGTTTATAAATATACATAGGAACCTATTCATCCCATTTCTTTTAAAAATACGCATATAATTATTTTTCTACATCGGGATTATGGGTGGAATATTGTTTCTGAATTTACACAGGAACATATTAAACCTATTTCTGATATGAATATGCATAACATTATTTTTCTACATGGGGATTATGGGTGGAATATTGTTTATAAATATACATAGTGTAACCTGGGGGACAGGTAGCAGGTACAAAGCTCCCTGGGATGAGCAGTCTTTCAGGCACAGATACCAAATCCAGTGGAATAGTGACAAACAGTGCGGTGTTTATTTGTGATATATACAAGTCTATTTACAGGTGCTGTACAGTGTTCCAAAAGAAACAAATAGGAACAAAAATAGCCAAAACAAAACCTAGCCGTGTCTCGGCACTAACTAAACAATATTTACAGATCCTAACTACTAAGCTGAGCAAGCCTACAGCTTGTCAGCTTCCACATACCTTTTTGCACTCTTACACAGAAGTTCTCTGAGTATCCCAGGCCACGAGCAAGGCTGTCTTGCTCAGGTGAGCTTTAAATTAGCCTGGGGGAGAGGACCAAGACCAGAACTGGACCATGGATCAGAGATCCCTGAACCTGTATGAGAGGAGCCTGGGAGATGTATAAACCCCGAACAGGACTTTTCCTGGCTCTCTCTGGGACGCTCTGCTACATATCCTCCCCCCTTGTTTCAACCCCAGGGTTGGAACACCTGTAGCCCAACAGGAGTGAACACGGGACAGGGCATCTACATTCCCCATCTCAACACCTGGCCTGTGTTTTACAGTGAATGAGTAATCCTGTAGAGCCAAAAACCACCGGTTCACCCGTCTATTAGTCTCCTTCTTTTGGGCCATCCATTTCAGAGGAGCATGGTCCGTTATTAACTCAAACTGGCGTCCTAACAAATAGTACCTGAGTGCATCCACGGCCCACTTTATGGCTAAACACTCCTTTTCAATGACTGCATACCTTTGCTCATGGTCGTTGAGCTTTCTGCTTAGGTACACCACAGGGTGTTCTTCCCCATTGTGTACCTGTGATAGTACTGCCCCGATACCAACATCAGACGCATCCGTCTGAACCAAAAAATCTTTGGAGAAATCGGGGGAGTACAGTACTGGCTGTGCACAAAGAGCCTTCTTCAGGACTTGGAAAGATTCCTCTGCTACTGAGGACCATTTCACCATTACAGAGTCTTTCCCTTTCGTAAGGTCTGTCAGTGGGGCAGCTATAGTTGCAAAATTTGGGATAAATCTTCTATAATACCCCGCAATGCCAAGAAAGGCCCTGACCTGCTTCTTGTTTGCAGGACGTGGCCATTCCTGGATAGCTTCTATTTTATTCACTTGAGGTTTTATGACACCACGCCCAATAGTGTAGCCCAAATACTTGGCTTCCTCTAGACCAATGGCACATTTCTTTGGATTTGCTGTAAAACCTTCTTTGAAGAGGGAATCAAGGACAGCCTGGACACGGGGCAAGTGAGACTCCCAGTCAGTGCTATGTACCACTATGTCATCTAGATATGCTGCTGCATATTGTCGGTGGGGTCTTAGAGTCCTGTCCATGGCCCTTTGAAATGTGGCGGGGGCATTTTGCAACCCAAAAGGCATTTTTTTATAATGAAAGGAACCCTCCGGAGTCACAAATGCAGTCTTCTCTTTGGCGCTACCAGTCAGGGGTATTTGCCAATAACCTTTTGTCAAGTCCAAAGTGGTCAGATAGCGAGCCTTGCCAAGTCGGTCTATAAGTTCGTCCACTCTGGGCATTGGGTACGTGTCAAACTTTGTCACTGCATTAAGCTTCCTGAAGTCATTACAGAACCTCCAAGTGCCATCCGGTTTTGGGACTAACACGATGGGGCTAGACCAGTCACTATTGGATTCCTCAATAACATCTAGCTCCAACATTCTTTTAACTTCCTCGCTGATGTCCTTTCTCCTCGCTTCAGGAATTCGGTATGGTTTTAGCTTGACACGGACCCCAGGTTCAGTAACAATATCATGCTGAACTGCTGAAGTCGTGCCAGGTAACTCTGAAAATTTCTCTCTATTTCTTATCAGGAATTCTCTAGTTTCCTGCTTTTGAGAATATGACAGGGTGTCTGGAATCGTGACCTCAGGGATCAGAGGGGACTCAGTACTCTTAGGTGTTACCGGGAGGGACCTCGCAGTTAACGCCGGTCTATCCTTCCAGGGCTTTAACAGGTTTATGTGGTAAATCTGTTCGGGCTTCCTTTTTCCTGGTTGATATATTTTGTAATTGACCTCCCCAACTCTTTCAATTACTTCAAAGGGACCCTGCCACTTAGCCAGGAACTTGCTCTCAACAGTGGGAACTAACACCAGGACCCTATCACCAGGTGAGAAAACACGGAGTTGGGCCCCCCTGTTGTATATCCTCTGTTGAGCTGTTTGGGCCTGCAGTAAGTGTTCTTTTACCAACGGCATGATTGCTGCAATCCTGTCCTGCATTTGAGCGATATGCTCAATGACACTTTTATGGGGTGTCTGCTCCCCCTCCCAAGTTTCTTTGGCTATGTCCAAGAGTCCCCGAGGGTGTCTCCCATAAAGCAACTCAAAGGGAGAGTACCCCGTGGAGGACTGGGGAACCTCCCTGATGGCAAACATCAAGTATGGTATCAGGAAGTCCCAGTTTTTCCCATCCTTGTCAACAACCTTTTTTTACATGCTTTTTAATGTTTTATTGAAGCGTTCCACCAAGCCATCCGTTTGAGGATGGTACACCGAGGTTCACAATTGCGTCACCTTAAATAACTTGCACAGCTCTCTAGTTATTCATGACATAAATGGGGTGCCCTGGTCTGTAAGGACTTCTTTAGGGATTCCAACACGACTGAACACCATAAACAGCTCTTTGGCAATGTTTTTAGCAGACGCGGTGCGTAAGGGAATTGCCTCTGGGTAACGGGTAGCATAATCCATGATTACGAGGATATGCTGATGACCTCGGGCAGACTTGGGGAGTGGACCCACAAGGTCCATGGCAATCCTCTCAAAGGGCACTTCAATAATGGGCAAGGGCACTAAAGGACTTCGGAAGTGTTGTAGTGGGGCTGACATCTGACACACAGGACAGGATTGACAATAATTCTCAATATCCTTCTGTATTCCGGGCCAATAAAACCTGCGCAACACCCTTTCCGTAGTTTTCTCAACCCCTAAATGACCTCCTAGCAAGTGCCCATGGGCAAGTTCCAACACCACCCGTCTGTATGGCTTAGGGACCACCAACTGTTCAACCACTTCATCATTTTTTTTACATACACGATACATTAAATCCTCATTGCTGCTAAAATAAGGAAAACAGAGCCTGTCCCCTGATTCGACAGGTACATCATTAATCACCATTACATTTTCCCAGGCCCTGGCAAGGGTTGGGTCTTTTCTCTGCTCGGTACCAAAATTTTCCTTGTGTACATTAAGGTCAGCAAACTCCAACGTAGGCTCAGATTCAGCAGATGGCTGTCCAGCTCCACTGGTTGTGGGGACCTCCTCAGGCTCCTCCAGCTCTCCTGCCATAACTGAGAAAGGAAAACCTGGGGAGCCCTGAGAAGAGTCCCCTGAACCCATATTGTCAGTAGCGGCCAGGAGTTCTGGCTCTGTCACTGAGTCAGCTACTGCGACCGGGTCGGGACGATCCCACAGTTCCCAAAACTTAGGGAAGTCCCTACCAATGATGGCCTCGTGCACCAAGTGGGGCACAAGTCCGACCGGATGGGTCACCGTACCTAAGCCAGTTTTAAACTGAACAGTGGCTATAGGATACTCGCGGGTATCCCCATGTACACAGATCACAGCAACTTTTTTAGCATGCAAATTCACAGTGTCAACCATCTCAGCTGTAACCAAAGTCACTAGACTTCCAGAGTCTAGCAAGGCCGTAATAGGCTTATTATTAACAGTCATTTGGCACATGTGTTTTCCCATACTTGGTGCTGCAGCGCATGAAACAGCAGCAAACATAGACTGCCTTCTAATAGACAGATCGCACTGCATTGGTTCATCTGTCAATGGACAGTTTGCTGCAACATGTCCCAGTTCTTGGCAACGAAAACACCTGATGTTTTCCCAGTTTGGTTTGCTGACAGGCAGTAGCTTCCCTTGTTTGGGACGCCAAACTTCAGTCCTGGCACCAAAAATCCTCCCCCCTATTTCCTTGCCATGCTTACCACCCACTTCCCCTGGAACAGTCTTACCGGTTGCCTGGGGAGACCGTGGCTTTGGGTGGAGAGTCCATGCGGCTGTAGGGGTGGTGACCAGGTTCTCTGCAGCAAAGTACCTTTCAACAAGTTCCACGAGGTTGTCCGCCGAGTTGGGGTCTCCTTGACTCACCCACTTCTGCAGGGGAACTGGTAGGGACCTCAGGAACCGGTCCATGACCACACGCTCCACTATTTGTGGCCCAGACAGGGACTCCGGCTGTAGCCATTTTCTCACCAAGTGAATTAGGTCGAACATCTGCGATCTTGGGGGCCTCTCGTCTTGGAAGAACCAGCTGTGGACCCGCTGTGCTCGAACTGCCAAGGTGACACCAAGTCGCGCCAGGATTTCCCGCTTGACCTTTTCATAGTCTCCTGCTTCTGCTGACTCCAAATCATAGTAGGCCTTCTGCGATTCTCCAGACAGCAAGGGGGCGACCAGTCCTGCCCACTGGGTTTTGGGCCAACCTTCCCTCTCAGCGGTCCGTTCAAAGGTTAAGAGAAAGGCCTCTGGATCATCATCTGCAGTCATCTTGGAAAGAAAGCGACCCACATGGATGGCTGAGGGCTTGTCTCCAACAACATTAACTTTAGCAGGTGACCACTGTGCTAGCGTCTCCACAACCGCAGCCAAGGTTTTCCTATCCTCTTTTGCATCAGTGGCTAGCTGTTCAAACAGCCTCTGCGATAGCTCCTGTACAGCACCAATCTGTTGGCACAGCGCCTTGGTTTGCTCCTGTGCGATAGCGTTTGTTTGCTGCAGTGCAACGTTTGCTTGTTGCTGTGCAGCATTGGATTGTTGCTGTGCAGCATTGGATATCACCAATTGTTTTAGGATTTCCTCCATGTTTAGTCACTCTAGGTACTGGCCTTTTAAGTAGTAACTTACTACAGCTGCCCGCATTCTCCACCATATGTAACCTGGGGGACAGGTAGCAGGTACAAAGCTCCCTGGGATGAGCAGTCTTTCAGGCACAGATACCAAATCCAGTGGAATAGTGACAAACAGTGCGGTGTTTATTTGTGATATATACAAGTCTATTTACAGGTGCTGTACAGTGTTCCAAAAGAAACAAATAGGAACAAAAATAGCCAAAACAAAACCTAGCCATGTCTCGGCACTAACTAAACAATATTTACAGATCCTAACTACTAAGCTGAGCAAGCCTACAGCTTGTCAGCTTCCACATACCTTTTTGCACTCTTACACAGAAGTTCTCTGAGTATCCCAGGCCACGAGCAAGGCTGTCTTGCTCAGGTGAGCTTTAAATTAGCCTGGGGGAGAGGACCAAGACCAGAACTGGACCATGGATCAGAGATCCCTGAACCTGTATGAGAGGAGCCTGGGAGATGTATAAACCCCGAACAGGACTTTTCCTGGCTCTCTCTGGGACGCTCTGCTACAATAGGAACATATTTAACCAATTTCTGATAAGATTATGTATATAAGTATTTTTCTACATAGGGATTATGGGTGAAATATTGTTTATAAATATACATAGGAACCTATTTAGCCCATTTCTGATAAGAATATGGATATAATTATTTGTCTATATGGGGATTATGGGTGGAATATTGTTCATAAATATACATAGGAACTTATTTAACCTATTTCTGATAAGAATATGCATATAATTATTTTTCTACATGGGGATTATGGGTGGAATATTGTTTATAAATATACATAGTAACCTATTTAACCCATTTCTGATAAGAATATGCATATAAATATTTTTCAGTATGGGGATTATAGGTGGAATATTGTTTATAAATATACATAGGAACCTATTTAACCCATTTCTGGTAAGAATATGGATATAATTATTTTTCTACATAGGGATTATGGGTGGAATACTGTTTTAAAATATACATAGTAACCTATTTAACCAATTTCTCATAAGAATATGCATATAATTATTTTTCTACATGGGGATTATGGATGGAATATTGTAGTTAAACATACATAGGAATATATTTAACCCATTTCTGATAAGAATACGCATATCATTATTTTTCTACATATGGATTATGGGTGGAATATTGTTTATAAATATACATGGGAACCTATTGAACCAATTTCTGATAAGAATATACATATAATTATTTTTCAATATGGGATTATGGGTGGAATATTGTTTATAAATATACATGGGAACCTATTTAACCCATTTCTGCTAAGAATATGCATATAATTATTTTTTTACATGGGGATTATGGATGGAATATTGTTTATAAATTTACATAGCAACATATTAAACCTATTTCTGATATATGCATATAATTATATTGATATATGGGTATTATGGGTTGAATATTGTTTATAAATATACATAGCAACGTATTTAACCAATTTCTCATAAGAATATGCATATAATTGTTTTTCTACAGGGGGATTATGGGTGGAATATTGTTTATACTTTTGCATGGGAACATATTAAACCTATTTCTGATATTAATATGCATAACATTATTTTTCTACATGGGGATTAAGGGTGGAATATTGTTTATAAATATACATAGGAACATATTTAACCCATTTCTGATAAGAATATGCATATAAGTTTTTTTTCTACATAGGGATTATGGGTGAAATATTGTTTATAAATATACATAGGAACATATTTAGCCCATTTCTGATAAGAATATGCATATAATTATTTTTCTACATGGGGATTATTGGTGGAATATTGTTTATAAATATACATAGCAACATATTAAACCTATTTCTGTTTGAATATGCATATAATTATTTTTCTACATGGGGATTATGGGTGGAATATTGTTTATAAATATACATAGTAACCTATTTAACCCATTTCTAATAAGAATATGCATATAAATATTTTTCAGTATGGGGATTATAGGTGGAATATTGTTTATAAATATACATACAAACCTATTTAGCCCATTTCTGATAAGAATATGCATATAATTATTTTTCTACATGGGGAATATTGGTGGAATATTGTTTATAAATATACATAGCAACATATTAAACCTATTTCTGTTTGAATATGCATATAATTATTTTGCTATATGGGGATTATGGATTAAATATTGTTTATAAATATACATAGGAACCTATTTAACCCATTTCTGATAAGAATATGCATATAATTATTTTTCTACATCGGGATTATAGATAGAATATTGTTTATAAATATACATAGGAACCTATTTAACCCATTTCTGATAAGAATATGCATATATTTATTTTTCTATATGGGGATTATGGATAGAATATTGTTTATAAATATACATAGGAACCTATTTATCCCATTTCTTTTAAAAATACGCATATAATTCTTTTTCTACATATGGATTATGGGTGGAATTTTGTTTATAAATATACATAGGAACCTATTTAACCAATTTCTGATAAGAATATGCACATAGTTATTTTTCTACATCGGGATTTTGGGTGAAATATTCTAGATAAACATACACAGCAACATATTAAACCTATTTTTGATAACAATACGCATATCATTATTTTTCTACATGTGGATTAAGGGTGGAATATTGTTTATAAATATACATAGGAACCTATTTAACCCATTTCTGATAAGAATATGCATATATTTATTTTTCTACATGGGGATTATGGGTGGAATATTGTTTATATATTTACATAGCAACATATTAAACCTATTTCTGTTTGAATATGCATATAATTATTTTGCTATATGGGGATTATGGATTAAATATTGTTTATAAATATACATAGGAACCTATTTAACCCATTTCTGATAAGAATATGCATACAATTAATTTTTACATGGGGATTATGGGTGGAATATTGTTTATAAATATACATAGGAAACTTTTTCACCCATTTCTGAATAGAATATGCATATAATTATTTTTCTACATGGGGATTATGGATAGAATATTGTTTATAAATATACATAGGAACCTATTTATCCCATTTCTTTTAAAAATACGCATATAATTATTTTTCTACATCGGGATTATGAGTGGAATATTGTTTATGAATTTACATAGGAACATATTAAACCTATTTCTGATATGAATATGCATAACATTATTTTTCTACATGGGGATTATGGGTGTAATATTGTTTATAAATATACATAGGAACATATTTAACCAATTACTGATAAAATTATGTATATAAGTATTTTTCTACATAGGGATTATGGGTGAAATATTGTTTATAAATATACATAGGAACCTATTTAGCCCATTTCTGATAAGAATATGAATATAATTATTTGTCTATATGGGGATTATGGGTGGAATATTGTTCATAAATATACATAGGAACCTAGTTCACCTATTTCTGATAAGAATATGCATATAATTATTTTTCTACATGGGGATTATGGGTGGAATATTGTTTATAAATATACATAGTAACCTATTTAACCCATTTCTGATAAGAATATGCATATAAATATTTTTCAGTATGGGGATTATAGGTGGAATATTGTTTATAAATATACATAGGAACCTATTTAACCCATTTCTGGTAAGAATATGGATATAATTATTTTTCTACATAGGGATTATGGGTGGAATACTGTTTTAAAATATACATAGTAACCTATTTAACCAATTTCTCATAAGAATATGCATTTAATTATTTTTCTACATGGGGATTATGGATGGAATATTGTAGTTAAACATACATAGGAATATATTTAACCCATTTCTGATAAGAATACGCATATCATTATTTTTCTACATATGGATTATGGGTGGAATATTGTTTATAAATATACATGGGAACCTATTGAACCAATTTCTGATAAGAATATACATATAATTATTTTTCAATATGGGATTATGGGTGGAATATTGTTTATAAATATACATGGGAACCTATTTAACCCATTTCTGCTAAGAATATGCATATAATTATTTTTCTACATGGGGATTATGGATAGAATATTGTTTATAAATATACATAGGAACCTATTCATCCCATTTCTTTTAAAAATACGCATATAATTATTTTTCTACATCGGGATTATGGGTGGAATATTGTTTCTGAATTTACACAGGAACATATTAAACCTATTTCTGATATGAATATGCATAACATTATTTTTCTACATGGGGATTATGGGTGGAATATTGTTTATAAATATACATAGGAACATATTTAACCAATTTCTGATAAGATTATGTATATAAGTATTTTTCTACATAGGGATTATGGGTGAAATATTGTTTATAAATATACATAGGAACCTATTTAGCCCATTTCTGATAAGAATATGGATATAATTATTTGTCTATATGGGGATTATGGGTGGAATATTGTTCATAAATATACATAGGAACTTATTTAACCTATTTCTGATAAGAATATGCATATAATTATTTTTCTACATGGGGATTATGGGTGGAATATTGTTTATAAATATACATAGTAACCTATTTAACCCATTTCTGATAAGAATATGCATATAAATATTTTTCAGTATGGGGATTATAGGTGGAATATTGTTTATAAATATACATAGGAACCTATTTAACCCATTTCTGGTAAGAATATGGATATAATTATTTTTCTACATAGGGATTATGGGTGGAATACTGTTTTAAAATATACATAGTAACCTATTTAACCAATTTCTCATAAGAATATGCATATAATTATTTTTCTACATGGGGATTATGGATGGAATATTGTAGTTAAACATACATAGGAATATATTTAACCCATTTCTGATAAGAATACGCATATCATTATTTTTCTACATATGGATTATGGGTGGAATATTGTTTATAAATATACATGGGAACCTATTGAACCAATTTCTGATAAGAATATACATATAATTATTTTTCAATATGGGATTATGGGTGGAATATTGTTTATAAATATACATGGGAACCTATTTAACCCATTTCTGCTAAGAATATGCATATAATTATTTTTTTACATGGGGATTATGGATGGAATATTGTTTATAAATTTACATAGCAACATATTAAACCTATTTCTGATATGAATATGCATATAATTATATTGATATATGGGTATTATGGGTTGAATATTGTTTATAAATATACATAGCAACGTATTTAACCAATTTCTCATAAGAATATGCATATAATTGTTTTTCTACAGGGGGATTATGGGTGGAATATTGTTTATACTTTTGCATAGGAACATATTAAACCTATTTCTGATATTAATATGCATAACATTATTTTTCTACATGGGGATTAAGGGTGGAATATTGTTTATAAATATACATAGGAACATATTTAACCCATTTCTGATAAGAATATGTATATAAGTTTTTTTTCTACATAGGGATTATGGGTGAAATATTGTTTATAAATATACATAGGAACATATTTAGCCCATTTCTGATAAGAATATGCATATAATTATTTTTCTACATGGGGATTATTGGTGGAATATTGTTTATAAATATACATAGCAACATATTAAACCTATTTCTGTTTGAATATGCATATAATTATTTTTCTACATGGGGATTATGGGTGGAATATTGTTTATAAATATACATAGTAACCTATTTAACCCATTTCTGATAAGAATATGCATATAAATATTTTTCAGTATGGGGATTATAGGTGGAATATTGTTTATAAATATACATACAAACCTATTTAGCCCATTTCTGATAAGAATATGCATATAATTATTTTTCTACATGGGGAATATTGGTGGAATATTGTTTATAAATATACATAGCAACATATTAAACCTATTTCTGTTTGAATATGCATATAATTATTTTGCTATATGGGGATTATGGATTAAATATTGTTTATAAATATACATAGGAACCTATTTAACCCATTTCTGATAAGAATATGCATATAATTATTTTTCTACATCGGGATTATAGATAGAATATTGTTTATAAATATACATAGGAACCTATTTAACCCATTTCTGATAAGAATATGCATATATTTATTTTTCTATATGGGGATTATGGATAGAATATTGTTTATAAATATACATAGGAACCTATTTATCCCATTTCTTTTAAAAATACGCATATAATTCTTTTTCTACATATGGATTATGGGTGGAATTTTGTTTATAAATATACATAGGAACCTATTTAACCAATTTCTGATAAGAATATGCACATAGTTATTTTTCTACATCGGGATTTTGGGTGAAATATTCTAGATAAACATACACAGCAACATATTAAACCTATTTTTGATAACAATACGCATATCATTATTTTTCTACATGTGGATTAAGGGTGGAATATTGTTTATAAATATACATAGGAACCTATTTAACCCATTTCTGATAAGAATATGCATATATTTATTTTTCTACATGGGGATTATGGGTGGAATATTGTTTATATATTTACATAGCAACATATTAAACCTATTTCTGTTTGAATATGCATATAATTATTTTGCTATATGGGGATTATGGATTAAATATTGTTTATAAATATACATAGGAACCTATTTAACCCATTTCTGATAAGAATATGCATACAATTAATTTTTACATGGGGATTATGGGTGGAATATTGTTTATAAATATACATAGGAAACTTTTTCACCCATTTCTGAATAGAATATGCATATAATTATTTTTCTACATGGGGATTATGGATAGAATATTGTTTATAAATATACATAGGAACCTATTTATCCCATTTCTTTTAAAAATACGCATATAATTATTTTTCTACATCGGGATTATGAGTGGAATATTGTTTATGAATTTACATAGGAACATATTAAACCTATTTCTGATATGAATATGCATAACATTATTTTTCTACATGGGGATTATGGGTGTAATATTGTTTATAAATATACATAGGAACATATTTAACCAATTACTGATAAAATTATGTATATAAGTATTTTTCTACATAGGGATTATGGGTGAAATATTGTTTATAAATATACATAGGAACCTATTTAGCCCATTTCTGATAAGAATATGAATATAATTATTTGTCTATATGGGGATTATGGGTGGAATATTGTTCATAAATATACATAGGAACCTAGTTCACCTATTTCTGATAAGAATATGCATATAATTATTTTTCTACATGGGGATTATGGGTGGAATATTGTTTATAAATATACATAGTAACCTATTTAACCCATTTCTGATAAGAATATGCATATAAATATTTTTCAGTATGGGGATTATAGGTGGAATATTGTTTATAAATATACATAGGAACCTATTTAACCCATTTCTGGTAAGAATATGGATATAATTATTTTTCTACATAGGGATTATGGGTGGAATACTGTTTTAAAATATACATAGTAACCTATTTAACCAATTTCTCATAAGAATATGCATTTAATTATTTTTCTACATGGGGATTATGGATGGAATATTGTAGTTAAACATACATAGGAATATATTTAACCCATTTCTGATAAGAATACGCATATCATTATTTTTCTACATATGGATTATGGGTGGAATATTGTTTATAAATATACATGGGAACCTATTGAACCAATTTCTGATAAGAATATACATATAATTATTTTTCAATATGGGATTATGGGTGGAATATTGTTTATAAATATACATGGGAACCTATTTAACCCATTTCTGCTAAGAATATGCATATAATTATTTTTCTACATGGGGATTATGGATAGAATATTGTTTATAAATATACATAGGAACCTATTCATCCCATTTCTTTTAAAAATACGCATATAATTATTTTTCTACATCGGGATTATGGGTGGAATATTGTTTCTGAATTTACACAGGAACATATTAAACCTATTTCTGATATGAATATGCATAACATTATTTTTCTACATGGGGATTATGGGTGGAATATTGTTTATAAATATACATAGGAACATATTTAACCAATTTCTGATAAGATTATGTATATAAGTATTTTTCTACATAGGGATTATGGGTGAAATATTGTTTATAAATATACATAGGAACCTATTTAGCCCATTTCTGATAAGAATATGGATATAATTATTTGTCTATATGGGGATTATGGGTGGAATATTGTTCATAAATATACATAGGAACTTATTTAACCTATTTCTGATAAGAATATGCATATAATTATTTTTCTACATGGGGATTATGGGTGGAATATTGTTTATAAATATACATAGTAACCTATTTAACCCATTTCTGATAAGAATATGCATATAAATATTTTTCAGTATGGGGATTATAGGTGGAATATTGTTTATAAATATACATAGGAACCTATTTAACCCATTTCTGGTAAGAATATGGATATAATTATTTTTCTACATAGGGATTATGGGTGGAATACTGTTTTAAAATATACATAGTAACCTATTTAACCAATTTCTCATAAGAATATGCATATAATTATTTTTCTACATGGGGATTATGGATGGAATATTGTAGTTAAACATACATAGGAATATATTTAACCCATTTCTGATAAGAATACGCATATCATTATTTTTCTACATATGGATTATGGGTGGAATATTGTTTATAAATATACATGGGAACCTATTGAACCAATTTCTGATAAGAATATACATATAATTATTTTTCAATATGGGATTATGGGTGGAATATTGTTTATAAATATACATGGGAACCTATTTAACCCATTTCTGCTAAGAATATGCATATAATTATTTTTTTACATGGGGATTATGGATGGAATATTGTTTATAAATTTACATAGCAACATATTAAACCTATTTCTGATATATGCATATAATTATATTGATATATGGGTATTATGGGTTGAATATTGTTTATAAATATACATAGCAACGTATTTAACCAATTTCTCATAAGAATATGCATATAATTGTTTTTCTACAGGGGGATTATGGGTGGAATATTGTTTATACTTTTGCATGGGAACATATTAAACCTATTTCTGATATTAATATGCATAACATTATTTTTCTACATGGGGATTAAGGGTGGAATATTGTTTATAAATATACATAGGAACATATTTAACCCATTTCTGATAAGAATATGCATATAAGTTTTTTTTCTACATAGGGATTATGGGTGAAATATTGTTTATAAATATACATAGGAACATATTTAGCCCATTTCTGATAAGAATATGCATATAATTATTTTTCTACATGGGGATTATTGGTGGAATATTGTTTATAAATATACATAGCAACATATTAAACCTATTTCTGTTTGAATATGCATATAATTATTTTTCTACATGGGGATTATGGGTGGAATATTGTTTATAAATATACATAGTAACCTATTTAACCCATTTCTAATAAGAATATGCATATAAATATTTTTCAGTATGGGGATTATAGGTGGAATATTGTTTATAAATATACATACAAACCTATTTAGCCCATTTCTGATAAGAATATGCATATAATTATTTTTCTACATGGGGAATATTGGTGGAATATTGTTTATAAATATACATAGCAACATATTAAACCTATTTCTGTTTGAATATGCATATAATTATTTTGCTATATGGGGATTATGGATTAAATATTGTTTATAAATATACATAGGAACCTATTTAACCTATTTCTGATAAGAATATGCATATAATTATTTTTCTACATCGGGATTATAGATAGAATATTGTTTATAAATATACATAGGAACCTATTTAACCCATTTCTGATAAGAATATGCATATATTTATTTTTCTATATGGGGATTATGGATAGAATATTGTTTATAAATATACATAGGAACCTATTTATCCCATTTCTTTTAAAAATACGCATATAATTCTTTTTCTACATATGGATTATGGGTGGAATTTTGTTTATAAATATACATAGGAACCTATTTAACCAATTTCTGATAAGAATATGCACATAGTTATTTTTCTACATCGGGATTTTGGGTGAAATATTCTAGATAAACATACACAGCAACATATTAAACCTATTTTTGATAACAATACGCATATCATTATTTTTCTACATGTGGATTAAGGGTGGAATATTGTTTATAAATATACATAGGAACCTATTTAACCCATTTCTGATAAGAATATGCATATATTTATTTTTCTACATGGGGATTATGGGTGGAATATTGTTTATATATTTACATAGCAACATATTAAACCTATTTCTGTTTGAATATGCATATAATTATTTTGCTATATGGGGATTATGGATTAAATATTGTTTATAAATATACATAGGAACCTATTTAACCCATTTCTGATAAGAATATGCATACAATTAATTTTTACATGGGGATTATGGGTGGAATATTGTTTATAAATATACATAGGAAACTTTTTCACCCATTTCTGAATAGAATATGCATATAATTATTTTTCTACATGGGGATTATGGATAGAATATTGTTTATAAATATACATAGGAACCTATTTATCCCATTTCTTTTAAAAATACGCATATAATTATTTTTCTACATCGGGATTATGAGTGGAATATTGTTTATGAATTTACATAGGAACATATTAAACCTATTTCTGATATGAATATGCATAACATTATTTTTCTACATGGGGATTATGGGTGTAATATTGTTTATAAATATACATAGGAACATATTTAACCAATTACTGATAAAATTATGTATATAAGTATTTTTCTACATAGGGATTATGGGTGAAATATTGTTTATAAATATACATAGGAACCTATTTAGCCCATTTCTGATAAGAATATGAATATAATTATTTGTCTATATGGGGATTATGGGTGGAATATTGTTCATAAATATACATAGGAACCTAGTTCACCTATTTCTGATAAGAATATGCATATAATTATTTTTCTACATGGGGATTATGGGTGGAATATTGTTTATAAATATACATAGTAACCTATTTAACCCATTTCTGATAAGAATATGCATATAAATATTTTTCAGTATGGGGATTATAGGTGGAATATTGTTTATAAATATACATAGGAACCTATTTAACCCATTTCTGGTAAGAATATGGATATAATTATTTTTCTACATAGGGATTATGGGTGGAATACTGTTTTAAAATATACATAGTAACCTATTTAACCAATTTCTCATAAGAATATGCATTTAATTATTTTTCTACATGGGGATTATGGATGGAATATTGTAGTTAAACATACATAGGAATATATTTAACCCATTTCTGATAAGAATACGCATATCATTATTTTTCTACATATGGATTATGGGTGGAATATTGTTTATAAATATACATGGGAACCTATTGAACCAATTTCTGATAAGAATATACATATAATTATTTTTCAATATGGGATTATGGGTGGAATATTGTTTATAAATATACATGGGAACCTATTTAACCCATTTCTGCTAAGAATATGCATATAATTATTTTTCTACATGGGGATTATGGATAGAATATTGTTTATAAATATACATAGGAACCTATTCATCCCATTTCTTTTAAAAATACGCATATAATTATTTTTCTACATCGGGATTATGGGTGGAATATTGTTTCTGAATTTACACAGGAACATATTAAACCTATTTCTGATATGAATATGCATAACATTATTTTTCTACATGGGGATTATGGGTGGAATATTGTTCATAAATATACATAGGAACCTAGTTCACCTATTTCTGATAAGAATATGCATATAATTATTTTTCTACATGGGGATTATGGGTGGAATATTGTTTATAAATATACATAGTAACCTATTTAACCCATTTCTGATAAGAATATGCATATAAATATTTTTCAGTATGGGGATTATAGGTGGAATATTGTTTATAAATATACATAGGAACCTATTTAACCCATTTCTGGTAAGAATATGGATATAATTATTTTTCTACATAGGGATTATGGGTGGAATACTGTTTTAAAATATACATAGTAACCTATTTAACCAATTTCTCATAAGAATATGCATTTAATTATTTTTCTACATGGGGATTATGGATGGAATATTGTAGTTAAACATACATAGGAATATATTTAACCCATTTCTGATAAGAATACGCATATCATTATTTTTCTACATATGGATTATGGGTGGAATATTGTTTATAAATATACATGGGAACCTATTGAACCAATTTCTGATAAGAATATACATATAATTATTTTTCAATATGGGATTATGGGTGGAATATTGTTTATAAATATACATGGGAACCTATTTAACCCATTTCTGCTAAGAATATGCATATAATTATTTTTCTACATGGGGATTATGGATAGAATATTGTTTATAAATATACATAGGAACCTATTCATCCCATTTCTTTTAAAAATACGCATATAATTATTTTTCTACATCGGGATTATGGGTGGAATATTGTTTCTGAATTTACACAGGAACATATTAAACCTATTTCTGATATGAATATGCATAACATTATTTTTCTACATGGGGATTATGGGTGGAATATTGTTTATAAATATACATAGGAACATATTTAACCAATTTCTGATAAGATTATGTATATAAGTATTTTTCTACATAGGGATTATGGGTGAAATATTGTTTATAAATATACATAGGAACCTATTTAGCCCATTTCTGATAAGAATATGGATATAATTATTTGTCTATATGGGGATTATGGGTGGAATATTGTTCATAAATATACATAGGAACTTATTTAACCTATTTCTGATAAGAATATGCATATAATTATTTTTCTACATGGGGATTATGGGTGGAATATTGTTTATAAATATACATAGTAACCTATTTAACCCATTTCTGATAAGAATATGCATATAAATATTTTTCAGTATGGGGATTATAGGTGGAATATTGTTTATAAATATACATAGGAACCTATTTAACCCATTTCTGGTAAGAATATGGATATAATTATTTTTCTACATAGGGATTATGGGTGGAATACTGTTTTAAAATATACATAGTAACCTATTTAACCAATTTCTCATAAGAATATGCATATAATTATTTTTCTACATGGGGATTATGGATGGAATATTGTAGTTAAACATACATAGGAATATATTTAACCCATTTCTGATAAGAATACGCATATCATTATTTTTCTACATATGGATTATGGGTGGAATATTGTTTATAAATATACATGGGAACCTATTGAACCAATTTCTGATAAGAATATACATATAATTATTTTTCAATATGGGATTATGGGTGGAATATTGTTTATAAATATACATGGGAACCTATTTAACCCATTTCTGCTAAGAATATGCATATAATTATTTTTTTACATGGGGATTATGGATGGAATATTGTTTATAAATTTACATAGCAACATATTAAACCTATTTCTGATATGAATATGCATATAATTATATTGATATATGGGTATTATGGGTTGAATATTGTTTATAAATATACATAGCAACGTATTTAACCAATTTCTCATAAGAATATGCATATAATTGTTTTTCTACAGGGGGATTATGGGTGGAATATTGTTTATACTTTTGCATAGGAACATATTAAACCTATTTCTGATATTAATATGCATAACATTATTTTTCTACATGGGGATTAAGGGTGGAATATTGTTTATAAATATACATAGGAACATATTTAACCCATTTCTGATAAGAATATGTATATAAGTTTTTTTTCTACATAGGGATTATGGGTGAAATATTGTTTATAAATATACATAGGAACATATTTAGCCCATTTCTGATAAGAATATGCATATAATTATTTTTCTACATGGGGATTATTGGTGGAATATTGTTTATAAATATACATAGCAACATATTAAACCTATTTCTGTTTGAATATGCATATAATTATTTTTCTACATGGGGATTATGGGTGGAATATTGTTTATAAATATACATAGTAACCTATTTAACCCATTTCTGATAAGAATATGCATATAAATATTTTTCAGTATGGGGATTATAGGTGGAATATTGTTTATAAATATACATACAAACCTATTTAGCCCATTTCTGATAAGAATATGCATATAATTATTTTTCTACATGGGGAATATTGGTGGAATATTGTTTATAAATATACATAGCAACATATTAAACCTATTTCTGTTTGAATATGCATATAATTATTTTGCTATATGGGGATTATGGATTAAATATTGTTTATAAATATACATAGGAACCTATTTAACCCATTTCTGATAAGAATATGCATATAATTATTTTTCTACATCGGGATTATAGATAGAATATTGTTTATAAATATACATAGGAACCTATTTAACCCATTTCTGATAAGAATATGCATATATTTATTTTTCTATATGGGGATTATGGATAGAATATTGTTTATAAATATACATAGGAACCTATTTATCCCATTTCTTTTAAAAATACGCATATAATTCTTTTTCTACATATGGATTATGGGTGGAATTTTGTTTATAAATATACATAGGAACCTATTTAACCAATTTCTGATAAGAATATGCACATAGTTATTTTTCTACATCGGGATTTTGGGTGAAATATTCTAGATAAACATACACAGCAACATATTAAACCTATTTTTGATAACAATACGCATATCATTATTTTTCTACATGTGGATTAAGGGTGGAATATTGTTTATAAATATACATAGGAACCTATTTAACCCATTTCTGATAAGAATATGCATATATTTATTTTTCTACATGGGGATTATGGGTGGAATATTGTTTATATATTTACATAGCAACATATTAAACCTATTTCTGTTTGAATATGCATATAATTATTTTGCTATATGGGGATTATGGATTAAATATTGTTTATAAATATACATAGGAACCTATTTAACCCATTTCTGATAAGAATATGCATACAATTAATTTTTACATGGGGATTATGGGTGGAATATTGTTTATAAATATACATAGGAAACTTTTTCACCCATTTCTGAATAGAATATGCATATAATTATTTTTCTACATGGGGATTATGGATAGAATATTGTTTATAAATATACATAGGAACCTATTTATCCCATTTCTTTTAAAAATACGCATATAATTATTTTTCTACATCGGGATTATGAGTGGAATATTGTTTATGAATTTACATAGGAACATATTAAACCTATTTCTGATATGAATATGCATAACATTATTTTTCTACATGGGGATTATGGGTGTAATATTGTTTATAAATATACATAGGAACATATTTAACCAATTACTGATAAAATTATGTATATAAGTATTTTTCTACATAGGGATTATGGGTGAAATATTGTTTATAAATATACATAGGAACCTATTTAGCCCATTTCTGATAAGAATATGAATATAATTATTTGTCTATATGGGGATTATGGGTGGAATATTGTTCATAAATATACATAGGAACCTAGTTCACCTATTTCTGATAAGAATATGCATATAATTATTTTTCTACATGGGGATTATGGGTGGAATATTGTTTATAAATATACATAGTAACCTATTTAACCCATTTCTGATAAGAATATGCATATAAATATTTTTCAGTATGGGGATTATAGGTGGAATATTGTTTATAAATATACATAGGAACCTATTTAACCCATTTCTGGTAAGAATATGGATATAATTATTTTTCTACATAGGGATTATGGGTGGAATACTGTTTTAAAATATACATAGTAACCTATTTAACCAATTTCTCATAAGAATATGCATTTAATTATTTTTCTACATGGGGATTATGGATGGAATATTGTAGTTAAACATACATAGGAATATATTTAACCCATTTCTGATAAGAATACGCATATCATTATTTTTCTACATATGGATTATGGGTGGAATATTGTTTATAAATATACATGGGAACCTATTGAACCAATTTCTGATAAGAATATACATATAATTATTTTTCAATATGGGATTATGGGTGGAATATTGTTTATAAATATACATGGGAACCTATTTAACCCATTTCTGCTAAGAATATGCATATAATTATTTTTCTACATGGGGATTATGGATAGAATATTGTTTATAAATATACATAGGAACCTATTCATCCCATTTCTTTTAAAAATACGCATATAATTATTTTTCTACATCGGGATTATGGGTGGAATATTGTTTCTGAATTTACACAGGAACATATTAAACCTATTTCTGATATGAATATGCATAACATTATTTTTCTACATGGGGATTATGGGTGGAATATTGTTTATAAATATACATAGGAACATATTTAACCAATTTCTGATAAGATTATGTATATAAGTATTTTTCTACATAGGGATTATGGGTGAAATATTGTTTATAAATATACATAGGAACCTATTTAGCCCATTTCTGATAAGAATATGGATATAATTATTTGTCTATATGGGGATTATGGGTGGAATATTGTTTCTGAATTTACACAGGAACATATTAAACCTATTTCTGATATGAATATGCATAACATTATTTTTCTACATGGGGATTATGGGTGGAATATTGTTTATAAATATACATAGGAACATATTTAACCAATTTCTGATAAGATTATGTATATAAGTATTTTTCTACATAGGGATTATGTGTGAAATATTGTTTATAAATATACATAGGAACCTATTTAGCCCATTTCTGATAAGAATATGGATATAATTATTTGTCTATATGGGGATTATGGGTGGAATATTGTTCATAAATATACATAGGAACTTATTTAACCTATTTCTGATAAGAATATGCATATAATTATTTTTCTACATGGGGATTATGGGTGGAATATTGTTTATAAATATACATAGTAACCTATTTAACCCATTTCTGATAAGAATATGCATATAAATATTTTTCAGTATGGGGATTATAGGTGGAATATTGTTTATAAATATACATAGGAACCTATTTAACCCATTTCTGGTAAGAATATGGATATAATTATTTTTCTACATAGGGATTATGGGTGGAATACTGTTTTAAAATATACATAGTAACCTATTTAACCAATTTCTCATAAGAATATGCATTTAATTATTTTTCTACATGGGGATTATGGATGGAATATTGTAGTTAAACATACATAGGAATATATTTAACCCATTTCTGATAAGAATACGCATATCATTATTTTTCTACATATGGATTATGGGTGGAATATTGTTTATAAATATACATGGGAACCTATTGAACCAATTTCTGATAAGAATATACATATAATTATTTTTCAATATGGGATTATGGGTGGAATATTGTTTATAAATATACATGGGAACCTATTTAACCCATTTCTGCTAAGAATATGCATATAATTATTTTTCTACATGGGGATTATGGATAGAATATTGTTTATAAATATACATAGGAACCTATTCATCCCATTTCTTTTAAAAATACGCATATAATTATTTTTCTACATCGGGATTATGGGTGGAATATTGTTTCTGAATTTACACAGGAACATATTAAACCTATTTCTGATATGAATATGCATAACATTATTTTTCTACATGAGGATTATGGGTGGAATATTGTTTATAAATATACATAGGAACATATTTAACCAATTTCTGATAAGATTATGTATATAAGTATTTTTCTACATAGGGATTATGGGTGAAATATTGTTTATAAATATACATAGGAACCTATTTAGCCCATTTCTGATAAGAATATGTATATAATTATTTGTCTATATGGGGATTATGGGTGGAATATTGTTTCTGAATTTACACAGGAACATATTAAACCTATTTCTGATATGAATATGCATAACATTATTTTTCTACATGGGGATTATGGGTGGAATATTGTTTATAAATATACATAGGAACATATTTAACCAATTTCTGATAAGATTATGTATATAAGTATTTTTCTACATAGGGATTATGTGTGAAATATTGTTTATAAATATACATAGGAACCTATTTAGCCCATTTCTGATAAGAATATGGATATAATTATTTGTCTATATGGGGATTATGGGTGGAATATTGTTCATAAATATACATAGGAACTTATTTAACCTATTTCTGATAAGAATATGCATATAATTATTTTTCTACATGGGGATTATGGGTGGAATATTGTTTATAAATATACATAGTAACCTATTTAACCCATTTCTGATAAGAATATGCATATAAATATTTTTCAGTATGGGGATTATAGGTGGAATATTGTTTATAAATATACATAGGAACCTATTTAACCCATTTCTGGTAAGAATATGGATATAATTATTTTTCTACATAGGGATTATGGGTGGAATACTGTTTTAAAATATACATAGTAACCTATTTAACCAATTTATCATAAGAATATGCATATAATTATTTTTCTACATGGGGATTATGGATGGAATATTGTAGTTAAACATACATAGGAATATATTTAACCCATTTCTGATAAGAATACGCATATCATTATTTTTCTACATATGGATTATGGGTGGAATATTGTTTATAAATATACATAGGAACATATTTAACCCATTTCTGATAAGAATATGTATATAAGTTTTTTTTCTACATAGGGATTATGGGTGAAATATTGTTTATAAATATACATAGGAACATATTTAGCCCATTTCTGATAAGAATATGCATATAATTATTTTTCTACATGGGGATTATTGGTGGAATATTGTTTATAAATATACATAGCAACATATTAAACCTATTTCTGTTTGAATATGCATATAATTATTTTTCTACATGGGGATTATGGGTGGAATATTGTTTATAAATATACATAGTAACCTATTTAACCCATTTCTGATAAGAATATGCATATAAATATTTTTCAGTATGGGGATTATAGGTGGAATATTGTTTATAAATATACATACAAACCTATTTAGCCCATTTATGATAAGAATATGCATATAATTATTTTTCTACATGGGGAATATTGGTGGAATATTGTTTATAAATATACATAGCAACATATTAAACCTATTTCTGTTTGAATATGCATATAATTATTTTGCTATATGGGGATTATGGATTAAATATTGTTTATAAATATACATAGGAACCTATTTAACCCATTTCTGATAAGAATATGCATATAATTATTTTTCTACATCGGGATTATAGATAGAATATTGTTTATAAATATACATAGGAACCTATTTAACCCATTTCTGATAAGAATATGCATATATTTATTTTTCTATATGGGGATTATGGATAGAATATTGTTTATAAATATACATAGGAACCTATTTATCCCATTTCTTTTAAAAATACGCATATAATTCTTTTTCTACATATGGATTATGGGTGGAATTTTGTTTATAAATATACATAGGAACCTATTTAACCAATTTCTGATAAGAATATGCACATAGTTATTTTTCTACATCGGGATTTTGGGTGAAATATTCTAGATAAACATACACAGCAACATATTAAACCTATTTTTGATAACAATACGCATATCATTATTTTTCTACATGTGGATTAAGGGTGGAATATTGTTTATAAATATACATAGGAACCTATTTAACCCATTTCTGATAAGAATATGCATATATTTATTTTTCTACATGGGGATTATGGGTGGAATATTGTTTATATATTTACATAGCAACATATTAAACCTATTTCTGTTTGAATATGCATATAATTATTTTGCTATATGGGGATTATGGATTAAATATTGTTTATAAATATACATAGGAACCTATTTAACCCATTTCTGATAAGAATATGCATACAATTAATTTTTACATGGGGATTATGGGTGGAATATTGTTTATAAATATACATAGGAAACTTTTTCACCCATTTCTGAATAGAATATGCATATAATTATTTTTCTACATGGGGATTATGGATAGAATATTGTTTATAAATATACATAGGAACCTATTAAACCTATTTCTGATATGAATATGCATAACATTATTTTTCTACATGGGGATTATGGGTGTAATATTGTTTATAAATATACATAGGAACATATTTAACCAATTACTGATAAAATTATGTATATAAGTATTTTTCTACATAGGGATTATGGGTGAAATATTGTTTATAAATATACATAGGAACCTATTTAGCCCATTTCTGATAAGAATATGAATATAATTATTTGTCTATATGGGGATTATGGGTGGAATATTGTTCATAAATATACATAGGAACCTAGTTCACCTATTTCTGATAAGAATATGCATATAATTATTTTTCTACATGGGGATTATGGGTGGAATATTGTTTATAAATATACATAGTAACCTATTTAACCCATTTCTGATAAGAATATGCATATAAATATTTTTCAGTATGGGGATTATAGGTGGAATATTGTTTATAAATATACATAGGAACTTATTTAACCCATTTCTGGTAAGAATATGGATATAATTATTTTTCTACATAGGGATTATGGGTGGAATACTGTTTTAAAATATACATAGTAACCTATTTAACCAATTTCTCATAAGAATATGCATTTAATTATTTTTCTACATGGGGATTATGGATGGAATATTGTAGTTAAACATACATAGGAATATATTTAACCCATTTCTGATAAGAATACGCATATCATTATTTTTCTACATATGGATTATGGGTGGAATATTGTTTATAAATATACATGGGAACCTATTGAACCAATTTCTGATAAGAATATACATATAATTATTTTTCAATATGGGATTATGGTTGGAATATTGTTTATAAATATACATGGGAACCTATTTAACCCATTTCTGCTAAGAATATGCATATAATTATTTTTCTACATGGGGATTATGGATAGAATATTGTTTATAAATATACATAGGAACCTATTCATCCCATTTCTTTTAAAAATACGCATATAATTATTTTTCTACATCGGGATTATGGGTGGAATATTGTTTCTGAATTTACACAGGAACATATTAAACCTATTTCTGATATGAATATGCATAACATTATTTTTCTACATGGGGATTATGGGTGGAATATTGTTTATAAATATACATAGGAACATATTTAACCAATTTCTGATAAGATTATGTATATAAGTATTTTTCTACATAGGGATTATGGGTGAAATATTGTTTATAAATATACATAGGAACCTATTTAGCCCATTTCTGATAAGAATATGGATATAATTATTTGTCTATATGGGGATTATGGGTGGAATATTGTTCATAAATATACATAGGAACTTATTTAACCTATTTCTGATAAGAATATGCATATAATTATTTTTCTACATGGGGATTATGGGTGGAATATTGTTTATAAATATACATAGTAACCTATTTAACCCATTTCTGATAAGAATATGCATATAAATATTTTTCAGTATGGGGATTATAGGTGGAATATTGTTTATAAATATACATAGGAACCTATTTAACCCATTTCTGGTAAGAATATGGATATAATTATTTTTCTACATAGGGATTATGGGTGGAATACTGTTTTAAAATATACATAGTAACCTATTTAACCAATTTCTCATAAGAATATGCATATAATTATTTTTCTACATGGGGATTATGGATGGAATATTGTAGTTAAACATACATAGGAATATATTTAACCCATTTCTGATAAGAATACGCATATCATTATTTTTCTACATATGGATTATGGGTGGAATATTGTTTATAAATATACATGGGAACCTATTGAACCAATTTCTGATAAGAATATACATATAATTATTTTTCAATATGGGATTATGGGTGGAATATTGTTTATAAATATACATGGGAACCTATTTAACCCATTTCTGCTAAGAATATGCATATAATTATTTTTTTACATGGGGATTATGGATGGAATATTGTTTATAAATTTACATAGCAACATATTAAACCTATTTCTGATATGAATATGCATATAATTATATTGATATATGGGTATTATGGGTTGAATATTGTTTATAAATATACATAGCAACGTATTTAACCAATTTCTCATAAGAATATGCATATAATTGTTTTTCTACAGGGGGATTATGGGTGGAATATTGTTTATACTTTTGCATAGGAACATATTAAAGCTATTTCTGATATTAATATGCATAACATTATTTTTCTACATGGGGATTAAGGGTGGAATATTGTTTATAAATATACATAGGAACATATTTAACCCATTTCTGATAAGAATATGTATATAAGTTTTTTTTCTACATAGGGATTATGGGTGAAATATTGTTTATAAATATACATAGGAACATATTTAGCCCATTTCTGATAAGAATATGCATATAATTATTTTTCTACATGGGGATTATTGGTGGAATATTGTTTATAAATATACATAGCAACATATTAAACCTATTTCTGTTTGAATATGCATATAATTATTTTTCTACATGGGGATTATGGGTGGAATATTGTTTATAAATATACATAGTAACCTATTTAACCCATTTCTGATAAGAATATGCATATAAATATTTTTCAGTATGGGGATTATAGGTGGAATATTGTTTATAAATATACATACAAACCTATTTAGCCCATTTCTGATAAGAATATGCATATAATTATTTTTCTACATGGGGAATATTGGTGGAATATTGTTTATAAATATACATAGCAACATATTAAACCTATTTCTGTTTGAATATGCATATAATTATTTTGCTATATGGGGATTATGGATTAAATATTGTTTATAAATATACATAGGAACCTATTTAATCCATTTCTGATAAGAATATGCATATAATTATTTTTCTACATCGGGATTATAGATAGAATATTGTTTATAAATATACATAGGAACCTATTTAACCCATTTCTGATAAGAATATGCATATATTTATTTTTCTATATGGGGATTATGGATAGAATATTGTTTATAAATATACATAGGAACCTATTTATCCCATTTCTTTTAAAAATACGCATATAATTCTTTTTCTACATATGGATTATGGGTGGAATTTTGTTTATAAATATACATAGGAACCTATTTAACCAATTTCTGATAAGAATATGCACATAGTTATTTTTCTACATCGGGATTTTGGGTGAAATATTCTAGATAAACATACACAGCAACATATTAAACCTATTTTTGATAACAATACGCATATCATTATTTTTCTACATGTGGATTAAGGGTGGAATATTGTTTATAAATATACATAGGAACCTATTTAACCCATTTCTGATAAGAATATGCATATATTTATTTTTCTACATGGGGATTATGGGTGGAATATTGTTTATATATTTACATAGCAACATATTAAACCTATTTCTGTTTGAATATGCATATAATTATTTTGCTATATGGGGATTATGGATTAAATATTGTTTATAAATATACATAGGAACCTATTTAACCCATTTCTGATAAGAATATGCATACAATTAATTTTTACATGGGGATTATGGGTGGAATATTGTTTATAAATATACATAGGAAACTTTTTCACCCATTTCTGAATAGAATATGCATATAATTATTTTTCTACATGGGGATTATGGATAGAATATTGTTTATAAATATACATAGGAACCTATTTATCCCATTTCTTTTAAAAATACGCATATAATTATTTTTCTACATCGGGATTATGAGTGGAATATTGTTTATGAATTTACATAGGAACATATTAAACCTATTTCTGATATGAATATGCATAACATTATTTTTCTACATGGGGATTATGGGTGTAATATTGTTTATAAATATACATAGGAACATATTTAACCAATTACTGATAAAATTATGTATATAAGTATTTTTCTACATAGGGATTATGGGTGAAATATTGTTTATAAATATACATAGGAACCTATTTAGCCCATTTCTGATAAGAATATGAATATAATTATTTGTCTATATGGGGATTATGGGTGGAATATTGTTCATAAATATACATAGGAACCTAGTTCACCTATTTCTGATAAGAATATGCATATAATTATTTTTCTACATGGGGATTATGGGTGGAATATTGTTTATAAATATACATAGTAACCTATTTAACCCATTTCTGATAAGAATATGCATATAAATATTTTTCAGTATGGGGATTATAGGTGGAATATTGTTTATAAATATACATAGGAACCTATTTAACCCATTTCTGGTAAGAATATGGATATAATTATTTTTCTACATAGGGATTATGGGTGGAATACTGTTTTAAAATATACATAGTAACCTATTTAACCAATTTCTCATAAGAATATGCATTTAATTATTTTTCTACATGGGGATTATGGATGGAATATTGTAGTTAAACATACATAGGAATATATTTAACCCATTTCTGATAAGAATACGCATATCATTATTTTTCTACATATGGATTATGGGTGGAATATTGTTTATAAATATACATGGGAACCTATTGAACCAATTTCTGATAAGAATATACATATAATTATTTTTCAATATGGGATTATGGGTGGAATATTGTTTATAAATATACATGGGAACCTATTTAACCCATTTCTGCTAAGAATATGCATATAATTATTTTTCTACATGGGGATTATGGATAGAATATTGTTTATAAATATACATAGGAACCTATTCATCCCATTTCTTTTAAAAATACGCATATAATTATTTTTCTACATCGGGATTATGGGTGGAATATTGTTTCTGAATTTACACAGGAACATATTAAACCTATTTCTGATATGAATATGCATAACATTATTTTTCTACATGGGGATTATGGGTGGAATATTGTTTATAAATATACATAGGAACATATTTAACCAATTTCTGATAAGATTATGTATATAAGTATTTTTCTACATAGGGATTATGGGTGAAATATTGTTTATAAATATACATAGGAACCTATTTAGCCCATTTCTGATAAGAATATGGATATAATTATTTGTCTATATGGGGATTATGGGTGGAATATTGTTCATAAATATACATAGGAACTTATTTAACCTATTTCTGATAAGAATATGCATATAATTATTTTTCTACATGGGGATTATGGGTGGAATATTGTTTATAAATATACATAGTAACCTATTTAACCCATTTCTGATAAGAATATGCATATAAATATTTTTCAGTATGGGGATTATAGGTGGAATATTGTTTATAAATATACATAGGAACCTATTTAACCCATTTCTGGTAAGAATATGGATATAATTATTTTTCTACATAGGGATTATGGGTGGAATACTGTTTTAAAATATACATAGTAACCTATTTAACCAATTTCTCATAAGAATATGCATATAATTATTTTTCTACATGGGGATTATGGATGGAATATTGTAGTTAAACATACATAGGAATATATTTAACCCATTTCTGATAAGAATACGCATATCATTATTTTTCTACATATGGATTATGGGTGGAATATTGTTTATAAATATACATGGGAACCTATTGAACCAATTTCTGATAAGAATATACATATAATTATTTTTCAATATGGGATTATGGGTGGAATATTGTTTATAAATATACATGGGAACCTATTTAACCCATTTCTGCTAAGAATATGCATATAATTATTTTTTTACATGGGGATTATGGATGGAATATTGTTTATAAATTTACATAGCAACATATTAAACCTATTTCTGATATGAATATGCATATAATTATATTGATATATGGGTATTATGGGTTGAATATTGTTTATAAATATACATAGCAACGTATTTAACCAATTTCTCATAAGAATATGCATATAATTGTTTTTCTACAGGGGGATTATGGGTGGAATATTGTTTATACTTTTGCATAGGAACATATTAAAGCTATTTCTGATATTAATATGCATAACATTATTTTTCTACATGGGGATTAAGGGTGGAATATTGTTTATAAATATACATAGGAACATATTTAACCCATTTCTGATAAGAATATGTATATAAGTTTTTTTTCTACATAGGGATTATGGGTGAAATATTGTTTATAAATATACATAGGAACATATTTAGCCCATTTCTGATAAGAATATGCATATAATTATTTTTCTACATGGGGATTATTGGTGGAATATTGTTTATAAATATACATAGCAACATATTAAACCTATTTCTGTTTGAATATGCATATAATTATTTTTCTACATGGGGATTATGGGTGGAATATTGTTTATAAATATACATAGTAACCTATTTAACCCATTTCTGATAAGAATATGCATATAAATATTTTTCAGTATGGGGATTATAGGTGGAATATTGTTTATAAATATACATACAAACCTATTTAGCCCATTTCTGATAAGAATATGCATATAATTATTTTTCTACATGGGGAATATTGGTGGAATATTGTTTATAAATATACATAGCAACATATTAAACCTATTTCTGTTTGAATATGCATATAATTATTTTGCTATATGGGGATTATGGATTAAATATTGTTTATAAATATACATAGGAACCTATTTAACCCATTTCTGATAAGAATATGCATATAATTATTTTTCTACATCGGGATTATAGATAGAATATTGTTTATAAATATACATAGGAACCTATTTAACCCATTTCTGATAAGAATATGCATATATTTATTTTTCTATATGGGGATTATGGATAGAATATTGTTTATAAATATACATAGGAACCTATTTATCCCATTTCTTTTAAAAATACGCATATAATTCTTTTTCTACATATGGATTATGGGTGGAATTTTGTTTATAAATATACATAGGAACCTATTTAACCAATTTCTGATAAGAATATGCACATAGTTATTTTTCTACATCGGGATTTTGGGTGAAATATTCTAGATAAACATACACAGCAACATATTAAACCTATTTTTGATAACAATACGCATATCATTATTTTTCTACATGTGGATTAAGGGTGGAATATTGTTTATAAATATACATAGGAACCTATTTAACCCATTTCTGATAAGAATATGCATATATTTATTTTTCTACATGGGGATTATGGGTGGAATATTGTTTATATATTTACATAGCAACATATTAAACCTATTTCTGTTTGAATATGCATATAATTATTTTGCTATATGGGGATTATGGATTAAATATTGTTTATAAATATACATAGGAACCTATTTAACCCATTTCTGATAAGAATATGCATACAATTAATTTTTACATGGGGATTATGGGTGGAATATTGTTTATAAATATACATAGGAAACTTTTTCACCCATTTCTGAATAGAATATGCATATAATTATTTTTCTACATGGGGATTATGGATAGAATATTGTTTATAAATATACATAGGAACCTATTTATCCCATTTCTTTTAAAAATACGCATATAATTATTTTTCTACATCGGGATTATGAGTGGAATATTGTTTATGAATTTACATAGGAACATATTAAACCTATTTCTGATATGAATATGCATAACATTATTTTTCTACATGGGGATTATGGGTGTAATATTGTTTATAAATATACATAGGAACATATTTAACCAATTACTGATAAAATTATGTATATAAGTATTTTTCTACATAGGGATTATGGGTGAAATATTGTTTATAAATATACATAGGAACCTATTTAGCCCATTTCTGATAAGAATATGAATATAATTATTTGTCTATATGGGGATTATGGGTGGAATATTGTTCATAAATATACATAGGAACCTAGTTCACCTATTTCTGATAAGAATATGCATATAATTATTTTTCTACATGGGGATTATGGGTGGAATATTGTTTATAAATATACATAGTAACCTATTTAACCCATTTCTGATAAGAATATGCATATAAATATTTTTCAGTATGGGGATTATAGGTGGAATATTGTTTATAAATATACATAGGAACCTATTTAACCCATTTCTGGTAAGAATATGGATATAATTATTTTTCTACATAGGGATTATGGGTGGAATACTGTTTTAAAATATACATAGTAACCTATTTAACCAATTTCTCATAAGAATATGCATTTAATTATTTTTCTACATGGGGATTATGGATGGAATATTGTAGTTAAACATACATAGGAATATATTTAACCCATTTCTGATAAGAATACGCATATCATTATTTTTCTACATATGGATTATGGGTGGAATATTGTTTATAAATATACATGGGAACCTATTGAACCAATTTCTGATAAGAATATACATATAATTATTTTTCAATATGGGATTATGGGTGGAATATTGTTTATAAATATACATGGGAACCTATTTAACCCATTTCTGCTAAGAATATGCATATAATTATTTTTCTACATGGGGATTATGGATAGAATATTGTTTATAAATATACATAGGAACCTATTCATCCCATTTCTTTTAAAAATACGCATATAATTATTTTTCTACATCGGGATTATGGGTGGAATATTGTTTCTGAATTTACACAGGAACATATTAAACCTATTTCTGATATGAATATGCATAACATTATTTTTCTACATGGGGATTATGGGTGGAATATTGTTTATAAATATACATAGGAACATATTTAACCAATTTCTGATAAGATTATGTATATAAGTATTTTTCTACATAGGGATTATGTGTGAAATATTGTTTATAAATATACATAGGAACCTATTTAGCCCATTTCTGATAAGAATATGGATATAATTATTTGTCTATATGGGGATTATGGGTGGAATATTGTTCATAAATATACATAGGAACTTATTTAACCTATTTCTGATAAGAATATGCATATAATTATTTTTCTACATGGGGATTATGGGTGGAATATTGTTTATAAATATACATAGTAACCTATTTAACCCATTTCTGATAAGAATATGCATATAAATATTTTTCAGTATGGGGATTATAGGTGGAATATTGTTTATAAATATACATAGGAACCTATTTAACCCATTTCTGGTAAGAATATGGATATAATTATTTTTCTACATAGGGATTATGGGTGGAATACTGTTTTAAAATATACATAGTAACCTATTTAACCAATTTCTCATAAGAATATGCATATAATTATTTTTCTACATGGGGATTATGGATGGAATATTGTAGTTAAACATACATAGGAATATATTTAACCCATTTCTGATAAGAATACGCATATCATTATTTTTCTACATATGGATTATGGGTGGAATATTGTTTATAAATATACATGGGAACCTATTGAACCAATTTCTGATAAGAATATACATATAATTATTTTTCAATATGGGATTATGGGTGGAATATTGTTTATAAATATACATGGGAACCTATTTAACCCATTTCTGCTAAGAATATGCATATAATTATTTTTTTACATGGGGATTATGGATGGAATATTGTTTATAAATTTACATAGCAACATATTAAACCTATTTCTGATATGAATATGCATATAATTATATTGATATATGGGTATTATGGGTTGAATATTGTTTATAAATATACATAGCAACGTATTTAACCAATTTCTCATAAGAATATGCATATAATTGTTTTTCTACAGGGGGATTATGGGTGGAATATTGTTTATACTTTTGCATAGGAACATATTAAAGCTATTTCTGATATTAATATGCATAACATTATTTTTCTACATGGGGATTAAGGGTGGAATATTGTTTATAAATATACATAGGAACATATTTAACCCATTTCTGATAAGAATATGTATATAAGTTTTTTTTCTACATAGGGATTATGGGTGAAATATTGTTTATAAATATACATAGGAACATATTTAGCCCATTTCTGATAAGAATATGCATATAATTATTTTTCTACATGGGGATTATTGGTGGAATATTGTTTATAAATATACATAGCAACATATTAAACCTATTTCTGTTTGAATATGCATATAATTATTTTTCTACATGGGGATTATGGGTGGAATATTGTTTATAAATATACATAGTAACCTATTTAACCCATTTCTGATAAGAATATGCATATAAATATTTTTCAGTATGGGGATTATAGGTGGAATATTGTTTATAAATATACATACAAACCTATTTAGCCCATTTATGATAAGAATATGCATATAATTATTTTTCTACATGGGGAATATTGGTGGAATATTGTTTATAAATATACATAGCAACATATTAAACCTATTTCTGTTTGAATATGCATATAATTATTTTGCTATATGGGGATTATGGATTAAATATTGTTTATAAATATACATAGGAACCTATTTAACCCATTTCTGATAAGAATATGCATATAATTATTTTTCTACATCGGGATTATAGATAGAATATTGTTTATAAATATACATAGGAACCTATTTAACCCATTTCTGATAAGAATATGCATATATTTATTTTTCTATATGGGGATTATGGATAGAATATTGTTTATAAATATACATAGGAACCTATTTATCCCATTTCTTTTAAAAATACGCATATAATTCTTTTTCTACATATGGATTATGGGTGGAATTTTGTTTATAAATATACATAGGAACCTATTTAACCAATTTCTGATAAGAATATGCACATAGTTATTTTTCTACATCGGGATTTTGGGTGAAATATTCTAGATAAACATACACAGCAACATATTAAACCTATTTTTGATAACAATACGCATATCATTATTTTTCTACATGTGGATTAAGGGTGGAATATTGTTTATAAATATACATAGGAACCTATTTAACCCATTTCTGATAAGAATATGCATATATTTATTTTTCTACATGGGGATTATGGGTGGAATATTGTTTATATATTTACATAGCAACATATTAAACCTATTTCTGTTTGAATATGCATATAATTATTTTGCTATATGGGGATTATGGATTAAATATTGTTTATAAATATACATAGGAACCTATTTAACCCATTTCTGATAAGAATATGCATACAATTAATTTTTACATGGGGATTATGGGTGGAATATTGTTTATAAATATACATAGGAAACTTTTTCACCCATTTCTGAATAGAATATGCATATAATTATTTTTCTACATGGGGATTATGGATAGAATATTGTTTATAAATATACATAGGAACCTATTTATCCCATTTCTTTTAAAAATACGCATATAATTATTTTTCTACATCGGGATTATGAGTGGAATATTGTTTATGAATTTACATAGGAACATATTAAACCTATTTCTGATATGAATATGCATAACATTATTTTTCTACATGGGGATTATGGGTGTAATATTGTTTATAAATATACATAGGAACATATTTAACCAATTACTGATAAAATTATGTATATAAGTATTTTTCTACATAGGGATTATGGGTGAAATATTGTTTATAAATATACATAGGAACCTATTTAGCCCATTTCTGATAAGAATATGAATATAATTATTTGTCTATATGGGGATTATGGGTGGAATATTGTTCATAAATATACATAGGAACCTAGTTCACCTATTTCTGATAAGAATATGCATATAATTATTTTTCTACATGGGGATTATGGGTGGAATATTGTTTATAAATATACATAGTAACCTATTTAACCCATTTCTGATAAGAATATGCATATAAATATTTTTCAGTATGGGGATTATAGGTGGAATATTGTTTATAAATATACATAGGAACCTATTTAACCCATTTCTGGTAAGAATATGGATATAATTATTTTTCTACATAGGGATTATGGGTGGAATACTGTTTTAAAATATACATAGTAACCTATTTAACCAATTTCTCATAAGAATATGCATTTAATTATTTTTCTACATGGGGATTATGGATGGAATATTGTAGTTAAACATACATAGGAATATATTTAACCCATTTCTGATAAGAATACGCATATCATTATTTTTCTACATATGGATTATGGGTGGAATATTGTTTATAAATATACATGGGAACCTATTGAACCAATTTCTGATAAGAATATACATATAATTATTTTTCAATATGGGATTATGGGTGGAATATTGTTTATAAATATACATGGGAACCTATTTAACCCATTTCTGCTAAGAATATGCATATAATTATTTTTCTACATGGGGATTATGGATAGAATATTGTTTATAAATATACATAGGAACCTATTCATCCCATTTCTTTTAAAAATACGCATATAATTATTTTTCTACATCGGGATTATGGGTGGAATATTGTTTCTGAATTTACACAGGAACATATTAAACCTATTTCTGATATGAATATGCATAACATTATTTTTCTACATGGGGATTATGGGTGGAATATTGTTTATAAATATACATAGGAACATATTTAACCAATTTCTGATAAGATTATGTATATAAGTATTTTTCTACATAGGGATTATGGGTGAAATATTGTTTATAAATATACATAGGAACCTATTTAGCCCATTTCTGATAAGAATATGGATATAATTATTTGTCTATATGGGGATTATGGGTGGAATATTGTTTCTGAATTTACACAGGAACATATTAAACCTATTTCTGATATGAATATGCATAACATTATTTTTCTACATGGGGATTATGGGTGGAATATTGTTTATAAATATACATAGGAACATATTTAACCAATTTCTGATAAGATTATGTATATAAGTATTTTTCTACTTAGGGATTATGGGTGAAATATTGTTTATAAATATACATAGGAACCTATTTAGCCCATTTCTGATAAGAATATGGATATAATTATTTGTCTATATGGGGATTATGGGTGGAATATTGTTCATAAATATACATAGGAACTTATTTAACCTATTTCTGATAAGAATATGCATATAATTATTTTTCTACATGGGGATTATGGGTGGAATATTGTTTATAAATATACATAGTAACCTATTTAACCCATTTCTGATAAGAATATGCATATAAATATTTTTCAGTATGGGGATTATAGGTGGAATATTGTTTATAAATATACATAGGAACCTATTTAACCCATTTCTGGTAAGAATATGGATATAATTATTTTTCTACATAGGGATTATGGGTGGAATACTGTTTTAAAATATACATAGTAACCTATTTAACCAATTTCTCATAAGAATATGCATATAATTATTTTTCTACATGGGGATTATGGCTGGAATATTGTAGTTAAACATACATAGGAATATATTTAACCCATTTCTGATAAGAATACGCATATCATTATTTTTCTACATATGGATTATGGGTGGAATATTGTTTATAAATATACATGGGAACCTATTGAACCAATTTCTGATAAGAATATACATATAATTATTTTTCAATATGGGATTATGGGTGGAATATTGTTTATAAATATACATGGGAACCTATTTAACCCATTTCTGCTAAGAATATGCATATAATTATTTTTTTACATGGGGATTATGGATGGAATATTGTTTATAAATTTACATAGCAACATATTAAACCTATTTCTGATATGAATATGCATATAATTATATTGATATATGGGTATTATGGGTTGAATATTGTTTATAAATATACATAGCAACGTATTTAACCAATTTCTCATAAGAATATGCATATAATTGTTTTTCTACAGGGGGATTATGGGTGGAATATTGTTTATACTTTTGCATAGGAACATATTAAACCTATTTCTGATATTAATATGCATAACATTATTTTTCTACATGGGGATTAAGGGTGGAATATTGTTTATAAATATACATAGGAACATATTTAACCCATTTCTGATAAGAATATGTATATAAGTTTTTTTTCTACATAGGGATTATGGGTGAAATATTGTTTATAAATATACATAGGAACATATTTAGCCCATTTCTGATAAGAATATGCATATAATTATTTTTCTACATGGGGATTATTGGTGGAATATTGTTTATAAATATACATAGCAACATATTAAACCTATTTCTGTTTGAATATGCATATAATTATTTTTCTACATGGGGATTATGGGTGGAATATTGTTTATAAATATACATAGTAACCTATTTAACCCATTTCTGATAAGAATATGCATATAAATATTTTTCAGTATGGGGATTATAGGTGGAATATTGTTTATAAATATACATACAAACCTATTTAGCCCATTTCTGATAAGAATATGCATATAATTATTTTTCTACATGGGGAATATTGGTGGAATATTGTTTATAAATATACATAGCAACATATTAAACCTATTTCTGTTTGAATATGCATATAATTATTTTGCTATATGGGGATTATGGATTAAATATTGTTTATAAATATACATAGGAACCTATTTAACCCATTTCTGATAAGAATATGCATATAATTATTTTTCTACATCGGGATTATAGATAGAATATTGTTTATAAATATACATAGGAACCTATTTAACCCATTTCTGATAAGAATATGCATATATTTATTTTTCTATATGGGGATTATGGATAGAATATTGTTTATAAATATACATAGGAACCTATTTATCCCATTTCTTTTAAAAATACGCATATAATTCTTTTTCTACATATGGATTATGGGTGGAATTTTGTTTATAAATATACATAGGAACCTATTTAACCAATTTCTGATAAGAATATGCACATAGTTATTTTTCTACATCGGGATTTTGGGTGAAATATTCTAGATAAACATACACAGCAACATATTAAACCTATTTTTGATAACAATACGCATATCATTATTTTTCTACATGTGGATTAAGGGTGGAATATTGTTTATAAATATACATAGGAACCTATTTAACCCATTTCTGATAAGAATATGCATATATTTATTTTTCTACATGGGGATTATGGGTGGAATATTGTTTATATATTTACATAGCAACATATTAAACCTATTTCTGTTTGAATATGCATATAATTATTTTGCTATATGGGGATTATGGATTAAATATTGTTTATAAATATACATAGGAACCTATTTAACCCATTTCTGATAAGAATATGCATACAATTAATTTTTACATGGGGATTATGGGTGGAATATTGTTTATAAATATACATAGGAAACTTTTTCACCCATTTCTGAATAGAATATGCATATAATTATTTTTCTACATGGGGATTATGGATAGAATATTGTTTATAAATATACATAGGAACCTATTTATCCCATTTCTTTTAAAAATACGCATATAATTATTTTTCTACATCGGGATTATGAGTGGAATATTGTTTATGAATTTACATAGGAACATATTAAACCTATTTCTGATATGAATATGCATAACATTATTTTTCTACATGGGGATTATGGGTGTAATATTGTTTATAAATATACATAGGAACATATTTAACCAATTACTGATAAAATTATGTATATAAGTATTTTTCTACATAGGGATTATGGGTGAAATATTGTTTATAAATATACATAGGAACCTATTTAGCCCATTTCTGATAAGAATATGAATATAATTATTTGTCTATATGGGGATTATGGGTGGAATATTGTTCATAAATATACATAGGAACCTAGTTCACCTATTTCTGATAAGAATATGCATATAATTATTTTTCTACATGGGGATTATGGGTGGAATATTGTTTATAAATATACATAGTAACCTATTTAACCCATTTCTGATAAGAATATGCATATAAATATTTTTCAGTATGGGGATTATAGGTGGAATATTGTTTATAAATATACATAGGAACCTATTTAACCCATTTCTGGTAAGAATATGGATATAATTATTTTTCTACATAGGGATTATGGGTGGAATACTGTTTTAAAATATACATAGTAACCTATTTAACCAATTTCTCATAAGAATATGCATTTAATTATTTTTCTACATGGGGATTATGGATGGAATATTGTAGTTAAACATACATAGGAATATATTTAACCCATTTCTGATAAGAATACGCATATCATTATTTTTCTACATATGGATTATGGGTGGAATATTGTTTATAAATATACATGGGAACCTATTGAACCAATTTCTGATAAGAATATACATATAATTATTTTTCAATATGGGATTATGGGTGGAATATTGTTTATAAATATACATGGGAACCTATTTAACCCATTTCTGCTAAGAATATGCATATAATTATTTTTCTACATGGGGATTATGGATAGAATATTGTTTATAAATATACATAGGAACCTATTCATCCCATTTCTTTTAAAAATACGCATATAATTATTTTTCTACATCGGGATTATGGGTGGAATATTGTTTCTGAATTTACACAGGAACATATTAAACCTATTTCTGATATGAATATGCATAACATTATTTTTCTACATGGGGATTATGGGTGGAATATTGTTTATAAATATACATAGGAACATATTTAACCAATTTCTGATAAGATTATGTATATAAGTATTTTTCTACATAGGGATTATGGGTGAAATATTGTTTATAAATATACATAGGAACCTATTTAGCCCATTTCTGATAAGAATATGGATATAATTATTTGTCTATATGGGGATTATGGGTGGAATATTGTTCATAAATATACATAGGAACTTATTTAACCTATTTCTGATAAGAATATGCATATAATTATTTTTCTACATGGGGATTATGGGTGGAATATTGTTTATAAATATACATAGTAACCTATTTAACCCATTTCTGATAAGAATATGCATATAAATATTTTTCAGTATGGGGATTATAGGTGGAATATTGTTTATAAATATACATAGGAACCTATTTAACCCATTTCTGGTAAGAATATGGATATAATTATTTTTCTACATAGGGATTATGGGTGGAATACTGTTTTAAAATATACATAGTAACCTATTTAACCAATTTCTCATAAGAATATGCATATAATTATTTTTCTACATGGGGATTATGGATGGAATATTGTAGTTAAACATACATAGGAATATATTTAACCCATTTCTGATAAGAATACGCATATCATTATTTTTCTACATATGGATTATGGGTGGAATATTGTTTATAAATATACATGGGAACCTATTGAACCAATTTCTGATAAGAATATACATATAATTATTTTTCAATATGGGATTATGGGTGGAATATTGTTTATAAATATACATGGGAACCTATTTAACCCATTTCTGCTAAGAATATGCATATAATTATTTTTTTACATGGGGATTATGGATGGAATATTGTTTATAAATTTACATAGCAACATATTAAACCTATTTCTGATATGAATATGCATATAATTATATTGATATATGGGTATTATGGGTTGAATATTGTTTATAAATATACATAGCAACGTATTTAACCAATTTCTCATAAGAATATGCATATAATTGTTTTTCTACAGGGGGATTATGGGTGGAATATTGTTTATACTTTTGCATAGGAACATATTAAAGCTATTTCTGATATTAATATGCATAACATTATTTTTCTACATGGGGATTAAGGGTGGAATATTGTTTATAAATATACATAGGAACATATTTAACCCATTTCTGATAAGAATATGTATATAAGTTTTTTTTCTACATAGGGATTATGGGTGAAATATTGTTTATAAATATACATAGGAACATATTTAGCCCATTTCTGATAAGAATATGCATATAATTATTTTTCTACATGGGGATTATTGGTGGAATATTGTTTATAAATATACATAGCAACATATTAAACCTATTTCTGTTTGAATATGCATATAATTATTTTTCTACATGGGGATTATGGGTGGAATATTGTTTATAAATATACATAGTAACCTATTTAACCCATTTCTGATAAGAATATGCATATAAATATTTTTCAGTATGGGGATTATAGGTGGAATATTGTTTATAAATATACATACAAACCTATTTAGCCCATTTCTGATAAGAATATGCATATAATTATTTTTCTACATGGGGAATATTGGTGGAATATTGTTTATAAATATACATAGCAACATATTAAACCTATTTCTGTTTGAATATGCATATAATTATTTTGCTATATGGGGATTATGGATTAAATATTGTTTATAAATATACATAGGAACCTATTTAACCCATTTCTGATAAGAATATGCATATAATTATTTTTCTACATCGGGATTATAGATAGAATATTGTTTATAAATATACATAGGAACCTATTTAACCCATTTCTGATAAGAATATGCATATATTTATTTTTCTATATGGGGATTATGGATAGAATATTGTTTATAAATATACATAGGAACCTATTTATCCCATTTCTTTTAAAAATACGCATATAATTCTTTTTCTACATATGGATTATGGGTGGAATTTTGTTTATAAATATACATAGGAACCTATTTAACCAATTTCTGATAAGAATATGCACATAGTTATTTTTCTACATCGGGATTTTGGGTGAAATATTCTAGATAAACATACACAGCAACATATTAAACCTATTTTTGATAACAATACGCATATCATTATTTTTCTACATGTGGATTAAGGGTGGAATATTGTTTATAAATATACATAGGAACCTATTTAACCCATTTCTGATAAGAATATGCATATATTTATTTTTCTACATGGGGATTATGGGTGGAATATTGTTTATATATTTACATAGCAACATATTAAACCTATTTCTGTTTGAATATGCATATAATTATTTTGCTATATGGGGATTATGGATTAAATATTGTTTATAAATATACATAGGAACCTATTTAACCCATTTCTGATAAGAATATGCATACAATTAATTTTTACATGGGGATTATGGGTGGAATATTGTTTATAAATATACATAGGAAACTTTTTCACCCATTTCTGAATAGAATATGCATATAATTATTTTTCTACATGGGGATTATGGATAGAATATTGTTTATAAATATACATAGGAACCTATTTATCCCATTTCTTTTAAAAATACGCATATAATTATTTTTCTACATCGGGATTATGAGTGGAATATTGTTTATGAATTTACATAGGAACATATTAAACCTATTTCTGATATGAATATGCATAACATTATTTTTCTACATGGGGATTATGGGTGTAATATTGTTTATAAATATACATAGGAACATATTTAACCAATTACTGATAAAATTATGTATATAAGTATTTTTCTACATAGGGATTATGGGTGAAATATTGTTTATAAATATACATAGGAACCTATTTAGCCCATTTCTGATAAGAATATGAATATAATTATTTGTCTATATGGGGATTATGGGTGGAATATTGTTCATAAATATACATAGGAACCTAGTTCACCTATTTCTGATAAGAATATGCATATAATTATTTTTCTACATGGGGATTATGGGTGGAATATTGTTTATAAATATACATAGTAACCTATTTAACCCATTTCTGATAAGAATATGCATATAAATATTTTTCAGTATGGGGATTATAGGTGGAATATTGTTTATAAATATACATAGGAACCTATTTAACCCATTTCTGGTAAGAATATGGATATAATTATTTTTCTACATAGGGATTATGGGTGGAATACTGTTTTAAAATATACATAGTAACCTATTTAACCAATTTCTCATAAGAATATGCATTTAATTATTTTTCTACATGGGGATTATGGATGGAATATTGTAGTTAAACATACATAGGAATATATTTAACCCATTTCTGATAAGAATACGCATATCATTATTTTTCTACATATGGATTATGGGTGGAATATTGTTTATAAATATACATGGGAACCTATTGAACCAATTTCTGATAAGAATATACATATAATTATTTTTCAATATGGGATTATGGGTGGAATATTGTTTATAAATATACATGGGAACCTATTTAACCCATTTCTGCTAAGAATATGCATATAATTATTTTTCTACATGGGGATTATGGATAGAATATTGTTTATAAATATACATAGGAACCTATTCATCCCATTTCTTTTAAAAATACGCATATAATTATTTTTCTACATCGGGATTATGGGTGGAATATTGTTTCTGAATTTACACAGGAACATATTAAACCTATTTCTGATATGAATATGCATAACATTATTTTTCTACATGGGGATTATGGGTGGAATATTGTTTATAAATATACATAGGAACATATTTAACCAATTTCTGATAAGATTATGTATATAAGTATTTTTCTACATAGGGATTATGTGTGAAATATTGTTTATAAATATACATAGGAACCTATTTAGCCCATTTCTGATAAGAATATGGATATAATTATTTGTCTATATGGGGATTATGGGTGGAATATTGTTCATAAATATACATAGGAACTTATTTAACCTATTTCTGATAAGAATATGCATATAATTATTTTTCTACATGGGGATTATGGGTGGAATATTGTTTATAAATATACATAGTAACCTATTTAACCCATTTCTGATAAGAATATGCATATAAATATTTTTCAGTATGGGGATTATAGGTGGAATATTGTTTATAAATATACATAGGAACCTATTTAACCCATTTCTGGTAAGAATATGGATATAATTATTTTTCTACATAGGGATTATGGGTGGAATACTGTTTTAAAATATACATAGTAACCTATTTAACCAATTTCTCATAAGAATATGCATATAATTATTTTTCTACATGGGGATTATGGATGGAATATTGTAGTTAAACATACATAGGAATATATTTAACCCATTTCTGATAAGAATACGCATATCATTATTTTTCTACATATGGATTATGGGTGGAATATTGTTTATAAATATACATGGGAACCTATTGAACCAATTTCTGATAAGAATATACATATAATTATTTTTCAATATGGGATTATGGGTGGAATATTGTTTATAAATATACATGGGAACCTATTTAACCCATTTCTGCTAAGAATATGCATATAATTATTTTTTTACATGGGGATTATGGATGGAATATTGTTTATAAATTTACATAGCAACATATTAAACCTATTTCTGATATGAATATGCATATAATTATATTGATATATGGGTATTATGGGTTGAATATTGTTTATAAATATACATAGCAACGTATTTAACCAATTTCTCATAAGAATATGCATATAATTGTTTTTCTACAGGGGGATTATGGGTGGAATATTGTTTATACTTTTGCATAGGAACATATTAAAGCTATTTCTGATATTAATATGCATAACATTATTTTTCTACATGGGGATTAAGGGTGGAATATTGTTTATAAATATACATAGGAACATATTTAACCCATTTCTGATAAGAATATGTATATAAGTTTTTTTTCTACATAGGGATTATGGGTGAAATATTGTTTATAAATATACATAGGAACATATTTAGCCCATTTCTGATAAGAATATGCATATAATTATTTTTCTACATGGGGATTATTGGTGGAATATTGTTTATAAATATACATAGCAACATATTAAACCTATTTCTGTTTGAATATGCATATAATTATTTTTCTACATGGGGATTATGGGTGGAATATTGTTTATAAATATACATAGTAACCTATTTAACCCATTTCTGATAAGAATATGCATATAAATATTTTTCAGTATGGGGATTATAGGTGGAATATTGTTTATAAATATACATACAAACCTATTTAGCCCATTTATGATAAGAATATGCATATAATTATTTTTCTACATGGGGAATATTGGTGGAAAATTGTTTATAAATATACATAGCAACATATTAAACCTATTTCTGTTTGAATATGCATATAATTATTTTGCTATATGGGGATTATGGATTAAATATTGTTTATAAATATACATAGGAACCTATTTAACCCATTTCTGATAAGAATATGCATATAATTATTTTTCTACATCGGGATTATAGATAGAATATTGTTTATAAATATACATAGGAACCTATTTAACCCATTTCTGATAAGAATATGCATATATTTATTTTTCTATATGGGGATTATGGATAGAATATTGTTTATAAATATACATAGGAACCTATTTATCCCATTTCTTTTAAAAATACGCATATAATTCTTTTTCTACATATGGATTATGGGTGGAATTTTGTTTATAAATATACATAGGAACCTATTTAACCAATTTCTGATAAGAATATGCACATAGTTATTTTTCTACATCGGGATTTTGGGTGAAATATTCTAGATAAACATACACAGCAACATATTAAACCTATTTTTGATAACAATACGCATATCATTATTTTTCTACATGTGGATTAAGGGTGGAATATTGTTTATAAATATACATAGGAACCTATTTAACCCATTTCTGATAAGAATATGCATATATTTATTTTTCTACATGGGGATTATGGGTGGAATATTGTTTATATATTTACATAGCAACATATTAAACCTATTTCTGTTTGAATATGCATATAATTATTTTGCTATATGGGGATTATGGATTAAATATTGTTTATAAATATACATAGGAACCTATTTAACCCATTTCTGATAAGAATATGCATACAATTAATTTTTACATGGGGATTATGGGTGGAATATTGTTTATAAATATACATAGGAAACTTTTTCACCCATTTCTGAATAGAATATGCATATAATTATTTTTCTACATGGGGATTATGGATAGAATATTGTTTATAAATATACATAGGAACCTATTTATCCCATTTCTTTTAAAAATACGCATATAATTATTTTTCTACATCGGGATTATGAGTGGAATATTGTTTATGAATTTACATAGGAACATATTAAACCTATTTCTGATATGAATATGCATAACATTATTTTTCTACATGGGGATTATGGGTGTAATATTGTTTATAAATATACATAGGAACATATTTAACCAATTACTGATAAAATTATGTATATAAGTATTTTTCTACATAGGGATTATGGGTGAAATATTGTTTATAAATATACATAGGAACCTATTTAGCCCATTTCTGATAAGAATATGAATATAATTATTTGTCTATATGGGGATTATGGGTGGAATATTGTTCATAAATATACATAGGAACCTAGTTCACCTATTTCTGATAAGAATATGCATATAATTATTTTTCTACATGGGGATTATGGGTGGAATATTGTTTATAAATATACATAGTAACCTATTTAACCCATTTCTGATAAGAATATGCATATAAATATTTTTCAGTATGGGGATTATAGGTGGAATATTGTTTATAAATATACATAGGAACCTATTTAACCCATTTCTGGTAAGAATATAGATATAATTATTTTTCTACATAGGGATTATGGGTGGAATACTGTTTTAAAATATACATAGTAACCTATTTAACCAATTTCTCATAAGAATATGCATTTAATTATTTTTCTACATGGGGATTATGGATGGAATATTGTAGTTAAACATACATAGGAATATATTTAACCCATTTCTGATAAGAATACGCATATCATTATTTTTCTACATATGGATTATGGGTGGAATACTGTTTATAAATATACATGGGAACCTATTGAACCAATTTCTGATAAGAATATACATATAATTATTTTTCAATATGGGATTATGGGTGGAATATTGTTTATAAATATACATGGGAACCTATTTAACCCATTTCTGCTAAGAATATGCATATAATTATTTTTCTACATGGGGATTATGGATAGAATATTGTTTATAAATATACATAGGAACCTATTCATCCCATTTCTTTTAAAAATACGCATATAATTATTTTTCTACATCGGGATTATGGGTGGAATATTGTTTCTGAATTTACACAGGAACATATTAAACCTATTTCTGATATGAATATGCATAACATTATTTTTCTACATGGGGATTATGGGTGGAATATTGTTTATAAATATACATAGGAACATATTTAACCAATTTCTGATAAGATTATGTATATAAGTATTTTTCTACATAGGGATTATGGGTGAAATATTGTTTATAAATATACATAGGAACCTATTTAGCCCATTTCTGATAAGAATATGGATATAATTATTTGTCTATATGGGGATTATGGGTGGAATATTGTTTCTGAATTTACACAGGAACATATTAAACCTATTTCTGATATGAATATGCATAACATTATTTTTCTACATGGGGATTATGGGTGGAATATTGTTTATAAATATACATAGGAACATATTTAACCAATTTCTGATAAGATTATGTATATAAGTATTTTTCTACTTAGGGATTATGGGTGAAATATTGTTTATAAATATACATAGGAACCTATTTAGCCCATTTCTGATAAGAATATGGATATAATTATTTGTCTATATGGGGATTATGGGTGGAATATTGTTCATAAATATACATAGGAACTTATTTAACCTATTTCTGATAAGAATATGCATATAATTATTTTTCTACATGGGGATTATGGGTGGAATATTGTTTATAAATATACATAGTAACCTATTTAACCCATTTCTGATAAGAATATGCATATAAATATTTTTCAGTATGGGGATTATAGGTGGAATATTGTTTATAAATATACATAGGAACCTATTTAACCCATTTCTGGTAAGAATATGGATATAATTATTTTTCTACATAGGGATTATGGGTGGAATACTGTTTTAAAATATACATAGTAACCTATTTAACCAATTTCTCATAAGAATATGCATATAATTATTTTTCTACATGGGGATTATGGATGGAATATTGTAGTTAAACATACATAGGAATATATTTAACCCATTTCTGATAAGAATACGCATATCATTATTTTTCTACATATGGATTATGGGTGGAATATTGTTTATAAATATACATGGGAACCTATTGAACCAATTTCTGATAAGAATATACATATAATTATTTTTCAATATGGGATTATGGGTGGAATATTGTTTATAAATATACATGGGAACCTATTTAACCCATTTCTGCTAAGAATATGCATATAATTATTTTTTTACATGGGGATTATGGATGGAATATTGTTTATAAATTTACATAGCAACATATTAAACCTATTTCTGATATGAATATGCATATAATTATATTGATATATGGGTATTATGGGTTGAATATTGTTTATAAATATACATAGCAACGTATTTAACCAATTTCTCATAAGAATATGCATATAATTGTTTTTCTACAGGGGGATTATGGGTGGAATATTGTTTATACTTTTGCATAGGAACATATTAAACCTATTTCTGATATTAATATGCATAACATTATTTTTCTACATGGGGATTAAGGGTGGAATATTGTTTATAAATATACATAGGAACATATTTAACCCATTTCTGATAAGAATATGTATATAAGTTTTTTTTCTACATAGGGATTATGGGTGAAATATTGTTTATAAATATACATAGGAACATATTTAGCCCATTTCTGATAAGAATATGCATATAATTATTTTTCTACATGGGGATTATTGGTGGAATATTGTTTATAAATATACATAGCAACATATTAAACCTATTTCTGTTTGAATATGCATATAATTATTTTTCTACATGGGGATTATGGGTGGAATATTGTTTATAAATATACATAGTAACCTATTTAACCCATTTCTGATAAGAATATGCATATAAATATTTTTCAGTATGGGGATTATAGGTGGAATATTGTTTATAAATATACATACAAACCTATTTAGCCCATTTCTGATAAGAATATGCATATAATTATTTTTCTACATGGGGAATATTGGTGGAATATTGTTTATAAATATACATAGCAACATATTAAACCTATTTCTGTTTGAATATGCATATAATTATTTTGCTATATGGGGATTATGGATTAAATATTGTTTATAAATATACATAGGAACCTATTTAACCCATTTCTGATAAGAATATGCATATAATTATTTTTCTACATCGGGATTATAGATAGAATATTGTTTATAAATATACATAGGAACCTATTTAACCCATTTCTGATAAGAATATGCATATATTTATTTTTCTATATGGGGATTATGGATAGAATATTGTTTATAAATATACATAGGAACCTATTTATCCCATTTCTTTTAAAAATACGCATATAATTCTTTTTCTACATATGGATTATGGGTGGAATTTTGTTTATAAATATACATAGGAACCTATTTAACCAATTTCTGATAAGAATATGCACATAGTTATTTTTCTACATCGGGATTTTGGGTGAAATATTCTAGATAAACATACACAGCAACATATTAAACCTATTTTTGATAACAATACGCATATCATTATTTTTCTACATGTGGATTAAGGGTGGAATATTGTTTATAAATATACATAGGAACCTATTTAACCCATTTCTGATAAGAATATGCATATATTTATTTTTCTACATGGGGATTATGGGTGGAATATTGTTTATATATTTACATAGCAACATATTAAACCTATTTCTGTTTGAATATGCATATAATTATTTTGCTATATGGGGATTATGGATTAAATATTGTTTATAAATATACATAGGAACCTATTTAACCCATTTCTGATAAGAATATGCATACAATTAATTTTTACATGGGGATTATGGGTGGAATATTGTTTATAAATATACATAGGAAACTTTTTCACCCATTTCTGAATAGAATATGCATATAATTATTTTTCTACATGGGGATTATGGATAGAATATTGTTTATAAATATACATAGGAACCTATTTATCCCATTTCTTTTAAAAATACGCATATAATTATTTTTCTACATCGGGATTATGAGTGGAATATTGTTTATGAATTTACATAGGAACATATTAAACCTATTTCTGATATGAATATGCATAACATTATTTTTCTACATGGGGATTATGGGTGTAATATTGTTTATAAATATACATAGGAACATATTTAACCAATTACTGATAAAATTATGTATATAAGTATTTTTCTACATAGGGATTATGGGTGAAATATTGTTTATAAATATACATAGGAACCTATTTAGCCCATTTCTGATAAGAATATGAATATAATTATTTGTCTATATGGGGATTATGGGTGGAATATTGTTCATAAATATACATAGGAACCTAGTTCACCTATTTCTGATAAGAATATGCATATAATTATTTTTCTACATGGGGATTATGGGTGGAATATTGTTTATAAATATACATAGTAACCTATTTAACCCATTTCTGATAAGAATATGCATATAAATATTTTTCAGTATGGGGATTATAGGTGGAATATTGTTTATAAATATACATAGGAACCTATTTAACCCATTTCTGGTAAGAATATGGATATAATTATTTTTCTACATAGGGATTATGGGTGGAATACTGTTTTAAAATATACATAGTAACCTATTTAACCAATTTCTCATAAGAATATGCATTTAATTATTTTTCTACATGGGGATTATGGATGGAATATTGTAGTTAAACATACATAGGAATATATTTAACCCATTTCTGATAAGAATACGCATATCATTATTTTTCTACATATGGATTATGGGTGGAATATTGTTTATAAATATACATGGGAACCTATTGAACCAATTTCTGATAAGAATATACATATAATTATTTTTCAATATGGGATTATGGGTGGAATATTGTTTATAAATATACATGGGAACCTATTTAACCCATTTCTGCTAAGAATATGCATATAATTATTTTTCTACATGGGGATTATGGATAGAATATTGTTTATAAATATACATAGGAACCTATTCATCCCATTTCTTTTAAAAATACGCATATAATTATTTTTCTACATCGGGATTATGGGTGGAATATTGTTTCTGAATTTACACAGGAACATATTAAACCTATTTCTGATATGAATATGCATAACATTATTTTTCTACATGGGGATTATGGGTGGAATATTGTTTATAAATATACATAGGAACATATTTAACCAATTTCTGATAAGATTATGTATATAAGTATTTTTCTACATAGGGATTATGGGTGAAATATTGTTTATAAATATACATAGGAACCTATTTAGCCCATTTCTGATAAGAATATGGATATAATTATTTGTCTATATGGGGATTATGGGTGGAATATTGTTTCTGAATTTACACAGGAACATATTAAACCTATTTCTGATATGAATATGCATAACATTATTTTTCTACATGGGGATAATGGGTGGAATATTGTTTATAAATATACATAGGAACATATTTAACCAATTTCTGATAAGATTATGTATATAAGTATTTTTCTACATAGGGATTATGTGTGAAATATTGTTTATAAATATACATAGGAACCTATTTAGCCCATTTCTGATAAGAATATGGATATAATTATTTGTCTATATGGGGATTATGGGTGGAATATTGTTCATAAATATACATAGGAACTTATTTAACCTATTTCTAATAAGAATATGCATATAATTATTTTTCTACATGGGGATTATGGGTGGAATATTGTTTATAAATATACATAGTAACCTATTTAACCCATTTCTGATAAGAATATGCATATAAATATTTTTCAGTATGGGGATTATAGGTGGAATATTGTTTATAAATATACATAGGAACCTATTTAACCCATTTCTGGTAAGAATATGGATATAATTATTTTTCTACATAGGGATTATGGGTGGAATACTGTTTTAAAATATACATAGTAACCTATTTAACCAATTTCTCATAAGAATATGCATATAATTATTTTTCTACATGGGGATTATGGATGGAATATTGTAGTTAAACATACATAGGAATATATTTAACCCATTTCTGATAAGAATACGCATATCATTATTTTTCTACATATGGATTATGGGTGGAATATTGTTTATAAATATACATGGGAACCTATTGAACCAATTTCTGATAAGAATATACATATAATTATTTTTCAATATGGGATTATGGGTGGAATATTGTTTATAAATATACATGGGAACCTATTTAACCCATTTCTGCTAAGAATATGCATATAATTATTTTTTTACATGGGGATTATGGATGGAATATTGTTTATAAATTTACATAGCAACATATTAAACCTATTTCTGATATGAATATGCATATAATTATATTGATATATGGGTATTATGGGTTGAATATTGTTTATAAATATACATAGCAACGTATTTAACCAATTTCTCATAAGAATATGCATATAATTGTTTTTCTACAGGGGGATTATGGGTGGAATATTGTTTATACTTTTGCATAGGAACATATTAAAGCTATTTCTGATATTAATATGCATAACATTATTTTTCTACATGGGGATTAAGGGTGGAATATTGTTTATAAATATACATAGGAACATATTTAACCCATTTCTGATAAGAATATGTATATAAGTTTTTTTTCTACATAGGGATTATGGGTGAAATATTGTTTATAAATATACATAGGAACATATTTAGCCCATTTCTGATAAGAATATGCATATAATTATTTTTCTACATGGGGATTATGGGTGGAATATTGTTTATAAATATACATAGCAACATATTAAACCTATTTCTGTTTGAATATGCATATAATTATTTTTCTACATGGGGATTATGGGTGGAATATTGTTTATAAATATACATAGTAACCTATTTAACCCATTTCTGATAAGAATATGCATATAAATATTTTTCAGTATGGGGATTATAGGTGGAATATTGTTTATAAATATACATACAAACCTATTTAGCCCATTTATGATAAGAATATGCATATAATTATTTTTCTACATGGGGAATATTGGTGGAATATTGTTTATAAATATACATAGCAACATATTAAACCTATTTCTGTTTGAATATGCATATAATTATTTTGCTATATGGGGATTATGGATTAAATATTGTTTATAAATATACATAGGAACCTATTTAACCCATTTCTGATAAGAATATGCATATAATTATTTTTCTACATCGGGATTATAGATAGAATATTGTTTATAAATATACATAGGAACCTATTTAACCCATTTCTGATAAGAATATGCATATATTTATTTTTCTATATGGGGATTATGGATAGAATATTGTTTATAAATATACATAGGAACCTATTTATCCCATTTCTTTTAAAAATACGCATATAATTCTTTTTCTACATATGGATTATGGGTGGAATTTTGTTTATAAATATACATAGGAACCTATTTAACCAATTTCTGATAAGAATATGCACATAGTTATTTTTCTACATCGGGATTTTGGGTGAAATATTCTAGATAAACATACACAGCAACATATTAAACCTATTTTTGATAACAATACGCATATCATTATTTTTCTACATGTGGATTAAGGGTGGAATATTGTTTATAAATATACATAGGAACCTATTTAACCCATTTCTGATAAGAATATGCATATATTTATTTTTCTACATGGGGATTATGGGTGGAATATTGTTTATATATTTACATAGCAACATATTAAACCTATTTCTGTTTGAATATGCATATAATTATTTTGCTATATGGGGATTATGGATTAAATATTGTTTATAAATATACATAGGAACCTATTTAACCCATTTCTGATAAGAATATGCATACAATTAATTTTTACATGGGGATTATGGGTGGAATATTGTTTATAAATATACATAGGAAACTTTTTCACCCATTTCTGAATAGAATATGCATATAATTATTTTTCTACATGGGGATTATGGATAGAATATTGTTTATAAATATACATAGGAACCTATTTATCCCATTTCTTTTAAAAATACGCATATAATTATTTTTCTACATCGGGATTATGAGTGGAATATTGTTTATGAATTTACATAGGAACATATTAAACCTATTTCTGATATGAATATGCATAACATTATTTTTCTACATGGGGATTATGGGTGTAATATTGTTTATAAATATACATAGGAACATATTTAACCAATTACTGATAAAATTATGTATATAAGTATTTTTCTACATAGGGATTATGGGTGAAATATTGTTTATAAATATACATAGGAACCTATTTAGCCCATTTCTGATAAGAATATGAATATAATTATTTGTCTATATGGGGATTATGGGTGGAATATTGTTCATAAATATACATAGGAACCTAGTTCACCTATTTCTGATAAGAATATGCATATAATTATTTTTCTACATGGGGATTATGGGTGGAATATTGTTTATAAATATACATAGTAACCTATTTAACCCATTTCTGATAAGAATATGCATATAAATATTTTTCAGTATGGGGATTATAGGTGGAATATTGTTTATAAATATACATAGGAACCTATTTAACCCATTTCTGGTAAGAATATGGATATAATTATTTTTCTACATAGGGATTATGGGTGGAATACTGTTTTAAAATATACATAGTAACCTATTTAACCAATTTCTCATAAGAATATGCATTTAATTATTTTTCTACATGGGGATTATGGATGGAATATTGTAGTTAAACATACATAGGAATATATTTAACCCATTTCTGATAAGAATACGCATATCATTATTTTTCTACATATGGATTATGGGTGGAATATTGTTTATAAATATACATGGGAACCTATTGAACCAATTTCTGATAAGAATATACATATAATTATTTTTCAATATGGGATTATGGTTGGAATATTGTTTATAAATATACATGGGAACCTATTTAACCCATTTCTGCTAAGAATATGCATATAATTATTTTTCTACATGGGGATTATGGATAGAATATTGTTTATAAATATACATAGGAACCTATTCATCCCATTTCTTTTAAAAATACGCATATAATTATTTTTCTACATCGGGATTATGGGTGGAATATTGTTTCTGAATTTACACAGGAACATATTAAACCTATTTCTGATATGAATATGCATAACATTATTTTTCTACATGGGGATTATGGGTGGAATATTGTTTATAAATATACATAGGAACATATTTAACCAATTTCTGATAAGATTATGTATATAAGTATTTTTCTACATAGGGATTATGGGTGAAATATTGTTTATAAATATACATAGGAACCTATTTAGCCCATTTCTGATAAGAATATGGATATAATTATTTGTCTATATGGGGATTATGGGTGGAATATTGTTCATAAATATACATAGGAACTTATTTAACCTATTTCTGATAAGAATATGCATATAATTATTTTTCTACATGGGGATTATGGGTGGAATATTGTTTATAAATATACATAGTAACCTATTTAACCCATTTCTGATAAGAATATGCATATAAATATTTTTCAGTATGGGGATTATAGGTGGAATATTGTTTATAAATATACATAGGAACCTATTTAACCCATTTCTGGTAAGAATATGGATATAATTATTTTTCTACATAGGGATTATGGGTGGAATACTGTTTTAAAATATACATAGTAACCTATTTAACCAATTTCTCATAAGAATATGCATATAATTATTTTTCTACATGGGGATTATGGATGGAATATTGTAGTTAAACATACATAGGAATATATTTAACCCATTTCTGATAAGAATACGCATATCATTATTTTTCTACATATGGATTATGGGTGGAATATTGTTTATAAATATACATGGGAACCTATTGAACCAATTTCTGATAAGAATATACATATAATTATTTTTCAATATGGGATTATGGGTGGAATATTGTTTATAAATATACATGGGAACCTATTTAACCCATTTCTGCTAAGAATATGCATATAATTATTTTTTTACATGGGGATTATGGATGGAATATTGTTTATAAATTTACATAGCAACATATTAAACCTATTTCTGATATGAATATGCATATAATTATATTGATATATGGGTATTATGGGTTGAATATTGTTTATAAATATACATAGCAACGTATTTAACCAATTTCTCATAAGAATATGCATATAATTGTTTTTCTACAGGGGGATTATGGGTGGAATATTGTTTATACTTTTGCATAGGAACATATTAAAGCTATTTCTGATATTAATATGCATAACATTATTTTTCTACATGGGGATTAAGGGTGGAATATTGTTTATAAATATACATAGGAACATATTTAACCCATTTCTGATAAGAATATGTATATAAGTTTTTTTTCTACATAGGGATTATGGGTGAAATATTGTTTATAAATATACATAGGAACATATTTAGCCCATTTCTGATAAGAATATGCATATAATTATTTTTCTACATGGGGATTATTGGTGGAATATTGTTTATAAATATACATAGCAACATATTAAACCTATTTCTGTTTGAATATGCATATAATTATTTTTCTACATGGGGATTATGGGTGGAATATTGTTTATAAATATACATAGTAACCTATTTAACCCATTTCTGATAAGAATATGCATATAAATATTTTTCAGTATGGGGATTATAGGTGGAATATTGTTTATAAATATACATACAAACCTATTTAGCCCATTTATGATAAGAATATGCATATAATTATTTTTCTACATGGGGAATATTGGTGGAATATTGTTTATAAATATACATAGCAACATATTAAACCTATTTCTGTTTGAATATGCATATAATTATTTTGCTATATGGGGATTATGGATTAAATATTGTTTATAAATATACATAGGAACCTATTTAACCCATTTCTGATAAGAATATGCATATAATTATTTTTCTACATCGGGATTATAGATAGAATATTGTTTATAAATATACATAGGAACCTATTTAACCCATTTCTGATAAGAATATGCATATATTTATTTTTCTATATGGGGATTATGGATAGAATATTGTTTATAAATATACATAGGAACCTATTTATCCCATTTCTTTTAAAAATACGCATATAATTCTTTTTCTACATATGGATTATGGGTGGAATTTTGTTTATAAATATACATAGGAACCTATTTAACCAATTTCTGATAAGAATATGCACATAGTTATTTTTCTACATCGGGATTTTGGGTGAAATATTCTAGATAAACATACACAGCAACATATTAAACCTATTTTTGATAACAATACGCATATCATTATTTTTCTACATGTGGATTAAGGGTGGAATATTGTTTATAAATATACATAGGAACCTATTTAACCCATTTCTGATAAGAATATGCATATATTTATTTTTCTACATGGGGATTATGGGTGGAATATTGTTTATATATTTACATAGCAACATATTAAACCTATTTCTGTTTGAATATGCATATAATTATTTTGCTATATGGGGATTATGGATTAAATATTGTTTATAAATATACATAGGAACCTATTTAACCCATTTCTGATAAGAATATGCATACAATTAATTTTTACATGGGGATTATGGGTGGAATATTGTTTATAAATATACATAGGAAACTTTTTCACCCATTTCTGAATAGAATATGCATATAATTATTTTTCTACATGGGGATTATGGATAGAATATTGTTTATAAATATACATAGGAACCTATTTATCCCATTTCTTTTAAAAATACGCATATAATTATTTTTCTACATCGGGATTATGAGTGGAATATTGTTTATGAATTTACATAGGAACATATTAAACCTATTTCTGATATGAATATGCATAACATTATTTTTCTACATGGGGATTATGGGTGTAATATTGTTTATAAATATACATAGGAACATATTTAACCAATTACTGATAAAATTATGTATATAAGTATTTTTCTACATAGGGATTATGGGTGAAATATTGTTTATAAATATACATAGGAACCTATTTAGCCCATTTCTGATAAGAATATGAATATAATTATTTGTCTATATGGGGATTATGGGTGGAATATTGTTTATAAATATACATAGCAACATATTAAACCTATTTCTGTTTGAATATGCATATAATTATTTTGCTATATGGGGATTATGGATTAAATATTGTTTATAAATATACATAGGAACCTATTTAACCCATTTCTGATAAGAATATGCATATAATTATTTTTCTACATCGGGATTATAGATAGAATATTGTTTATAAATATACATAGGAACCTATTTAACCCATTTCTGATAAGAATATGCATATATTTATTTTTCTATATGGGGATTATGGATAGAATATTGTTTATAAATATACATAGGAACCTATTTATCCCATTTCTTTTAAAAATACGCATATAATTCTTTTTCTACATATGGATTATGGGTGGAATTTTGTTTATAAATATACATAGGAACCTATTTAACCAATTTCTGATAAGAATATGCACATAGTTATTTTTCTACATCGGGATTTTGGGTGAAATATTCTAGATAAACATACACAGCAACATATTAAACCTATTTTTGATAACAATACGCATATCATTATTTTTCTACATGTGGATTAAGGGTGGAATATTGTTTATAAATATACATAGGAACCTATTTAACCCATTTCTGATAAGAATATGCATATATTTATTTTTCTACATGGGGATTATGGGTGGAATATTGTTTATATATTTACATAGCAACATATTAAACCTATTTCTGTTTGAATATGCATATAATTATTTTGCTATATGGGGATTATGGATTAAATATTGTTTATAAATATACATAGGAACCTATTTAACCCATTTCTGATAAGAATATGCATACAATTAATTTTTACATGGGGATTATGGGTGGAATATTGTTTATAAATATACATAGGAAACTTTTTCACCCATTTCTGAATAGAATATGCATATAATTATTTTTCTACATGGGGATTATGGATAGAATATTGTTTATAAATATACATAGGAACCTATTTATCCCATTTCTTTTAAAAATACGCATATAATTATTTTTCTACATCGGGATTATGAGTGGAATATTGTTTATGAATTTACATAGGAACATATTAAACCTATTTCTGATATGAATATGCATAACATTATTTTTCTACATGGGGATTATGGGTGTAATATTGTTTATAAATATACATAGGAACATATTTAACCAATTACTGATAAAATTATGTATATAAGTATTTTTCTACATAGGGATTATGGGTGAAATATTGTTTATAAATATACATAGGAACCTATTTAGCCCATTTCTGATAAGAATATGAATATAATTATTTGTCTATATGGGGATTATGGGTGGAATATTGTTCATAAATATACATAGGAACCTAGTTCACCTATTTCTGATAAGAATATGCATATAATTATTTTTCTACATGGGGATTATGGGTGGAATATTGTTTATAAATATACATAGTAACCTATTTAACCCATTTCTGATAAGAATATGCATATAAATATTTTTCAGTATGGGGATTATAGGTGGAATATTGTTTATAAATATACATAGGAACCTATTTAACCCATTTCTGGTAAGAATATGGATATAATTATTTTTCTACATAGGGATTATGGGTGGAATACTGTTTTAAAATATACATAGTAACCTATTTAACCAATTTCTCATAAGAATATGCATTTAATTATTTTTCTACATGGGGATTATGGATGGAATATTGTAGTTAAACATACATAGGAATATATTTAACCCATTTCTGATAAGAATACGCATATCATTATTTTTCTACATATGGATTATGGGTGGAATATTGTTTATAAATATACATGGGAACCTATTGAACCAATTTCTGATAAGAATATACATATAATTATTTTTCAATATGGGATTATGGTTGGAATATTGTTTATAAATATACATGGGAACCTATTTAACCCATTTCTGCTAAGAATATGCATATAATTATTTTTCTACATGGGGATTATGGATAGAATATTGTTTATAAATATACATAGGAACCTATTCATCCCATTTCTTTTAAAAATACGCATATAATTATTTTTCTACATCGGGATTATGGGTGGAATATTGTTTCTGAATTTACACAGGAACATATTAAACCTATTTCTGATATGAATATGCATAACATTATTTTTCTACATGGGGATTATGGGTGGAATATTGTTTATAAATATACATAGGAACATATTTAACCAATTTCTGATAAGATTATGTATATAAGTATTTTTCTACATAGGGATTATGGGTGAAATATTGTTTATAAATATACATAGGAACCTATTTAGCCCATTTCTGATAAGAATATGGATATAATTATTTGTCTATATGGGGATTATGGGTGGAATATTGTTCATAAATATACATAGGAACTTATTTAACCTATTTCTGATAAGAATATGCATATAATTATTTTTCTACATGGGGATTATGGGTGGAATATTGTTTATAAATATACATAGTAACCTATTTAACCCATTTCTGATAAGAATATGCATATAAATATTTTTCAGTATGGGGATTATAGGTGGAATATTGTTTATAAATATACATAGGAACCTATTTAACCCATTTCTGGTAAGAATATGGATATAATTATTTTTCTACATAGGGATTATGGGTGGAATACTGTTTTAAAATATACATAGTAACCTATTTAACCAATTTCTCATAAGAATATGCATATAATTATTTTTCTACATGGGGATTATGGATGGAATATTGTAGTTAAACATACATAGGAATATATTTAACCCATTTCTGATAAGAATACACATATCATTATTTTTCTACATATGGATTATGGGTGGAATATTGTTTATAAATATACATGGGAACCTATTGAACCAATTTCTGATAAGAATATACATATAATTATTTTTCAATATGGGATTATGGGTGGAATATTGTTTATAAATATACATGGGAACCTATTTAACCCATTTCTGCTAAGAATATGCATATAATTATTTTTTTACATGGGGATTATGGATGGAATATTGTTTATAAATTTACATAGCAACATATTAAACCTATTTCTGATATGAATATGCATATAATTATATTGATATATGGGTATTATGGGTTGAATATTGTTTATAAATATACATAGCAACGTATTTAACCAATTTCTCATAAGAATATGCATATAATTGTTTTTCTACAGGGGGATTATGGGTGGAATATTGTTTATACTTTTGCATAGGAACATATTAAAGCTATTTCTGATATTAATATGCATAACATTATTTTTCTACATGGGGATTAAGGGTGGAATATTGTTTATAAATATACATAGGAACATATTTAACTCATTTCTGATAAGAATATGTATATAAGTTTTTTTTCTACATAGGGATTATGGGTGAAATATTGTTTATAAATATACATAGGAACATATTTAGCCCATTTCTGATAAGAATATGCATATAATTATTTTTCTACATGGGGATTATTGGTGGAATATTGTTTATAAATATACATAGCAACATATTAAACCTATTTCTGTTTGAATATGCATATAATTATTTTTCTACATGGGGATTATGGGTGGAATATTGTTTATAAATATACATAGTAACCTATTTAACCCATTTCTGATAAGAATATACATATAAATATTTTTCAGTATGGGGATTATAGGTGGAATATTGTTTATAAATATACATACAAACCTATTTAGCCCATTTATGATAAGAATATGCATATAATTATTTTTCTACATGGGGAATATTGGTGGAATATTGTTTATAAATATACATAGCAACATATTAAACCTATTTCTGTTTGAATATGCATATAATTATTTTGCTATATGGAGATTATGGATTAAATATTGTTTATAAATATACATAGGAACCTATTTTACCCATTTCTGATAAGAATATGCATATAATTATTTTTCTACATCGGGATTATAGATAGAATATTGTTTATAAATATACATAGGAACCTATTTAACCCATTTCTGATAAGAATATGCATATATTTATTTTTCTATATGGGGATTATGGATAGAATATTGTTTATAAATATACATAGGAACCTATTTATCCCATTTCTTTTAAAAATACGCATATAATTCTTTTTCTACATATGGATTATGGGTGGAATTTTGTTTATAAATATACATAGGAACCTATTTAACCAATTTCTGATAAGAATATGCACATAGTTATTTTTCTACATCGGGATTTTGGGTGAAATATTCTAGATAAACATACACAGCAACATATTAAACCTATTTTTGATAACAATACGCATATCATTATTTTTCTACATGTGGATTAAGGGTGGAATATTGTTTATAAATATACATAGGAACCTATTTAACCCATTTCTGATAAGAATATGCATATATTTATTTTTCTACATGGGGATTATGGGTGGAATATTGTTTATATATTTACATAGCAACATATTAAACCTATTTCTGTTTGAATATGCATATAATTATTTTGCTATATGGGGATTATGGATTAAATATTGTTTATAAATATACATAGGAACCTATTTAACCCATTTCTGATAAGAATATGCATACAATTAATTTTTACATGGGGATTATGGGTGGAATATTGTTTATAAATATACATAGGAAACTTTTTCACCCATTTCTGAATAGAATATGCATATAATTATTTTTCTACATGGGGATTATGGATAGAATATTGTTTATAAATATACATAGGAACCTATTTATCCCATTTCTTTTAAAAATACGCATATAATTATTTTTCTACATCGGGATTATGAGTGGAATATTGTTTATGAATTTACATAGGAACATATTAAACCTATTTCTGATATGAATATGCATAACATTATTTTTCTACATGGGGATTATGGGTGTAATATTGTTTATAAATATACATAGGAACATATTTAACCAATTACTGATAAAATTATGTATATAAGTATTTTTCTACATAGGGATTATGGGTGAAATATTGTTTATAAATATACATAGGAACCTATTTAGCCCATTTCTGATAAGAATATGGATATAATTATTTGTCTATATGGGGATTATAGGTGGAATATTGTTCATAAATATACATAGGAACTTATTTAACCTATTTCTGATAAGAATATGCATATAATTATTTTTCTACATGGGGATTATGGGTGGAATATTGTTTATAAATATACATAGTAACCTATTTAACCCATTTCTGATAAGAATATGCATATAAATATTTTTCAGTATGGGGATTATAGGTGGAATATTGTTTATAAATATACATAGGAACCTATTTAACCCATTTCTGGTAAGAATATGGATATAATTATTTTTCTACATAGGGATTATGGGTGGAATACTGTTTTAAAATATACATAGTAACCTATTTAACCAATTTCTCATAAGAATATGCATATAATTATTTTTCTACATGGGGATTATGGATGGAATATTGTAGTTAAACATACATAGGAATATATTTAACCCATTTCTGATAAGAATACGCATATCATTATTTTTCTACATATGGATTATGGGTGGAATATTGTTTATAAATATACATAGGAACCTATTGAACCAATTTCTGATAAGAATATACATATAATTATTTTTCAATATGGGATTATAGGTGGAATATTGTTTATAAATATACATGGGAACCTATTTAACCCATTTCTGCTAAGAATATGCATATAATTATTTTTTTACATGGGGATTATGGATGGAATATTGTTTATAAATTTACATAGCAACATATTAAACCTATTTCTGATATGAATATGCATATAATTATATTGATATATGGGTATTATGGGTTGAATATTGTTTATAAATATACATAGCAACGTATTTAACCAATTTCTCATAAGAATATGCATATAATTGTTTTTCTACAGGGGGATTATGGGTGGAATATTGTTTATACTTTTGCATAGGAACATATTAAACCTATTTCTGATATTAATATGCATAACATTATTTTTCTACATGGGGATTAAGGGTGGAATATTGTTTATAAATATACATAGGAACATATTTAACCCATTTCTGATAAGAATATGTATATAAGTTTTTTTTCTACATAGGGATTATGGGTGAAATATTGTTTATAAATATACATAGGAACATATTTAGCCCATTTCTGATAAGAATATGCATATAATTATTTTTCTACATGGGGATTATTGGTGGAATATTGTTTATAAATATACATAGCAACATATTAAACCTATTTCTGTTTGAATATGCATATAATTATTTTTCTACATGGGGATTATGGGTGGAATATTGTTTATAAATATACATAGTAACCTATTTAACCCATTTCTGATAAGAATATGCATATAAATATTTTTCAGTATGGGGATTATAGGTGGAATATTGTTTATAAATATACATACAAACCTATTTAGCCCATTTCTGATAAGAATATGCATATAATTATTTTTCTACATGGGGAATATTGGTGGAATATTGTTTATAAATATACATAGCAACATATTAAACCTATTTCTGTTTGAATATGCATATAATTATTTTGCTATATGGGGATTATGGATTAAATATTGTTTATAAATATACATAGGAACCTATTTAACCCATTTCTGATAAGAATATGCATATAATTATTTTTCTACATCGGGATTATAGATAGAATATTGTTTATAAATATACATAGGAACCTATTTAACCCATTTCTGATAAGAATATGCATATATTTATTTTTCTATATGGGGATTATGGATAGAATATTGTTTATAAATATACATAGGAACCTATTTATCCCATTTCTTTTAAAAATACGCATATAATTCTTTTTCTACATATGGATTATGGGTGGAATTTTGTTTATAAATATACATAGGAACCTATTTAACCAATTTCTGATAAGAATATGCACATAGTTATTTTTCTACATCGGGATTTTGGGTGAAATATTCTAGATAAACATACACAGCAACATATTAAACCTATTTTTGATAACAATACGCATATCATTATTTTTCTACATGTGGATTAAGGGTGGAATATTGTTTATAAATATACATAGGAACCTATTTAACCCATTTCTGATAAGAATATGCATATATTTATTTTTCTACATGGGGATTATGGGTGGAATATTGTTTATATATTTACATAGCAACATATTAAACCTATTTCTGTTTGAATATGCATATAATTATTTTGCTATATGGGGATTATGGATTAAATATTGTTTATAAATATACATAGGAACCTATTTAACCCATTTCTGATAAGAATATGCATACAATTAATTTTTACATGGGGATTATGGGTGGAATATTGTTTATAAATATACATAGGAAACTTTTTCACCCATTTCTGAATAGAATATGCATATAATTATTTTTCTACATGGGGATTATGGATAGAATATTGTTTATAAATATACATAGGAACCTATTTATCCCATTTCTTTTAAAAATACGCATATAATTATTTTTCTACATCGGGATTATGAGTGGAATATTGTTTATGAATTTACATAGGAACATATTAAACCTATTTCTGATATGAATATGCATAACATTATTTTTCTACATGGGGATTATGGGTGTAATATTGTTTATAAATATACATAGGAACATATTTAACCAATTACTGATAAAATTATGTATATAAGTATTTTTCTACATAGGGATTATGGGTGAAATATTGTTTATAAATATACATAGGAACCTATTTAGCCCATTTCTGATAAGAATATGAATATAATTATTTGTCTATATGGGGATTATGGGTGGAATATTGTTCATAAATATACATAGGAACCTAGTTCACCTATTTCTGATAAGAATATGCATATAATTATTTTTCTACATGGGGATTATGGGTGGAATATTGTTTATAAATATACATAGTAACCTATTTAACCCATTTCTGATAAGAATATGCATATAAATATTTTTCAGTATGGGGATTATAGGTGGAATATTGTTTATAAATATACATAGGAACCTATTTAACCCATTTCTGGTAAGAATATGGATATAATTATTTTTCTACATAGGGATTATGGGTGGAATACTGTTTTAAAATATACATAGTAACCTATTTAACCAATTTCTCATAAGAATATGCATTTAATTATTTTTCTACATGGGGATTATGGATGGAATATTGTAGTTAAACATACATAGGAATATATTTAACCCATTTCTGATAAGAATACGCATATCATTATTTTTCTACATATGGATTATGGGTGGAATATTGTTTATAAATATACATGGGAACCTATTGAACCAATTTCTGATAAGAATATACATATAATTATTTTTCAATATGGGATTATGGTTGGAATATTGTTTATAAATATACATGGGAACCTATTTAACCCATTTCTGCTAAGAATATGCATATAATTATTTTTCTACATGGGGATTATGGATAGAATATTGTTTATAAATATACATAGGAACCTATTCATCCCATTTCTTTTAAAAATACGCATATAATTATTTTTCTACATCGGGATTATGGGTGGAATATTGTTTCTGAATTTACACAGGAACATATTAAACCTATTTCTGATATGAATATGCATAACATTATTTTTCTACATGGGGATTATGGGTGGAATATTGTTTATAAATATACATAGGAACATATTTAACCAATTTCTGATAAGATTATGTATATAAGTATTTTTCTACATAGGGATTATGGGTGAAATATTGTTTATAAATATACATAGGAACCTATTTAGCCCATTTCTGATAAGAATATGGATATAATTATTTGTCTATATGGGGATTATGGGTGGAATATTGTTCATAAATATACATAGGAACTTATTTAACCTATTTCTGATAAGAATATGCATATAATTATTTTTCTACATGGGGATTATGGGTGGAATATTGTTTATAAATATACATAGTAACCTATTTAACCCATTTCTGATAAGAATATGCATATAAATATTTTTCAGTATGGGGATTATAGGTGGAATATTGTTTATAAATATACATAGGAACCTATTTAACCCATTTCTGGTAAGAATATGGATATAATTATTTTTCTACATAGGGATTATGGGTGGAATACTGTTTTAAAATATACATAGTAACCTATTTAACCAATTTCTCATAAGAATATGCATATAATTATTTTTCTACATGGGGATTATGGATGGAATATTGTAGTTAAACATACATAGGAATATATTTAACCCATTTCTGATAAGAATACACATATCATTATTTTTCTACATATGGATTATGGGTGGAATATTGTTTATAAATATACATGGGAACCTATTGAACCAATTTCTGATAAGAATATACATATAATTATTTTTCAATATGGGATTATGGGTGGAATATTGTTTATAAATATACATGGGAACCTATTTAACCCATTTCTGCTAAGAATATGCATATAATTATTTTTTTACATGGGGATTATGGATGGAATATTGTTTATAAATTTACATAGCAACATATTAAACCTATTTCTGATATGAATATGCATATAATTATATTGATATATGGGTATTATGGGTTGAATATTGTTTATAAATATACATAGCAACGTATTTAACCAATTTCTCATAAGAATATGCATATAATTGTTTTTCTACAGGGGGATTATGGGTGGAATATTGTTTATACTTTTGCATAGGAACATATTAAAGCTATTTCTGATATTAATATGCATAACATTATTTTTCTACATGGGGATTAAGGGTGGAATATTGTTTATAAATATACATAGGAACATATTTAACTCATTTCTGATAAGAATATGTATATAAGTTTTTTTTCTACATAGGGATTATGGGTGAAATATTGTTTATAAATATACATAGGAACATATTTAGCCCATTTCTGATAAGAATATGCATATAATTATTTTTCTACATGGGGATTATTGGTGGAATATTGTTTATAAATATACATAGCAACATATTAAACCTATTTCTGTTTGAATATGCATATAATTATTTTTCTACATGGGGATTATGGGTGGAATATTGTTTATAAATATACATAGTAACCTATTTAACCCATTTCTGATAAGAATATACATATAAATATTTTTCAGTATGGGGATTATAGGTGGAATATTGTTTATAAATATACATACAAACCTATTTAGCCCATTTATGATAAGAATATGCATATAATTATTTTTCTACATGGGGAATATTGGTGGAATATTGTTTATAAATATACATAGCAACATATTAAACCTATTTCTGTTTGAATATGCATATAATTATTTTGCTATATGGAGATTATGGATTAAATATTGTTTATAAATATACATAGGAACCTATTTTACCCATTTCTGATAAGAATATGCATATAATTATTTTTCTACATCGGGATTATAGATAGAATATTGTTTATAAATATACATAGGAACCTATTTAACCCATTTCTGATAAGAATATGCATATATTTATTTTTCTATATGGGGATTATGGATAGAATATTGTTTATAAATATACATAGGAACCTATTTATCCCATTTCTTTTAAAAATACGCATATAATTCTTTTTCTACATATGGATTATGGGTGGAATTTTGTTTATAAATATACATAGGAACCTATTTAACCAATTTCTGATAAGAATATGCACATAGTTATTTTTCTACATCGGGATTTTGGGTGAAATATTCTAGATAAACATACACAGCAACATATTAAACCTATTTTTGATAACAATACGCATATCATTATTTTTCTACATGTGGATTAAGGGTGGAATATTGTTTATAAATATACATAGGAACCTATTTAACCCATTTCTGATAAGAATATGCATATATTTATTTTTCTACATGGGGATTATGGGTGGAATATTGTTTATATATTTACATAGCAACATATTAAACCTATTTCTGTTTGAATATGCATATAATTATTTTGCTATATGGGGATTATGGATTAAATATTGTTTATAAATATACATAGGAACCTATTTAACCCATTTCTGATAAGAATATGCATACAATTAATTTTTACATGGGGATTATGGGTGGAATATTGTTTATAAATATACATAGGAAACTTTTTCACCCATTTCTGAATAGAATATGCATATAATTATTTTTCTACATGGGGATTATGGATAGAATATTGTTTATAAATATACATAGGAACCTATTTATCCCATTTCTTTTAAAAATACGCATATAATTATTTTTCTACATCGGGATTATGAGTGGAATATTGTTTATGAATTTACATAGGAACATATTAAACCTATTTCTGATATGAATATGCATAACATTATTTTTCTACATGGGGATTATGGGTGTAATATTGTTTATAAATATACATAGGAACATATTTAACCAATTACTGATAAAATTATGTATATAAGTATTTTTCTACATAGGGATTATGGGTGAAATATTGTTTATAAATATACATAGGAACCTATTTAGCCCATTTCTGATAAGAATATGGATATAATTATTTGTCTATATGGGGATTATAGGTGGAATATTGTTCATAAATATACATAGGAACTTATTTAACCTATTTCTGATAAGAATATGCATATAATTATTTTTCTACATGGGGATTATGGGTGGAATATTGTTTATAAATATACATAGTAACCTATTTAACCCATTTCTGATAAGAATATGCATATAAATATTTTTCAGTATGGGGATTATAGGTGGAATATTGTTTATAAATATACATAGGAACCTATTTAACCCATTTCTGGTAAGAATATGGATATAATTATTTTTCTACATAGGGATTATGGGTGGAATACTGTTTTAAAATATACATAGTAACCTATTTAACCAATTTCTCATAAGAATATGCATATAATTATTTTTCTACATGGGGATTATGGATGGAATATTGTAGTTAAACATACATAGGAATATATTTAACCCATTTCTGATAAGAATACGCATATCATTATTTTTCTACATATGGATTATGGGTGGAATATTGTTTATAAATATACATAGGAACCTATTGAACCAATTTCTGATAAGAATATACATATAATTATTTTTCAATATGGGATTATAGGTGGAATATTGTTTATAAATATACATGGGAACCTATTTAACCCATTTCTGCTAAGAATATGCATATAATTATTTTTTTACATGGGGATTATGGATGGAATATTGTTTATAAATTTACATAGCAACATATTAAACCTATTTCTGATATGAATATGCATATAATTATATTGATATATGGGTATTATGGGTTGAATATTGTTTATAAATATACATAGCAACGTATTTAACCAATTTCTCATAAGAATATGCATATAATTGTTTTTCTACAGGGGGATTATGGGTGGAATATTGTTTATACTTTTGCATAGGAACATATTAAACCTATTTCTGATATTAATATGCATAACATTATTTTTCTACATGGGGATTAAGGGTGGAATATTGTTTATAAATATACATAGGAACATATTTAACCCATTTCTGATAAGAATATGTATATAAGTTTTTTTTCTACATAGGGATTATGGGTGAAATATTGTTTATAAATATACATAGGAACATATTTAGCCCATTTCTGATAAGAATATGCATATAATTATTTTTCTACATGGGGATTATTGGTGGAATATTGTTTATAAATATACATAGCAACATATTAAACCTATTTCTGTTTGAATATGCATATAATTATTTTTCTACATGGGGATTATGGGTGGAATATTGTTTATAAATATACATAGTAACCTATTTAACCCATTTCTGATAAGAATATGCATATAAATATTTTTCAGTATGGGGATTATAGGTGGAATATTGTTTATAAATATACATACAAACCTATTTAGCCCATTTCTGATAAGAATATGCATATAATTATTTTTCTACATGGGGAATATTGGTGGAATATTGTTTATAAATATACATAGCAACATATTAAACCTATTTCTGTTTGAATATGCATATAATTATTTTGCTATATGGGGATTATGGATTAAATATTGTTTATAAATATACATAGGAACCTATTTAACCCATTTCTGATAAGAATATGCATATAATTATTTTTCTACATCGGGATTATAGATAGAATATTGTTTATAAATATACATAGGAACCTATTTAACCCATTTCTGATAAGAATATGCATATATTTATTTTTCTATATGGGGATTATGGATAGAATATTGTTTATAAATATACATAGGAACCTATTTATCCCATTTCTTTTAAAAATACGCATATAATTCTTTTTCTACATATGGATTATGGGTGGAATTTTGTTTATAAATATACATAGGAACCTATTTAACCAATTTCTGATAAGAATATGCACATAGTTATTTTTCTACATCGGGATTTTGGGTGAAATATTCTAGATAAACATACACAGCAACATATTAAACCTATTTTTGATAACAATACGCATATCATTATTTTTCTACATGTGGATTAAGGGTGGAATATTGTTTATAAATATACATAGGAACCTATTTAACCCATTTCTGATAAGAATATGCATATATTTATTTTTCTACATGGGGATTATGGGTGGAATATTGTTTATATATTTACATAGCAACATATTAAACCTATTTCTGTTTGAATATGCATATAATTATTTTGCTATATGGGGATTATGGATTAAATATTGTTTATAAATATACATAGGAACCTATTTAACCCATTTCTGATAAGAATATGCATACAATTAATTTTTACATGGGGATTATGGGTGGAATATTGTTTATAAATATACATAGGAAACTTTTTCACCCATTTCTGAATAGAATATGCATATAATTATTTTTCTACATGGGGATTATGGATAGAATATTGTTTATAAATATACATAGGAACCTATTTATCCCATTTCTTTTAAAAATACGCATATAATTATTTTTCTACATCGGGATTATGAGTGGAATATTGTTTATGAATTTACATAGGAACATATTAAACCTATTTCTGATATGAATATGCATAACATTATTTTTCTACATGGGGATTATGGGTGTAATATTGTTTATAAATATACATAGGAACATATTTAACCAATTACTGATAAAATTATGTATATAAGTATTTTTCTACATAGGGATTATGGGTGAAATATTGTTTATAAATATACATAGGAACCTATTTAGCCCATTTCTGATAAGAATATGAATATAATTATTTGTCTATATGGGGATTATGGGTGGAATATTGTTCATAAATATACATAGGAACCTAGTTCACCTATTTCTGATAAGAATATGCATATAATTATTTTTCTACATGGGGATTATGGGTGGAATATTGTTTATAAATATACATAGTAACCTATTTAACCCATTTCTGATAAGAATATGCATATAAATATTTTTCAGTATGGGGATTATAGGTGGAATATTGTTTATAAATATACATAGGAACCTATTTAACCCATTTCTGGTAAGAATATGGATATAATTATTTTTCTACATAGGGATTATGGGTGGAATACTGTTTTAAAATATACATAGTAACCTATTTAACCAATTTCTCATAAGAATATGCATTTAATTATTTTTCTACATGGGGATTATGGATGGAATATTGTAGTTAAACATACATAGGAATATATTTAACCCATTTCTGATAAGAATACGCATATCATTATTTTTCTACATATGGATTATGGGTGGAATATTGTTTATAAATATACATGGGAACCTATTGAACCAATTTCTGATAAGAATATACATATAATTATTTTTCAATATGGGATTATGGTTGGAATATTGTTTATAAATATACATGGGAACCTATTTAACCCATTTCTGCTAAGAATATGCATATAATTATTTTTCTACATGGGGATTATGGATAGAATATTGTTTATAAATATACATAGGAACCTATTCATCCCATTTCTTTTAAAAATACGCATATAATTATTTTTCTACATCGGGATTATGGGTGGAATATTGTTTCTGAATTTACACAGGAACATATTAAACCTATTTCTGATATGAATATGCATAACATTATTTTTCTACATGGGGATTATGGGTGGAATATTGTTTATAAATATACATAGGAACATATTTAACCAATTTCTGATAAGATTATGTATATAAGTATTTTTCTACATAGGGATTATGGGTGAAATATTGTTTATAAATATACATAGGAACCTATTTAGCCCATTTCTGATAAGAATATGGATATAATTATTTGTCTATATGGGGATTATGGGTGGAATATTGTTCATAAATATACATAGGAACTTATTTAACCTATTTCTGATAAGAATATGCATATAATTATTTTTCTACATGGGGATTATGGGTGGAATATTGTTTATAAATTTACATAGCAACATATTAAACCTATTTCTGATATGAATATGCATATAATTATATTGATATATGGGTATTATGGGTTGAATATTGTTTATAAATATACATAGCAACGTATTTAACCAATTTCTCATAAGAATATGCATATAATTGTTTTTCTACAGGGGGATTATGGGTGGAATATTGTTTATACTTTTGCATAGGAACATATTAAACCTATTTCTGATATTAATATGCATAACATTATTTTTCTACATGGGGATTAAGGGTGGAATATTGTTTATAAATATACATAGGAACATATTTAACCCATTTCTGATAAGAATATGTATATAAGTTTTTTTTCTACATAGGGATTATGGGTGAAATATTGTTTATAAATATACATAGGAACATATTTAGCCCATTTCTGATAAGAATATGCATATAATTATTTTTCTACATGGGGATTATTGGTGGAATATTGTTTATAAATATACATAGCAACATATTAAACCTATTTCTGTTTGAATATGCATATAATTATTTTTCTACATGGGGATTATGGGTGGAATATTGTTTATAAATATACATAGTAACCTATTTAACCCATTTCTGATAAGAATATGCATATAAATATTTTTCAGTATGGGGATTATAGGTGGAATATTGTTTATAAATATACATACAAACCTATTTAGCCCATTTATGATAAGAATATGCATATAATTATTTTTCTACATGGGGAATATTGGTGGAATATTGTTTATAAATATACATAGCAACATATTAAACCTATTTCTGTTTGAATATGCATATAATTATTTTGCTATATGGGGATTATGGATTAAATATTGTTTATAAATATACATAGGAACCTATTTAACCCATTTCTGATAAGAATATGCATATAATTATTTTTCTACATCGGGATTATAGATAGAATATTGTTTATAAATATACATAGGAACCTATTTAACCCATTTCTGATAAGAATATGCATATATTTATTTTTCTATATGGGGATTATGGATAGAATATTGTTTATAAATATACATAGGAACCTATTTATCCCATTTCTTTTAAAAATACGCATATAATTCTTTTTCTACATATGGATTATGGGTGGAATTTTGTTTATAAATATACATAGGAACCTATTTAACCAATTTCTGATAAGAATATGCACATAGTTATTTTTCTACATCGGGATTTTGGGTGAAATATTCTAGATAAACATACACAGCAACATATTAAACCTATTTTTGATAACAATACGCATATCATTATTTTTCTACATGTGGATTAAGGGTGGAATATTGTTTATAAATATACATAGGAACCTATTTAACCCATTTCTGATAAGAATATGCATATATTTATTTTTCTACATGGGGATTATGGGTGGAATATTGTTTATATATTTACATAGCAACATATTAAACCTATTTCTGTTTGAATATGCATATAATTATTTTGCTATATGGGGATTATGGATTAAATATTGTTTATAAATATACATAGGAACCTATTTAACCCATTTCTGATAAGAATATGCATACAATTAATTTTTACATGGGGATTATGGGTGGAATATTGTTTATAAATATACATAGGAAACTTTTTCACCCATTTCTGAATAGAATATGCATATAATTATTTTTCTACATGGGGATTATGGATAGAATATTGTTTATAAATATACATAGGAACCTATTTATCCCATTTCTTTTAAAAATACGCATATAATTATTTTTCTACATCGGGATTATGAGTGGAATATTGTTTATGAATTTACATAGGAACATATTAAACCTATTTCTGATATGAATATGCATAACATTATTTTTCTACATGGGGATTATGGGTGTAATATTGTTTATAAATATACATAGGAACATATTTAACCAATTACTGATAAAATTATGTATATAAGTATTTTTCTACATAGGGATTATGGGTGAAATATTGTTTATAAATATACATAGGAACCTATTTAGCCCATTTCTGATAAGAATATGAATATAATTATTTGTCTATATGGGGATTATGGGTGGAATATTGTTCATAAATATACATAGGAACCTAGTTCACCTATTTCTGATAAGAATATGCATATAATTATTTTTCTACATGGGGATTATGGGTGGAATATGATTTATAAATATACATAGTAACCTATTTAACCCATTTCTGATAAGAATATGCATATAAATATTTTTCAGTATGGGGATTATAGGTGGAATATTGTTTATAAATATACATAGGAACCTATTTAACCCATTTCTGGTAAGAATATGGATATAATTATTTTTCTACATAGGGATTATGGGTGGAATACTGTTTTAAAATATACATAGTAACCTATTTAACCAATTTCTCATAAGAATATGCATTTAATTATTTTTCTACATGGGGATTATGGATGGAATATTGTAGTTAAACATACATAGGAATATATTTAACCCATTTCTGATAAGAATACGCATATCATTATTTTTCTACATATGGATTATGGGTGGAATACTGTTTATAAATATACATGGGAACCTATTGAACCAATTTCTGATAAGAATATACATATAATTATTTTTCAATATGGGATTATGGGTGGAATATTGTTTATAAATATACATGGGAACCTATTTAACCCATTTCTGCTAAGAATATGCATATAATTATTTTTCTACATGGGGATTATGGATAGAATATTGTTTATAAATATACATAGGAACCTATTCATCCCATTTCTTTTAAAAATACGCATATAATTATTTTTCTACATCGGGATTATGGGTGGAATATTGTTTCTGAATTTACACAGGAACATATTAAACCTATTTCTGATATGAATATGCATAACATTATTTTTCTACATGGGGATTATGGGTGGAATATTGTTTATAAATATACATAGGAACATATTTAACCAATTTCTGATAAGATTATGTATATAAGTATTTTTCTACATAGGGATTATGGGTGAAATATTGTTTATAAATATACATAGGAACCTATTTAGCCCATTTCTGATAAGAATATGGATATAATTATTTGTCTATATGGGGATTATGGGTGGAATATTGTTTCTGAATTTACACAGGAACATATTAAACCTATTTCTGATATGAATATGCATAACATTATTTTTCTACATGGGGATTATGGGTGGAATATTGTTTATAAATATACATAGGAACATATTTAACCAATTTCTGATAAGATTATGTATATAAGTATTTTTCTACTTAGGGATTATGGGTGAAATATTGTTTATAAATATACATAGGAACCTATTTAGCCCATTTCTGATAAGAATATGGATATAATTATTTGTCTATATGGGGATTATGGGTGGAATATTGTTCATAAATATACATAGGAACTTATTTAACCTATTTCTGATAAGAATATGCATATAATTATTTTTCTACATGGGGATTATGGGTGGAATATTGTTTATAAATATACATAGTAACCTATTTAACCCATTTCTGATAAGAATATGCATATAAATATTTTTCAGTATGGGGATTATAGGTGGAATATTGTTTATAAATATACATAGGAACCTATTTAACCCATTTCTGGTAAGAATATGGATATAATTATTTTTCTACATAGGGATTATGGGTGGAATACTGTTTTAAAATATACATAGTAACCTATTTAACCAATTTCTCATAAGAATATGCATATAATTATTTTTCTACATGGGGATTATGGCTGGAATATTGTAGTTAAACATACATAGGAATATATTTAACCCATTTCTGATAAGAATACGCATATCATTATTTTTCTACATATGGATTATGGGTGGAATATTGTTTATAAATATACATGGGAACCTATTGAACCAATTTCTGATAAGAATATACATATAATTATTTTTCAATATGGGATTATGGGTGGAATATTGTTTATAAATATACATGGGAACCTATTTAACCCATTTCTGCTAAGAATATGCATATAATTATTTTTTTACATGGGGATTATGGATGGAATATTGTTTATAAATTTACATAGCAACATATTAAACCTATTTCTGATATGAATATGCATATAATTATATTGATATATGGGTATTATGGGTTGAATATTGTTTATAAATATACATAGCAACGTATTTAACCAATTTCTCATAAGAATATGCATATAATTGTTTTTCTACAGGGGGATTATGGGTGGAATATTGTTTATACTTTTGCATAGGAACATATTAAACCTATTTCTGATATTAATATGCATAACATTATTTTTCTACATGGGGATTAAGGGTGGAATATTGTTTATAAATATACATAGGAACATATTTAACCCATTTCTGATAAGAATATGTATATAAGTTTTTTTTCTACATAGGGATTATGGGTGAAATATTGTTTATAAATATACATAGGAACATATTTAGCCCATTTCTGATAAGAATATGCATATAATTATTTTTCTACATGGGGATTATTGGTGGAATATTGTTTATAAATATACATAGCAACATATTAAACCTATTTCTGTTTGAATATGCATATAATTATTTTTCTACATGGGGATTATGGGTGGAATATTGTTTATAAATATACATAGTAACCTATTTAACCCATTTCTGATAAGAATATGCATATAAATATTTTTCAGTATGGGGATTATAGGTGGAATATTGTTTATAAATATACATACAAACCTATTTAGCCCATTTCTGATAAGAATATGCATATAATTATTTTTCTACATGGGGAATATTGGTGGAATATTGTTTATAAATATACATAGCAACATATTAAACCTATTTCTGTTTGAATATGCATATAATTATTTTGCTATATGGGGATTATGGATTAAATATTGTTTATAAATATACATAGGAACCTATTTAACCCATTTCTGATAAGAATATGCATATAATTATTTTTCTACATCGGGATTATAGATAGAATATTGTTTATAAATATACATAGGAACCTATTTAACCCATTTCTGATAAGAATATGCATATATTTATTTTTCTATATGGGGATTATGGATAGAATATTGTTTATAAATATACATAGGAACCTATTTATCCCATTTCTTTTAAAAATACGCATATAATTCTTTTTCTACATATGGATTATGGGTGGAATTTTGTTTATAAATATACATAGGAACCTATTTAACCAATTTCTGATAAGAATATGCACATAGTTATTTTTCTACATCGGGATTTTGGGTGAAATATTCTAGATAAACATACACAGCAACATATTAAACCTATTTTTGATAACAATACGCATATCATTATTTTTCTACATGTGGATTAAGGGTGGAATATTGTTTATAAATATACATAGGAATATATTTAACCCATTTCTGATAAGAATACGCATATCATTATTTTTCTACATATGGATTATGGGTGGAATATTGTTTATAAATATACATGGGAACCTATTGAACCAATTTCTGATAAGAATATACATATAATTATTTTTCAATATGGGATTATGGGTGGAATATTGTTTATAAATATACATGGGAACCTATTTAACCCATTTCTGCTAAGAATATGCATATAATTATTTTTTTACATGGGGATTATGGATGGAATATTGTTTATAAATTTACATAGCAACATATTAAACCTATTTCTGATATGAATATGCATATAATTATATTGATATATGGGTATTATGGGTTGAATATTGTTTATAAATATACATAGCAACGTATTTAACCAATTTCTCATAAGAATATGCATATAATTGTTTTTCTACAGGGGGATTATGGGTGGAATATTGTTTATACTTTTGCATAGGAACATATTAAACCTATTTCTGATATTAATATGCATAACATTATTTTTCTACATGGGGATTAAGGGTGGAATATTGTTTATAAATATACATAGGAACATATTTAACCCATTTCTGATAAGAATATGTATATAAGTTTTTTTTCTACATAGGGATTATGGGTGAAATATTGTTTATAAATATACATAGGAACATATTTAGCCCATTTCTGATAAGAATATGCATATAATTATTTTTCTACATGGGGATTATTGGTGGAATATTGTTTATAAATATACATAGCAACATATTAAACCTATTTCTGTTTGAATATGCATATAATTATTTTTCTACATGGGGATTATGGGTGGAATATTGTTTATAAATATACATAGTAACCTATTTAACCCATTTCTGATAAGAATATGCATATAAATATTTTTCAGTATGGGGATTATAGGTGGAATATTGTTTATAAATATACATACAAACCTATTTAGCCCATTTCTGATAAGAATATGCATATAATTATTTTTCTACATGGGGAATATTGGTGGAATATTGTTTATAAATATACATAGCAACATATTAAACCTATTTCTGTTTGAATATGCATATAATTATTTTGCTATATGGGGATTATGGATTAAATATTGTTTATAAATATACATAGGAACCTATTTAACCCATTTCTGATAAGAATATGCATATAATTATTTTTCTACATCGGGATTATAGATAGAATATTGTTTATAAATATACATAGGAACCTATTTAACCCATTTCTGATAAGAATATGCATATATTTATTTTTCTATATGGGGATTATGGATAGAATATTGTTTATAAATATACATAGGAACCTATTTATCCCATTTCTTTTAAAAATACGCATATAATTCTTTTTCTACATATGGATTATGGGTGGAATTTTGTTTATAAATATACATAGGAACCTATTTAACCAATTTCTGATAAGAATATGCACATAGTTATTTTTCTACATCGGGATTTTGGGTGAAATATTCTAGATAAACATACACAGCAACATATTAAACCTATTTTTGATAACAATACGCATATCATTATTTTTCTACATGTGGATTAAGGGTGGAATATTGTTTATAAATATACATAGGAACCTATTTAACCCATTTCTGATAAGAATATGCATATATTTATTTTTCTACATGGGGATTATGGGTGGAATATTGTTTATATATTTACATAGCAACATATTAAACCTATTTCTGTTTGAATATGCATATAATTATTTTGCTATATGGGGATTATGGATTAAATATTGTTTATAAATATACATAGGAACCTATTTAACCCATTTCTGATAAGAATATGCATACAATTAATTTTTACATGGGGATTATGGGTGGAATATTGTTTATAAATATACATAGGAAACTTTTTCACCCATTTCTGAATAGAATATGCATATAATTATTTTTCTACATGGGGATTATGGATAGAATATTGTTTATAAATATACATAGGAACCTATTTATCCCATTTCTTTTAAAAATACGCATATAATTATTTTTCTACATCGGGATTATGAGTGGAATATTGTTTATGAATTTACATAGGAACATATTAAACCTATTTCTGATATGAATATGCATAACATTATTTTTCTACATGGGGATTATGGGTGTAATATTGTTTATAAATATACATAGGAACATATTTAACCAATTACTGATAAAATTATGTATATAAGTATTTTTCTACATAGGGATTATGGGTGAAATATTGTTTATAAATATACATAGGAACCTATTTAGCCCATTTCTGATAAGAATATGAATATAATTATTTGTCTATATGGGGATTATGGGTGGAATATTGTTCATAAATATACATAGGAACCTAGTTCACCTATTTCTGATAAGAATATGCATATAATTATTTTTCTACATGGGGATTATGGGTGGAATATTGTTTATAAATATACATAGTAACCTATTTAACCCATTTCTGATAAGAATATGCATATAAATATTTTTCAGTATGGGGATTATAGGTGGAATATTGTTTATAAATATACATAGGAACCTATTTAACCCATTTCTGGTAAGAATATGGATATAATTATTTTTCTACATAGGGATTATGGGTGGAATACTGTTTTAAAATATACATAGTAACCTATTTAACCAATTTCTCATAAGAATATGCATTTAATTATTTTTCTACATGGGGATTATGGATGGAATATTGTAGTTAAACATACATAGGAATATATTTAACCCATTTCTGATAAGAATACGCATATCATTATTTTTCTACATATGGATTATGGGTGGAATATTGTTTATAAATATACATGGGAACCTATTGAACCAATTTCTGATAAGAATATACATATAATTATTTTTCAATATGGGATTATGGGTGGAATATTGTTTATAAATATACATGGGAACCTATTTAACCCATTTCTGCTAAGAATATGCATATAATTATTTTTCTACATGGGGATTATGGATAGAATATTGTTTATAAATATACATAGGAACCTATTCATCCCATTTCTTTTAAAAATACGCATATAATTATTTTTCTACATCGGGATTATGGGTGGAATATTGTTTCTGAATTTACACAGGAACATATTAAACCTATTTCTGATATGAATATGCATAACATTATTTTTCTACATGGGGCTTATGGGTGGAATATTGTTTATAAATATACATAGGAACATATTTAACCAATTTCTGATAAGATTATGTATATAAGTATTTTTCTACATAGGGATTATGGGTGAAATATTGTTTATAAATATACATAGGAACCTATTTAGCCCATTTCTGATAAGAATATGGATATAATTATTTGTCTATATGGGGATTATGGGTGGAATATTGTTTCTGAATTTACACAGGAACATATTAAACCTATTTCTGATATGAATATGCATAACATTATTTTTCTACATGGGGATAATGGGTGGAATATTGTTTATAAATATACATAGGAACATATTTAACCAATTTCTGATAAGATTATGTATATAAGTATTTTTCTACATAGGGATTATGTGTGAAATATTGTTTATAAATATACATAGGAACCTATTTAGCCCATTTCTGATAAGAATATGGATATAATTATTTGTCTATATGGGGATTATGGGTGGAATATTGTTCATAAATATACATAGGAACTTATTTAACCTATTTCTAATAAGAATATGCATATAATTATTTTTCTACATGGGGATTATGGGTGGAATATTGTTTATAAATATACATAGTAACCTATTTAACCCATTTCTGATAAGAATATGCATATAAATATTTTTCAGTATGGGGATTATAGGTGGAATATTGTTTATAAATATACATAGGAACCTATTTAACCCATTTCTGGTAAGAATATGGATATAATTATTTTTCTACATAGGGATTATGGGTGGAATACTGTTTTAAAATATACATAGTAACCTATTTAACCAATTTCTCATAAGAATATGCATATAATTATTTTTCTACATGGGGATTATGGATGGAATATTGTAGTTAAACATACATAGGAATATATTTAACCCATTTCTGATAAGAATACGCATATCATTATTTTTCTACATATGGATTATGGGTGGAATATTGTTTATAAATATACATGGGAACCTATTGAACCAATTTCTGATAAGAATATACATATAATTATTTTTCAATATGGGATTATGGGTGGAATATTGTTTATAAATATACATGGGAACCTATTTAACCCATTTCTGCTAAGAATATGCATATAATTATTTTTTTACATGGGGATTATGGATGGAATATTGTTTATAAATTTACATAGCAACATATTAAACCTATTTCTGATATGAATATGCATATAATTATATTGATATATGGGTATTATGGGTTGAATATTGTTTATAAATATACATAGCAACGTATTTAACCAATTTCTCATAAGAATATGCATATAATTGTTTTTCTACAGGGGGATTATGGGTGGAATATTGTTTATACTTTTGCATAGGAACATATTAAAGCTATTTCTGATATTAATATGCATAACATTATTTTTCTACATGGGGATTAAGGGTGGAATATTGTTTATAAATATACATAGGAACATATTTAACCCATTTCTGATAAGAATATGTATATAAGTTTTTTTTCTACATAGGGATTATGGGTGAAATATTGTTTATAAATATACATAGGAACATATTTAGCCCATTTCTGATAAGAATATGCATATAATTATTTTTCTACATGGGGATTATGGGTGGAATATTGTTTATAAATATACATAGCAACATATTAAACCTATTTCTGTTTGAATATGCATATAATTATTTTTCTACATGGGGATTATGGGTGGAATATTGTTTATAAATATACATAGTAACCTATTTAACCCATTTCTGATAAGAATATGCATATAAATATTTTTCAGTATGGGGATTATAGGTGGAATATTGTTTATAAATATACATACAAACCTATTTAGCCCATTTATGATAAGAATATGCATATAATTATTTTTCTACATGGGGAATATTGGTGGAATATTGTTTATAAATATACATAGCAACATATTAAACCTATTTCTGTTTGAATATGCATATAATTATTTTGCTATATGGGGATTATGGATTAAATATTGTTTATAAATATACATAGGAACCTATTTAACCCATTTCTGATAAGAATATGCATATAATTATTTTTCTACATCGGGATTATAGATAGAATATTGTTTATAAATATACATAGGAACCTATTTAACCCATTTCTGATAAGAATATGCATATATTTATTTTTCTATATGGGGATTATGGATAGAATATTGTTTATAAATATACATAGGAACCTATTTATCCCATTTCTTTTAAAAATACGCATATAATTCTTTTTCTACATATGGATTATGGGTGGAATTTTGTTTATAAATATACATAGGAACCTATTTAACCAATTTCTGATAAGAATATGCACATAGTTATTTTTCTACATCGGGATTTTGGGTGAAATATTCTAGATAAACATACACAGCAACATATTAAACCTATTTTTGATAACAATACGCATATCATTATTTTTCTACATGTGGATTAAGGGTGGAATATTGTTTATAAATATACATAGGAACCTATTTAACCCATTTCTGATAAGAATATGCATATATTTATTTTTCTACATGGGGATTATGGGTGGAATATTGTTTATATATTTACATAGCAACATATTAAACCTATTTCTGTTTGAATATGCATATAATTATTTTGCTATATGGGGATTATGGATTAAATATTGTTTATAAATATACATAGGAACCTATTTAACCCATTTCTGATAAGAATATGCATACAATTAATTTTTACATGGGGATTATGGGTGGAATATTGTTTATAAATATACATAGGAAACTTTTTCACCCATTTCTGAATAGAATATGCATATAATTATTTTTCTACATGGGGATTATGGATAGAATATTGTTTATAAATATACATAGGAACCTATTTATCCCATTTCTTTTAAAAATACGCATATAATTATTTTTCTACATCGGGATTATGAGTGGAATATTGTTTATGAATTTACATAGGAACATATTAAACCTATTTCTGATATGAATATGCATAACATTATTTTTCTACATGGGGATTATGGGTGTAATATTGTTTATAAATATACATAGGAACATATTTAACCAATTACTGATAAAATTATGTATATAAGTATTTTTCTACATAGGGATTATGGGTGAAATATTGTTTATAAATATACATAGGAACCTATTTAGCCCATTTCTGATAAGAATATGAATATAATTATTTGTCTATATGGGGATTATGGGTGGAATATTGTTCATAAATATACATAGGAACCTAGTTCACATATTTCTGATAAGAATATGCATATAATTATTTTTCTACATGGGGATTATGGGTGGAATATTGTTTATAAATATACATAGTAACCTATTTAACCCATTTCTGATAAGAATATGCATATAAATATTTTTCAGTATGGGGATTATAGGTGGAATATTGTTTATAAATATACATAGGAACCTATTTAACCCATTTCTGGTAAGAATATGGATATAATTATTTTTCTACATAGGGATTATGGGTGGAATACTGTTTTAAAATATACATAGTAACCTATTTAACCAATTTCTCATAAGAATATGCATTTAATTATTTTTCTACATGGGGATTATGGATGGAATATTGTAGTTAAACATACATAGGAATATATTTAACCCATTTCTGATAAGAATACGCATATCATTATTTTTCTACATATGGATTATGGGTGGAATATTGTTTATAAATATACATGGGAACCTATTGAACCAATTTCTGATAAGAATATACATATAATTATTTTTCAATATGGGATTATGGTTGGAATATTGTTTATAAATATACATGGGAACCTATTTAACCCATTTCTGCTAAGAATATGCATATAATTATTTTTCTACATGGGGATTATGGATAGAATATTGTTTATAAATATACATAGGAACCTATTCATCCCATTTCTTTTAAAAATACGCATATAATTATTTTTCTACATCGGGATTATGGGTGGAATATTGTTTCTGAATTTACACAGGAACATATTAAACCTATTTCTGATATGAATATGCATAACATTATTTTTCTACATGGGGATTATGGGTGGAATATTGTTTATAAATATACATAGGAACATATTTAACCAATTTCTGATAAGATTATGTATATAAGTATTTTTCTACATAGGGATTATGGGTGAAATATTGTTTATAAATATACATAGGAACCTATTTAGCCCATTTCTGATAAGAATATGGATATAATTATTTGTCTATATGGGGATTATGGGTGGAATATTGTTCATAAATATACATAGGAACTTATTTAACCTATTTCTGATAAGAATATGCATATAATTATTTTTCTACATGGGGATTATGGGTGGAATATTGTTTATAAATATACATAGTAACCTATTTAACCCATTTCTGATAAGAATATGCATATAAATATTTTTCAGTATGGGGATTATAGGTGGAATATTGTTTATAAATATACATAGGAACCTATTTAACCCATTTCTGGTAAGAATATGGATATAATTATTTTTCTACATAGGGATTATGGGTGGAATACTGTTTTAAAATATACATAGTAACCTATTTAACCAATTTCTCATAAGAATATGCATATAATTATTTTTCTACATGGGGATTATGGATGGAATATTGTAGTTAAACATACATAGGAATATATTTAACCCATTTCTGATAAGAATACGCATATCATTATTTTTCTACATATGGATTATGGGTGGAATATTGTTTATAAATATACATGGGAACCTATTGAACCAATTTCTGATAAGAATATACATATAATTATTTTTCAATATGGGATTATGGGTGGAATATTGTTTATAAATATACATGGGAACCTATTTAACCCATTTCTGCTAAGAATATGCATGTAATTATTTTTTTACATGGGGATTATGGATGGAATATTGTTTATAAATTTACATAGCAACATATTAAACCTATTTCTGATATGAATATGCATATAATTATATTGATATATGGGTATTATGGGTTGAATATTGTTTATAAATATACATAGCAACGTATTTAACCAATTTCTCATAAGAATATGCATATAATTGTTTTTCTACAGGGGGATTATGGGTGGAATATTGTTTATACTTTTGCATAGGAACATATTAAAGCTATTTCTGATATTAATATGCATAACATTATTTTTCTACATGGGGATTAAGGGTGGAATATTGTTTATAAATATACATAGGAACATATTTAACCCATTTCTGATAAGAATATGTATATAAGTTTTTTTTCTACATAGGGATTATGGGTGAAATATTGTTTATAAATATACATAGGAACATATTTAGCCCATTTCTGATAAGAATATGCATATAATTATTTTTCTACATGGGGATTATTGGTGGAATATTGTTTATAAATATACATAGCAACATATTAAACCTATTTCTGTTTGAATATGCATATAATTATTTTTCTACATGGGGATTATGGGTGGAATATTGTTTATAAATATACATAGTAACCTATTTAACCCATTTCTGATAAGAATATGCATATAAATATTTTTCAGTATGGGGATTATAGGTGGAATATTGTTTATAAATATACATACAAACCTATTTAGCCCATTTATGATAAGAATATGCATATAATTATTTTTCTACATGGGGAATATTGGTGGAATATTGTTTATAAATATACATAGGAACCTATTTAACCCATTTCTGATAAGAATATGCATATAATTATTTTTCTACATCGGGATTATAGATAGAATATTGTTTATAAATATACATAGGAACCTATTTAACCCATTTCTGATAAGAATATGCATATATTTATTTTTCTATATGGGGATTATGGATAGAATATTGTTTATAAATATACATAGGAACCTATTTATCCCATTTCTTTTAAAAATACGCATATAATTCTTTTTCTACATATGGATTATGGGTGGAATTTTGTTTATAAATATACATAGGAACCTATTTAACCAATTTCTGATAAGAATATGCACATAGTTATTTTTCTACATCGGGATTTTGGGTGAAATATTCTAGATAAACATACACAGCAACATATTAAACCTATTTTTGATAACAATACGCATATCATTATTTTTCTACATGTGGATTAAGGGTGGAATATTGTTTATAAATATACATAGGAACCTATTTAACCCATTTCTGATAAGAATATGCATATATTTATTTTTCTACATGGGGATTATGGGTGGAATATTGTTTATATATTTACATAGCAACATATTAAACCTATTTCTGTTTGAATATGCATATAATTATTTTGCTATATGGGGATTATGGATTAAATATTGTTTATAAATATACATAGGAACCTATTTAACCCATTTCTGATAAGAATATGCATACAATTAATTTTTACATGGGGATTATGGGTGGAATATTGTTTATAAATATACATAGGAAACTTTTTCACCCATTTCTGAATAGAATATGCATATAATTATTTTTCTACATGGGGATTATGGATAGAATATTGTTTATAAATATACATAGGAACCTATTTATCCCATTTCTTTTAAAAATACGCATATAATTATTTTTCTACATCGGGATTATGAGTGGAATATTGTTTATGAATTTACATAGGAACATATTAAACCTATTTCTGATATGAATATGCATAACATTATTTTTCTACATGGGGATTATGGGTGTAATATTGTTTATAAATATACATAGGAACATATTTAACCAATTACTGATAAAATTATGTATATAAGTATTTTTCTACATAGGGATTATGGGTGAAATATTGTTTATAAATATACATAGGAACCTATTTAGCCCATTTCTGATAAGAATATGAATATAATTATTTGTCTATATGGGGATTATGGGTGGAATATTGTTCATAAATATACATAGGAACCTAGTTCACCTATTTCTGATAAGAATATGCATATAATTATTTTTCTACATGGGGATTATGGGTGGAATATTGTTTATAAATATACATAGTAACCTATTTAACCCATTTCTGATAAGAATATGCATATAAATATTTTTCAGTATGGGGATTATAGGTGGAATATTGTTTATAAATATACATAGGAACCTATTTAACCCATTTCTGGTAAGAATATGGATATAATTATTTTTCTACATAGGGATTATGGGTGGAATACTGTTTTAAAATATACATAGTAACCTATTTAACCAATTTCTCATAAGAATATGCATTTAATTATTTTTCTACATGGGGATTATGGATGGAATATTGTAGTTAAACATACATAGGAATATATTTAACCCATTTCTGATAAGAATACGCATATCATTATTTTTCTACATATGGATTATGGGTGGAATATTGTTTATAAATATACATGGGAACCTATTGAACCAATTTCTGATAAGAATATACATATAATTATTTTTCAATATGGGATTATGGTTGGAATATTGTTTATAAATATACATGGGAACCTATTTAACCCATTTCTGCTAAGAATATGCATATAATTATTTTTCTACATGGGGATTATGGATAGAATATTGTTTATAAATATACATAGGAACCTATTCATCCCATTTCTTTTAAAAATACGCATATAATTATTTTTCTACATCGGGATTATGGGTGGAATATTGTTTCTGAATTTACACAGGAACATATTAAACCTATTTCTGATATGAATATGCATAACATTATTTTTCTACATGGGGATTATGGGTGGAATATTGTTTATAAATATACATAGGAACATATTTAACCAATTTCTGATAAGATTATGTATATAAGTATTTTTCTACATAGGGATTATGGGTGAAATATTGTTTATAAATATACATAGGAACCTATTTAGCCCATTTCTGATAAGAATATGGATATAATTATTTGTCTATATGGGGATTATGGGTGGAATATTGTTCATAAATATACATAGGAACTTATTTAACCTATTTCTGATAAGAATATGCATATAATTATTTTTCTACATGGGGATTATGGGTGGAATATTGTTTATAAATATACATAGTAACCTATTTAACCCATTTCTGATAAGAATATGCATATAAATATTTTTCAGTATGGGGATTATAGGTGGAATATTGTTTATAAATATACATAGGAACCTATTTAACCCATTTCTGGTAAGAATATGGATATAATTATTTTTCTACATAGGGATTATGGGTGGAATACTGTTTTAAAATATACATAGTAACCTATTTAACCAATTTCTCATAAGAATATGCATATAATTATTTTTCTACATGGGGATTATGGATGGAATATTGTAGTTAAACATACATAGGAATATATTTAACCCATTTCTGATAAGAATACGCATATCATTATTTTTCTACATATGGATTATGGGTGGAATATTGTTTATAAATATACATGGGAACCTATTGAACCAATTTCTGATAAGAATATACATATAATTATTTTTCAATATGGGATTATGGGTGGAATATTGTTTATAAATATACATGGGAACCTATTTAACCCATTTCTGCTAAGAATATGCATGTAATTATTTTTTTACATGGGGATTATGGATGGAATATTGTTTATAAATTTACATAGCAACATATTAAACCTATTTCTGATATGAATATGCATATAATTATATTGATATATGGGTATTATGGGTTGAATATTGTTTATAAATATACATAGCAACGTATTTAACCAATTTCTCATAAGAATATGCATATAATTGTTTTTCTACAGGGGGATTATGGGTGGAATATTGTTTATACTTTTGCATAGGAACATATTAAAGCTATTTCTGATATTAATATGCATAACATTATTTTTCTACATGGGGATTAAGGGTGGAATATTGTTTATAAATATACATAGGAACATATTTAACCCATTTCTGATAAGAATATGTATATAAGTTTTTTTTCTACATAGGGATTATGGGTGAAATATTGTTTATAAATATACATAGGAACATATTTAGCCCATTTCTGATAAGAATATGCATATAATTATTTTTCTACATGGGGATTATTGGTGGAATATTGTTTATAAATATACATAGCAACATATTAAACCTATTTCTGTTTGAATATGCATATAATTATTTTTCTACATGGGGATTATGGGTGGAATATTGTTTATAAATATACATAGTAACCTATTTAACCCATTTCTGATAAGAATATGCATATAAATATTTTTCAGTATGGGGATTATAGGTGGAATATTGTTTATAAATATACATACAAACCTATTTAGCCCATTTATGATAAGAATATGCATATAATTATTTTTCTACATGGGGAATATTGGTGGAATATTGTTTATAAATATACATAGGAACCTATTTAACCCATTTCTGATAAGAATATGCATATAATTATTTTTCTACATCGGGATTATAGATAGAATATTGTTTATAAATATACATAGGAACCTATTTAACCCATTTCTGATAAGAATATGCATATATTTATTTTTCTATATGGGGATTATGGATAGAATATTGTTTATAAATATACATAGGAACCTATTTATCCCATTTCTTTTAAAAATACGCATATAATTCTTTTTCTACATATGGATTATGGGTGGAATTTTGTTTATAAATATACATAGGAACCTATTTAACCAATTTCTGATAAGAATATGCACATAGTTATTTTTCTACATCGGGATTTTGGGTGAAATATTCTAGATAAACATACACAGCAACATATTAAACCTATTTTTGATAACAATACGCATATCATTATTTTTCTACATGTGGATTAAGGGTGGAATATTGTTTATAAATATACATAGGAACCTATTTAACCCATTTCTGATAAGAATATGCATATATTTATTTTTCTACATGGGGATTATGGGTGGAATATTGTTTATATATTTACATAGCAACATATTAAACCTATTTCTGTTTGAATATGCATATAATTATTTTGCTATATGGGGATTATGGATTAAATATTGTTTATAAATATACATAGGAACCTATTTAACCCATTTCTGATAAGAATATGCATACAATTAATTTTTACATGGGGATTATGGGTGGAATATTGTTTATAAATATACATAGGAAACTTTTTCACCCATTTCTGAATAGAATATGCATATAATTATTTTTCTACATGGGGATTATGGATAGAATATTGTTTATAAATATACATAGGAACCTATTTATCCCATTTCTTTTAAAAATACGCATATAATTATTTTTCTACATCGGGATTATGAGTGGAATATTGTTTATGAATTTACATAGGAACATATTAAACCTATTTCTGATATGAATATGCATAACATTATTTTTCTACATGGGGATTATGGGTGTAATATTGTTTATAAATATACATAGGAACATATTTAACCAATTACTGATAAAAATATGTATATAAGTATTTTTCTACATAGGGATTATGGGTGAAATATTGTTTATAAATATACATAGGAACCTATTTAGCCCATTTCTGATAAGAATATGAATATAATTATTTGTCTATATGGGGATTATGGGTGGAATATTGTTTATAAATATACATAGCAACATATTAAACCTATTTCTGTTTGAATATGCATATAATTATTTTGCTATATGGGGATTATGGATTAAATATTGTTTATAAATATACATAGGAACCTATTTAACCCATTTCTGATAAGAATATGCATATAATTATTTTTCTACATCGGGATTATAGATAGAATATTGTTTATAAATATACATAGGAACCTATTTAACCCATTTCTGATAAGAATATGCATATATTTATTTTTCTATATGGGGATTATGGATAGAATATTGTTTATAAATATACATAGGAACCTATTTATCCCATTTCTTTTAAAAATACGCATATAATTCTTTTTCTACATATGGATTATGGGTGGAATTTTGTTTATAAATATACATAGGAACCTATTTAACCAATTTCTGATAAGAATATGCACATAGTTATTTTTCTACATCGGGATTTTGGGTGAAATATTCTAGATAAACATACACAGCAACATATTAAACCTATTTTTGATAACAATACGCATATCATTATTTTTCTACATGTGGATTAAGGGTGGAATATTGTTTATAAATATACATAGGAACCTATTTAACCCATTTCTGATAAGAATATGCATATATTTATTTTTCTACATGGGGATTATGGGTGGAATATTGTTTATATATTTACATAGCAACATATTAAACCTATTTCTGTTTGAATATGCATATAATTATTTTGCTATATGGGGATTATGGATTAAATATTGTTTATAAATATACATAGGAACCTATTTAACCCATTTCTGATAAGAATATGCATACAATTAATTTTTACATGGGGATTATGGGTGGAATATTGTTTATAAATATACATAGGAAACTTTTTCACCCATTTCTGAATAGAATATGCATATAATTATTTTTCTACATGGGGATTATGGATAGAATATTGTTTATAAATATACATAGGAACCTATTTATCCCATTTCTTTTAAAAATACGCATATAATTATTTTTCTACATCGGGATTATGAGTGGAATATTGTTTATGAATTTACATAGGAACATATTAAACCTATTTCTGATATGAATATGCATAACATTATTTTTCTACATGGGGATTATGGGTGTAATATTGTTTATAAATATACATAGGAACATATTTAACCAATTACTGATAAAATTATGTATATAAGTATTTTTCTACATAGGGATTATGGGTGAAATATTGTTTATAAATATACATAGGAACCTATTTAGCCCATTTCTGATAAGAATATGAATATAATTATTTGTCTATATGGGGATTATGGGTGGAATATTGTTCATAAATATACATAGGAACCTAGTTCACCTATTTCTGATAAGAATATGCATATAATTATTTTTCTACATGGGGATTATGGGTGGAATATTGTTTATAAATATACATAGTAACCTATTTAACCCATTTCTGATAAGAATATGCATATAAATATTTTTCAGTATGGGGATTATAGGTGGAATATTGTTTATAAATATACATAGGAACCTATTTAACCCATTTCTGGTAAGAATATGGATATAATTATTTTTCTACATAGGGATTATGGGTGGAATACTGTTTTAAAATATACATAGTAACCTATTTAACCAATTTCTCATAAGAATATGCATTTAATTATTTTTCTACATGGGGATTATGGATGGAATATTGTAGTTAAACATACATAGGAATATATTTAACCCATTTCTGATAAGAATACGCATATCATTATTTTTCTACATATGGATTATGGGTGGAATATTGTTTATAAATATACATGGGAACCTATTGAACCAATTTCTGATAAGAATATACATATAATTATTTTTCAATATGGGATTATGGTTGGAATATTGTTTATAAATATACATGGGAACCTATTTAACCCATTTCTGCTAAGAATATGCATATAATTATTTTTCTACATGGGGATTATGGATAGAATATTGTTTATAAATATACATAGGAACCTATTCATCCCATTTCTTTTAAAAATACGCATATAATTATTTTTCTACATCGGGATTATGGGTGGAATATTGTTTCTGAATTTACACAGGAACATATTAAACCTATTTCTGATATGAATATGCATAACATTATTTTTCTACATGGGGATTATGGGTGGAATATTGTTTATAAATATACATAGGAACATATTTAACCAATTTCTGATAAGATTATGTATATAAGTATTTTTCTACATAGGGATTATGGGTGAAATATTGTTTATAAATATACATAGGAACCTATTTAGCCCATTTCTGATAAGAATATGGATATAATTATTTGTCTATATGGGGATTATGGGTGGAATATTGTTCATAAATATACATAGGAACTTATTTAACCTATTTCTGATAAGAATATGCATATAATTATTTTTCTACATGGGGATTATGGGTGGAATATTGTTTATAAATATACATAGTAACCTATTTAACCCATTTCTGATAAGAATATGCATATAAATATTTTTCAGTATGGGGATTATAGGTGGAATATTGTTTATAAATATACATAGGAACCTATTTAACCCATTTCTGGTAAGAATATGGATATAATTATTTTTCTACATAGGGATTATGGGTGGAATACTGTTTTAAAATATACATAGTAACCTATTTAACCAATTTCTCATAAGAATATGCATATAATTATTTTTCTACATGGGGATTATGGATGGAATATTGTAGTTAAACATACATAGGAATATATTTAACCCATTTCTGATAAGAATACACATATCATTATTTTTCTACATATGGATTATGGGTGGAATATTGTTTATAAATATACATGGGAACCTATTGAACCAATTTCTGATAAGAATATACATATAATTATTTTTCAATATGGGATTATGGGTGGAATATTGTTTATAAATATACATGGGAACCTATTTAACCCATTTCTGCTAAGAATATGCATATAATTATTTTTTTACATGGGGATTATGGATGGAATATTGTTTATAAATTTACATAGCAACATATTAAACCTATTTCTGATATGAATATGCATATAATTATATTGATATATGGGTATTATGGGTTGAATATTGTTTATAAATATACATAGCAACGTATTTAACCAATTTCTCATAAGAATATGCATATAATTGTTTTTCTACAGGGGGATTATGGGTGGAATATTGTTTATACTTTTGCATAGGAACATATTAAAGCTATTTCTGATATTAATATGCATAACATTATTTTTCTACATGGGGATTAAGGGTGGAATATTGTTTATAAATATACATAGGAACATATTTAACTCATTTCTGATAAGAATATGTATATAAGTTTTTTTTCTACATAGGGATTATGGGTGAAATATTGTTTATAAATATACATAGGAACATATTTAGCCCATTTCTGATAAGAATATGCATATAATTATTTTTCTACATGGGGATTATTGGTGGAATATTGTTTATAAATATACATAGCAACATATTAAACCTATTTCTGTTTGAATATGCATATAATTATTTTTCTACATGGGGATTATGGGTGGAATATTGTTTATAAATATACATAGTAACCTATTTAACCCATTTCTGATAAGAATATGCATATAAATATTTTTCAGTATGGGGATTATAGGTGGAATATTGTTTATAAATATACATACAAACCTATTTAGCCCATTTATGATAAGAATATGCATATAATTATTTTTCTACATGGGGAATATTGGTGGAATATTGTTTATAAATATACATAGCAACATATTAAACCTATTTCTGTTTGAATATGCATATAATTATTTTGCTATATGGAGATTATGGATTAAATATTGTTTATAAATATACATAGGAACCTATTTTACCCATTTCTGATAAGAATATGCATATAATTATTTTTCTACATCGGGATTATAGATAGAATATTGTTTATAAATATACATAGGAACCTATTTAACCCATTTCTGATAAGAATATGCATATATTTATTTTTCTATATGGGGATTATGGATAGAATATTGTTTATAAATATACATAGGAACCTATTTATCCCATTTCTTTTAAAAATACGCATATAATTCTTTTTCTACATATGGATTATGGGTGGAATTTTGTTTATAAATATACATAGGAACCTATTTAACCAATTTCTGATAAGAATATGCACATAGTTATTTTTCTACATCGGGATTTTGGGTGAAATATTCTAGATAAACATACACAGCAACATATTAAACCTATTTTTGATAACAATACGCATATCATTATTTTTCTACATGTGGATTAAGGGTGGAATATTGTTTATAAATATACATAGGAACCTATTTAACCCATTTCTGATAAGAATATGCATATATTTATTTTTCTACATGGGGATTATGGGTGGAATATTGTTTATATATTTACATAGCAACATATTAAACCTATTTCTGTTTGAATATGCATATAATTATTTTGCTATATGGGGATTATGGATTAAATATTGTTTATAAATATACATAGGAACCTATTTAACCCATTTCTGATAAGAATATGCATACAATTAATTTTTACATGGGGATTATGGGTGGAATATTGTTTATAAATATACATAGGAAACTTTTTCACCCATTTCTGAATAGAATATGCATATAATTATTTTTCTACATGGGGATTATGGATAGAATATTGTTTATAAATATACATAGGAACCTATTTATCCCATTTCTTTTAAAAATACGCATATAATTATTTTTCTACATCGGGATTATGAGTGGAATATTGTTTATGAATTTACATAGGAACATATTAAACCTATTTCTGATATGAATATGCATAACATTATTTTTCTACATGGGGATTATGGGTGTAATATTGTTTATAAATATACATAGGAACATATTTAACCAATTACTGATAAAATTATGTATATAAGTATTTTTCTACATAGGGATTATGGGTGAAATATTGTTTATAAATATACATAGGAACCTATTTAGCCCATTTCTGATAAGAATATGGATATAATTATTTGTCTATATGGGGATTATAGGTGGAATATTGTTCATAAATATACATAGGAACTTATTTAACCTATTTCTGATAAGAATATGCATATAATTATTTTTCTACATGGGGATTATGGGTGGAATATTGTTTATAAATATACATAGTAACCTATTTAACCCATTTCTGATAAGAATATGCATATAAATATTTTTCAGTATGGGGATTATAGGTGGAATATTGTTTATAAATATACATAGGAACCTATTTAACCCATTTCTGGTAAGAATATGGATATAATTATTTTTCTACATAGGGATTATGGGTGGAATACTGTTTTAAAATATACATAGTAACCTATTTAACCAATTTCTCATAAGAATATGCATATAATTATTTTTCTACATGGGGATTATGGATGGAATATTGTAGTTAAACATACATAGGAATATATTTAACCCATTTCTGATAAGAATACGCATATCATTATTTTTCTACATATGGATTATGGGTGGAATATTGTTTATAAATATACATAGGAACCTATTGAACCAATTTCTGATAAGAATATACATATAATTATTTTTCAATATGGGATTATAGGTGGAATATTGTTTATAAATATACATGGGAACCTATTTAACCCATTTCTGCTAAGAATATGCATATAATTATTTTTTTACATGGGGATTATGGATGGAATATTGTTTATAAATTTACATAGCAACATATTAAACCTATTTCTGATATGAATATGCATATAATTATATTGATATATGGGTATTATGGGTTGAATATTGTTTATAAATATACATAGCAACGTATTTAACCAATTTCTCATAAGAATATGCATATAATTGTTTTTCTACAGGGGGATTATGGGTGGAATATTGTTTATACTTTTGCATAGGAACATATTAAACCTATTTCTGATATTAATATGCATAACATTATTTTTCTACATGGGGATTAAGGGTGGAATATTGTTTATAAATATACATAGGAACATATTTAACCCATTTCTGATAAGAATATGTATATAAGTTTTTTTTCTACATAGGGATTATGGGTGAAATATTGTTTATAAATATACATAGGAACATATTTAGCCCATTTCTGATAAGAATATGCATATAATTATTTTTCTACATGGGGATTATTGGTGGAATATTGTTTATAAATATACATAGCAACATATTAAACCTATTTCTGTTTGAATATGCATATAATTATTTTTCTACATGGGGATTATGGGTGGAATATTGTTTATAAATATACATAGTAACCTATTTAACCCATTTCTGATAAGAATATGCATATAAATATTTTTCAGTATGGGGATTATAGGTGGAATATTGTTTATAAATATACATACAAACCTATTTAGCCCATTTATGATAAGAATATGCATATAATTATTTTTCTACATGGGGAATATTGGTGGAATATTGTTTATAAATATACATAGCAACATATTAAACCTATTTCTGTTTGAATATGCATATAATTATTTTGCTATATGGGGATTATGGATTAAATATTGTTTATAAATATACATAGGAACCTATTTAACCCATTTCTGATAAGAATATGCATATAATTATTTTTCTACATCGGGATTATAGATAGAATATTGTTTATAAATATACATAGGAACCTATTTAACCCATTTCTGATAAGAATATGCATATATTTATTTTTCTATATGGGGATTATGGATAGAATATTGTTTATAAATATACATAGGAACCTATTTATCCCATTTCTTTTAAAAATACGCATATAATTCTTTTTCTACATATGGATTATGGGTGGAATTTTGTTTATAAATATACATAGGAACCTATTTAACCAATTTCTGATAAGAATATGCACATAGTTATTTTTCTACATCGGGATTTTGGGTGAAATATTCTAGATAAACATACACAGCAACATATTAAACCTATTTTTGATAACAATACGCATATCATTATTTTTCTACATGTGGATTAAGGGTGGAATATTGTTTATAAATATACATAGGAACCTATTTAACCCATTTCTGATAAGAATATGCATATATTTATTTTTCTACATGGGGATTATGGGTGGAATATTGTTTATATATTTACATAGCAACATATTAAACCTATTTCTGTTTGAATATGCATATAATTATTTTGCTATATGGGGATTATGGATTAAATATTGTTTATAAATATACATAGGAACCTATTTAACCCATTTCTGATAAGAATATGCATACAATTAATTTTTACATGGGGATTATGGGTGGAATATTGTTTATAAATATACATAGGAAACTTTTTCACCCATTTCTGAATAGAATATGCATATAATTATTTTTCTACATGGGGATTATGGATAGAATATTGTTTATAAATATACATAGGAACCTATTTATCCCATTTCTTTTAAAAATACGCATATAATTATTTTTCTACATCGGGATTATGAGTGGAATATTGTTTATGAATTTACATAGGAACATATTAAACCTATTTCTGATATGAATATGCATAACATTATTTTTCTACATGGGGATTATGGGTGTAATATTGTTTATAAATATACATAGGAACATATTTAACCAATTACTGATAAAATTATGTATATAAGTATTTTTCTACATAGGGATTATGGGTGAAATATTGTTTATAAATATACATAGGAACCTATTTAGCCCATTTCTGATAAGAATATGAATATAATTATTTGTCTATATGGGGATTATGGGTGGAATATTGTTCATAAATATACATAGGAACCTAGTTCACCTATTTCTGATAAGAATATGCATATAATTATTTTTCTACATGGGGATTATGGGTGGAATATTGTTTATAAATATACATAGTAACCTATTTAACCCATTTCTGATAAGAATATGCATATAAATATTTTTCAGTATGGGGATTATAGGTGGAATATTGTTTATAAATATACATAGGAACCTATTTAACCCATTTCTGGTAAGAATATGGATATAATTATTTTTCTACATAGGGATTATGGGTGGAATACTGTTTTAAAATATACATAGTAACCTATTTAACCAATTTCTCATAAGAATATGCATTTAATTATTTTTCTACATGGGGATTATGGATGGAATATTGTAGTTAAACATACATAGGAATATATTTAACCCATTTCTGATAAGAATACGCATATCATTATTTTTCTACATATGGATTATGGGTGGAATATTGTTTATAAATATACATGGGAACCTATTGAACCAATTTCTGATAAGAATATACATATAATTATTTTTCAATATGGGATTATGGTTGGAATATTGTTTATAAATATACATGGGAACCTATTTAACCCATTTCTGCTAAGAATATGCATATAATTATTTTTCTACATGGGGATTATGGATAGAATATTGTTTATAAATATACATAGGAACCTATTCATCCCATTTCTTTTAAAAATACGCATATAATTATTTTTCTACATCGGGATTATGGGTGGAATATTGTTTCTGAATTTACACAGGAACATATTAAACCTATTTCTGATATGAATATGCATAACATTATTTTTCTACATGGGGATTATGGGTGGAATATTGTTTATAAATATACATAGGAACATATTTAACCAATTTCTGATAAGATTATGTATATAAGTATTTTTCTACATAGGGATTATGGGTGAAATATTGTTTATAAATATACATAGGAACCTATTTAGCCCATTTCTGATAAGAATATGGATATAATTATTTGTCTATATGGGGATTATGGGTGGAATATTGTTCATAAATATACATAGGAACTTATTTAACCTATTTCTGATAAGAATATGCATATAATTATTTTTCTACATGGGGATTATGGGTGGAATATTGTTTATAAATATACATAGTAACCTATTTAACCCATTTCTGATAAGAATATGCATATAAATATTTTTCAGTATGGGGATTATAGGTGGAATATTGTTTATAAATATACATAGGAACCTATTTAACCCATTTCTGGTAAGAATATGGATATAATTATTTTTCTACATAGGGATTATGGGTGGAATACTGTTTTAAAATATACATAGTAACCTATTTAACCAATTTCTCATAAGAATATGCATATAATTATTTTTCTACATGGGGATTATGGATGGAATATTGTAGTTAAACATACATAGGAATATATTTAACCCATTTCTGATAAGAATACGCATATCATTATTTTTCTACATATGGATTATGGGTGGAATATTGTTTATAAATATACATGGGAACCTATTGAACCAATTTCTGATAAGAATATACATATAATTATTTTTCAATATGGGATTATGGGTGGAATATTGTTTATAAATATACATGGGAACCTATTTAACCCATTTCTGCTAAGAATATGCATATAATTATTTTTTTACATGGGGATTATGGATGGAATATTGTTTATAAATTTACATAGCAACATATTAAACCTATTTCTGATATGAATATGCATATAATTATATTGATATATGGGTATTATGGGTTGAATATTGTTTATAAATATACATAGCAACGTATTTAACCAATTTCTCATAAGAATATGCATATAATTGTTTTTCTACAGGGGGATTATGGGTGGAATATTGTTTATACTTTTGCATAGGAACATATTAAACCTATTTCTGATATTAATATGCATAACATTATTTTTCTACATGGGGATTAAGGGTGGAATATTGTTTATAAATATACATAGGAACATATTTAACCCATTTCTGATAAGAATATGTATATAAGTTTTTTTTCTACATAGGGATTATGGGTGAAATATTGTTTATAAATATACATAGGAACATATTTAGCCCATTTCTGATAAGAATATGCATATAATTATTTTTCTACATGGGGATTATTGGTGGAATATTGTTTATAAATATACATAGCAACATATTAAACCTATTTCTGTTTGAATATGCATATAATTATTTTTCTACATGGGGATTATGGGTGGAATATTGTTTATAAATATACATAGTAACCTATTTAACCCATTTCTGATAAGAATATGCATATAAATATTTTTCAGTATGGGGATTATAGGTGGAATATTGTTTATAAACATACATACAAACCTATTTAGCCCATTTATGATAAGAATATGCATATAATTATTTTTCTACATGGGGAATATTGGTGGAATATTGTTTATAAATATACATAGCAACATATTAAACCTATTTCTGTTTGAATATGCATATAATTATTTTGCTATATGGGGATTATGGATTAAATATTGTTTATAAATATACATAGGAACCTATTTAACCCATTTCTGATAAGAATACGCATATAATTATTTTTCTACATCGGGATTATAGATAGAATATTGTTTATAAATATACATAGGAACCTATTTAACCCATTTCTGATAAGAATATGCATATATTTATTTTTCTATATGGGGATTATGGATAGAATATTGTTTATAAATATACATAGGAACCTATTTATCCCATTTCTTTTAAAAATACGCATATAATTCTTTTTCTACATATGGATTATGGGTGGAATTTTGTTTATAAATATACATAGGAACCTATTTAACCAATTTCTGATAAGAATATGCACATAGTTATTTTTCTACATCGGGATTTTGGGTGAAATATTCTAGATAAACATACACAGCAACATATTAAACCTATTTTTGATAACAATACGCATATCATTATTTTTCTACATGTGGATTAAGGGTGGAATATTGTTTATAAATATACATAGGAACATATTTAACCAATTTCTGATAAGAATATGTATATAAGTATTTTTCTACATAGGGATTATGGGTGAAATATTGTTTATAAATATACATAGGAACCTATTTAGCCCATTTCTGATAAGAATATGCATATAATTATTTTTCTACGTGGGGATTATGGGTGGAATATTGTTTATAAATATACATAGCAACATATTAAACCTATTTCTGTTTGAATATGCATATAATTATTTTGCTATATGGGGATTATGGATTGAATATATTTTATAAATATACATAGGAACCTATTTAACCCATTTCTGATAAGAATATGCATATATTTATTTTTCTACATGGGGATTATGGGTGGAATATTGTTTATATATTTACATAGCAACATATTAAACCTATTTCTGTTTGAATATGCATATAATTATTTTGCTATATGGGGATTATGGATTAAATATTGTTTATAAATATACATAGGAACCTATTTAACCCATTTCTGATAAGAATATGCATACAATTAATTTTTACATGGGGATTATGGGTGGAATATTGTTTATAAATATACATAGGAAACTTTTTCACCCATTTCTGAATAGAATATGCATATAATTATTTTTCTATACATAGGAACCTATTTATCCCATTTCTTTTAAAAATACGCATATAATTCTTTTTCTACATATGGATTATGGGTGGAATTTTGTTTATAAATATACATAGGAACCTATTTAACCAATTTCTGATAAGAATATGCACATAGTTATTTTTCTACATCGGGATTTTGGGTGAAATATTCTAGATAAACATACACAGCAACATATTAAACCTATTTTTGATAACAATACGCATATCATTATTTTTCTACATGTGGATTAAGGGTGGGATATTGTTTATAAATATACATAGGAACCTATTTAACCCATTTCTGATAAGAATATGCATAACATTATTTTTCTACATGGGGATTATGGGTGGAATATTGTTTATAAATATACATAGGAACATATTTAACCCATTTCTGATAAGAATATGTATATAAGTATTTTTCTACATAGGGATTATGGGTGAAATATTGTTTATAAATATACATCGGAACCTATTTAGCCCATTTCTGATAAGAATATGCATATAATTATTTTTCTACGTGGGGATTATGGGTGGAATATTGTTTATAAATATACATAGCAACATATTAAACCTATTTCTGTTTGAATATGCATATAATTATTTTGCTATATGGGGATTATGGATTGAATATATTTTATAAATATACATGGGAACCTATTTAACCCATTTCTGATAAGAATATGCATAAAATTATTTTTCTACATGGGGATTATTGGTGGAATATTGTTTATGAATATACATAGCAACATATTAAACCTATTTCTGTTTGAATATGCATATAATTATTTTGCTATATGGGGATTATGGATTGAATAGTGTTTATAAATATACATAGGAACCTATTTATCCCATTTCTTTTAAAAATACGCATATAATTATTTTTCTACATATGGATTATGGGTGGAATATTGTTTATAAATATACATAGGAACCTATTTATCCCATTTCTTTTAAAAATACACATATAATTATTTTTCTACATATGGATTATGGGTGGAATATTGTTTATAAATATACATAGGAACCTATTTAACCCATTTCTGATAAGAATACGCATATAATTATTTTTCTACATCGGGATTATAGATAGAATATTGTTTATAAATATACATAGGAACCTATTTAACCCATTTCTGATAAGAATATGCATATATTTATTTTTCTATATGGGGATTATGGATAGAATATTGTTTATAAATATACATAGGAACCTATTTATCCCATTTCTTTTAAAAATACGCATATAATTCTTTTTCTACATATGGATTATGGGTGGAATTTTGTTTATCAATATACATAGGAACCTATTTAACCAATTTCTGATAAGAATATGCACATAGTTATTTTTCTACATCGGGATTTTGGGTGAAATATTCTAGATAAACATACACAGCAACATATTAAACCTATTTTTGATAACAATACGCATATCATTATTTTTCTACATGTGGATTAAGGGTGGAATATTGTTTATAAATATACATAGGAACATATTTAACCAATTTCTGATAAGAATATGTATATAAGTATTTTTCTACATAGGGATTATGGGTGAAATATTGTTTATAAATATACATAGGAACCTATTTAGCCCATTTCTGATAAGAATATGCATATAATTATTTTTCTACGTGGGGATTATGGGTGGAATATTGTTTATAAATATACATAGCAACATATTAAACCTATTTCTGTTTGAATATGCATATAATTATTTTGCTATATGGGGATTATGGATTGAATATATTTTATAAATATACATAGGAACCTATTTAACCCATTTCTGATAAGAATATGCATATATTTATTTTTCTACATGGGGATTATGGGTGGAATATTGTTTATATATTTACATAGCAACATATTAAACCTATTTCTGTTTGAATATGCATATAATTATTTTGCTATATGGGGATTATGGATTAAATATTGTTTATAAATATACATAGGAACCTATTTAACCCATTTCTGATAAGAATATGCATACAATTAATTTTTACATGGGGATTATGGGTGGAATATTGTTTATAAATATACATAGGAAACTTTTTCACCCATTTCTGAATAGAATATGCATATAATTATTTTTCTATACATAGGAACCTATTTATCCCATTTCTTTTAAAAATACGCATATAATTCTTTTTCTACATATGGATTATGGGTGGAATTTTGTTTATAAATATACATAGGAACCTATTTAACCAATTTCTGATAAGAATATGCACATAGTTATTTTTCTACATCGGGATTTTGGGTGAAATATTCTAGATAAACATACACAGCAACATATTAAACCTATTTTTGATAACAATACGCATATCATTATTTTTCTACATGTGGATTAAGGGTGGGATATTGTTTATAAATATACATAGGAACCTATTTAACCCATTTCTGATAAGAATATGCATAACATTATTTTTCTACATGGGGATTATGGGTGGAATATTGTTTATAAATATACATAGGAACATATTTAACCCATTTCTGATAAGAATATGTATATAAGTATTTTTCTACATAGGGATTATGGGTGAAATATTGTTTATAAATATACATCGGAACCTATTTAGCCCATTTCTGATAAGAATATGCATATAATTATTTTTCTACGTGGGGATTATGGGTGGAATATTGTTTATAAATATACATAGCAACATATTAAACCTATTTCTGTTTGAATATGCATATAATTATTTTGCTATATGGGGATTATGGATTGAATATATTTTATAAATATACATGGGAACCTATTTAACCCATTTCTGATAAGAATATGCATAAAATTATTTTTCTACATGGGGATTATTGGTGGAATATTGTTTATGAATATACATAGCAACATATTAAACCTATTTCTGTTTGAATATGCATATAATTATTTTGCTATATGGGGATTATGGATTGAATAGTGTTTATAAATATACATAGGAACCTATTTATCCCATTTCTTTTAAAAATACGCATATAATTATTTTTCTACATATGGATTATGGGTGGAATATTGTTTATAAATATACATAGGAACCTATTTATCCCATTTCTTTTAAAAATACACATATAATTATTTTTCTACATATGGATTATGGGTGGAATATTGTTTATAAATATACATTGGAACCTATTTAACCATTTTCTGATAAGAATATGAACATAGTTATTTTTCTACATCAGGATTTTGGGTGGAATATTGTAGATAAACATACACAGCAACATATTAAACCTATTTTTGATAACAATACGCTTATCATTATTTTCTGCATGTGGATTAAGGGTGGAATATTGTTTATAAATATACATAGGAACCTATTTAGCCCATTTCTGATAAGAATATGAATATAATTATTTGTCTAAATGGGGATTATGGGTGGAATATTGTTTATAAATATACATAGGAACCTATTTAACCCATTTCTGATAAGAATATGCATATAATTATTTTTCTACATGGGGATTATGGGTGGAATATTGTTTATAAATATACATAGTAACCTATTTAACACATTTCTGATAAGAATATGCATATAAATATTTTTCAGTATGGGGATTATAGGTGGAATATTGTTTATAAATATACATAGGAACCTATTTAAACAATTTCTGCTAAGAATATGCATATAATTGTTTTCTACATAGGGATTATGGGTGGAATACTGTTTTAAAACATACATAGGAACCTATTCAGCCCATTTCTGATAAGAATATGAATATAATTATTTGTCTATATGGGGATTATGGGTGGAATATTGTTTATATATTTACATAGGAACATATTAAACCTATTTCTGATATGAATTTACATAACATTATTTTTCTACATGGGGGTTATGGGTGGAATATTGTTTATAAATATACATAGGAACCTATTTAACCATAGTTATTTTTCTACATCGGGATTTTGGGTGGAATATTGTAGATAAACATACAAAGCAACATATTAAACCTATTTTTGTTAACAATACGCTTATCATTATTTTTCTACATGTGGATTAAGGGTGGAATATTGTTTATAAATATACATAGGAACCTATTTAACCCATTTCTGATAAGAATATGCATATAATTATTTTTCTATATGGGGTTATGGGTGGAATATTGTTTATAAATATACATAGGAACCTATTTAACCCATTTCTGATAAGAATATGCACATAATATTTTTTGACATGGGGATTATGGATGGAAAATTGTTTATAAATATACATAGGAACCTATTTAACCCATTTCTGATAAGAATATGCATATAATTATTTTGCTATATGGGGATTATGGGTTGAATATTGTTTATAAATATACATAGGAACCTATTCATCCCATTTCTTATAAAAATACGCTTATCATTATTGTTCTACATATGGATTATGGGTGGAATATTGTTTATAAATATACATAGGAACCTATTTAACCCATTTCTGATATCAATGATCGTTCATTATTCATCCCACTGACACCAAAAATGTGGGTTTATTTCTCACACTGACACCCATGATGGGTCACTATTTCTCCCACTATTCTTCCTATTGACACCAATGATTGGTCACTATGATTGTGAATCACTATTCCATCCACCAATAATGAGGGCTATTCCTTCCACTGACCAATAGCGTGGTAGTATTTCTCATACTGACAACCATTGATGGGTCACTGTTTCTTCCTCTGACACCAATGATGGGTTCACTATTTCTACTACTGACAATAACAAACTCAATTACACCAATGGTCACTAATGGGTTACTAATTTTTCCACTGACACCAATGATGGGTCACTGTTGCTCTAACTGAGACCAATAATTATTCCTTCCATTGAGAACCAACAACGCTGATGAGTCTTTATTCTTTCCACAAATGATGATTTAAATATTCCTTCCTTACCAACAACACACCAATCACACTGACACCTTTAGTTTCTTTACTGACACCAATGTGTTTCTCTCACTGGTTTAAAAAATTCCTGATACATGTGTGTTTAAATAAAGATGCAAGATTGAGGTTTACATCTGTTTAGGAATAGTCGTATTAACATTGAGCCAGCATATATTCTGTGCGATAAAGTTACAGGGCTCACGGTTTATACTGTTGGAGACATAGTTGTCAATACCCAAATTAAGGCAGAATGTCTGAATTTCAAAGAGAAATAGAAAAACGCAAATAGAGCACAATATCGGTATAGGTTTCTATTCGTTTCTAATGTCGTTACTCAGCCATTAAAATATGGCCCAATATTGATATTGGTATTTTGAACATAATTCAATTATATTAACTAAACTATGAAAACTCTCAAGTAAGCTATGAAAACACTTAAAGTCTTGTATCTTTAAAAGTGGGTAAAAAAATCGGGCTAATTTAAGAATTATTCAACTAGTTCGAATCCAATTCAAACGGTCTGACATGCTATGTGGGGCTTGTCTCACTGCTGTTCTTATTTAAGAATTATTCAAACTCCGCAATGTCTGACATCTAGGTTAAACCGTATTTCTGCTTTTTTTACTCTTTTAATGTCACTCAATTTATATCAGCTATCTCAGTGCTAATCCTGATCCTGATTTCGATAGTGCAATATAACCTGAAATTACCGTGCAACAGCTATCTTCTTCGTCTTACTATAATTTAGCATAAATGCAACCTAATCATATATTTAATGTAAGATATACTGAAAATTTGCTTGAAGCAAAACCGACTCACGGTGTGCTAAAGTGTTATGCACATTACCGACTTTCTGTTGTAATCGTTTTGGAATTTATTTTGACAATTTCACTAGCGCAACTAACAACTAGCAACTAGCAACTAGCGCTGTCTCTCAGCAAGTGTTAATCCGTCTCACTGCTATACTTGATATGTTTGATGCATGTTAAATCATCCACATCAAATAATCCTAATGTATACCGTCTCAACCTCCTTGACATGTCTCGCAAACCACTCAGGACTTTTTCGCTATATATTTGTACCCTGATATTTTGCTGATCTAGCTAAACGAGGGAAAACGGATTGTGTCACATTTAGGTGATATCAGTGCTATCTTGACAAATTTACAGTATTTCAGCACTTCCCCAGTCTTCGTTAACTGTCCAATTAAACTCTGCTGCTGCTTTAGTCTTACAGGTGATGCAGCAATTATCACACAATTTGATCTCATTGCTATTCCGAGATTCTGTCTTATTCTATATCTATCTTATTCTTTCTCTCAAAAATATAAAAATTCGCACTGGTTTTCTAAATCCCTGCTAAATATTATGTGACTTTTTTCTGACACACTACTATTCATTCATCATAACACCAATACATATTTATTCATTCATTCAACTAACACCAATGTTTGTTTACTGTTCCTTCCACTGACACCAATGACTATTTCGCTCACTGGCTAAGAATTTGTTGCATTACTCTAAATCTGGCACATCTCCAGAAACATCTTCTCCTTCTCTGCTTGCTCAATCTCATTAACGTAATTCTAAATACTCATGCATTATCATAAATAAAGTCAGGATAACATCGAGCATTGAGATAAAGTTGCAGGTCTCATGTTTATATTGTCGGACAAACAGTTACCAATACCTTAATTAAGACGAAATGCTCACTCTGATAGTTGCAATTGCAATACCCTGTTCAACAGCTTATCTTCTCTTATTGCTATATTTAGTGTAAATTCAAACTAGTTTACATCTAATTGTCCAATGTCATTGTCCAATGACAATTTGCTTGTGAAATACAGATTGTAACGATCTCTATAAACCGACTCACGGCTTTGCTTACTATCTATTTATTTTTGTGTTTATCTTTATCTCAACAAATATCAATGTATATCGACTCTAATGCAACTATCGCTAAAACACTAATAGGCTACTGCCTATTAATTTGGTTAAAGAAACCGATTTATTGTCAAGGAGTGTTGTCTCACTGCCATATTTGATATGTTTAAGGAAAATGCATCCTAATGTATACCTAATGTTATAACACTCTTAACATGTCTCGCAACCAACTCACTATTATCAGGGCTTTTACATATGTAACCTGACTTTTACTCAACCATGTAAAACGTCTCACTGATATTTTGTGTGGACCAGTGGATACGGATCGTGTAACGCAAACACATTTAGGTGATAGGTACTATCTTGACAAATGTTACATTTACAGTATTTAATCAATTTCCCAGTCTGCGAACAGTTGTTCAAAAAAGGTGATGCATCAATTATCAAACAATCTGATCTCATTGCCGACATTCTACCTTAATTGCAATTGCAACTATCTCTCGAAACTATAAAAATGCGCACTGGTTCTCTAAAGCCCTGCTAAATATTGTGTTATGGTGTTTTATCTGACACCATTTTATTTATTTATTTATTCATTCATCACTATTCCTCCAACTGAAACTCATTTGGTTTCACTGTTCCTTCCACACATAGGCTGAGATTTTTTTGCTTTACTCTCAATCTAGTACATCTCCGGATAGCACTGATATTAATTGAGTGATCATTGCCAATAAAAGAGTAATAAAAAAACAGAAATTACGGATAATGTGGATTCACATCTGTCGGACGGTTTGACCTTAGCTTCGAACTAGTTGAATAATTCTTACATAAGCACAGCAGTGATCGTTGGTAGAATGCAAAATATTAGCATAGCCTTATTGTTTACTTTCCCACTAACTATCTCTCAGCCCAGTGTAATCCATATGTTTTAAGAAAATGCATCTATCAAATCCTTATGTATACCGTCTCATCATGGGTGGAATATTGTTTATAAATATACATAGGAACCTATTTAACCCATTTCTGATACCAATGATCGTTCCTTATTCATCCCACTGACATCAAAAATGTGGGTTTATTTCTCACACTGACACCAATGATGGGTCACTATTTCTCCCACTATTCTTCCTATTGACACCAATGATTGGTCACTATGACTGTGAATCACTATTCCATCCACCAATAATGAGGGCTATTCCTTCCACTGACCAATAGCGTGGTAGTATTTCTCATACTGACAACCATTGATGGGTCACTGTTCCTTCCTCTGACACCAATGATGGGTTCACTATTTCTACTACTGACAATAACAAACGGTTACTATTTCTCCCAATTACACCAATGGTCACTAATGGGTTACTAATTTTTCCACTGACACCAATGATGGGTCACTGTTGCTCTAACTTAGACCAATAATTATTCCTTCCATTGAGAACCAACAACGCTGATGAGTCATTATTCTTTCCACAAATGATGATTTAAATATTCCTTCCACTGTTACCAACAACACACCAATCACACTGACACCTTTAGTTTCTTTACTGACACCAATGTGTTTCTCTCACTGGTCTAAAAAAGTCCTGATACATGTGTGTTTAAATAAAGATGCAAGACTGAGGTTTACATCTGTTTAGGAATAGTCGCATTAATATTGAGCCAGCATATATTCTATATTAAAGTTACAGGGCTCACGGTTTATACTGTTGGAGACCTAGTTGTCAATACCCAAATTAAGACAGAATGTCTGAATTTCAAAGAGAAACAGAAAACCGCAAATAGAGCACAATATCGGTATAGGTTTCTATTCGTTTCTAATATCGTTACTCAGCCATTAAAATATGGCCCAATATTGATATTGGTATTTTGAACATAATTCAATTATATTAACTAAACTATGAGTCTTGTATCTTTAAAAGTGGGTAAAAAAATCGGGCTTGCCTCACTGAGCTAATTTAAGAATTATTCAACTAGTTCGAATCCAATTCAAACCGTCTGACATGCTATGTGGGGCTTGTCTCACTGCTGTTCTTATTTAAGAATTATTCAAACTCCGCAATGTCTGACATCTAGGTTAAACCGTATTTCTGCTTTTTTTACTCTTTTAATGTCACTCAATTTATATCAGCTATCTCAGTGCTAATCCTGATTTCGATAGTGCAATATAACCTGAAATTACCGTGCAACAGCTATCTTCTTCGTCTTACTATAATTTAGCATAAATGCAACCTAATCATATATTTAATGTAAGATATACTGAAAATTTGCTTGAAGCAAAACCGACTCACGGTGTGCTAAAGTGTTATGCACATTACCAACTTTCTGCTGTAATCGTTTTGGAATTTATTTTGACAATTTCACTAGCGCAACTAACAAATAGCAACTAGCGCTGTCTCTCAGCAAGTGTTAATCCGTCTCACTGCTATACTTGATATGTTTGATGCATCTATTTAACATCCACATCAAATAATCCTAATGTATACCGTCTGAACCTCCTTGACATGTCTCGCAAACCACTCAGGACTTTTTCGCTATATATTTGTACCCTGATATTTTGCTGATCTAGCTAAACGAGGGAAAACGGATTGTGTCACATTTAGGTGATATCAGTGCTATCTTGACAAATGTTAAATTTACAGTATTTCAGCACTTCCCCAGTCTTCGTTAACTATCCAATTAAACTCTGCTGCTGCTTTAGTCTTACAGGTGATGCAGCAATTATCACACAATTTGATCTCATTGCTATTCCGAGATTCTGTCTTATTCTATATCTATCTTATTCTTTCTCTCAAAAATATAAAAATTCGCACTGGTTTTCTAAATCCCTGCTAAATATTATGTGACTTTTTTCTGACACACTACTACTATTCATTCATCATAACACCAATACATATTTATTCATTCATTCAACTAACACCAATGTTTGTTTACTGTTCCTTCCACTGACACCAATGACTATTTCTCTCACTGGCTAAGAATTTGTTGCATTACTCTAAACAGTTACCAATACCTTAATTAAGACGAAATGCTCACTCTGATAGTTGCAATTGCAATACCCTGTTTAACAGCTTATCTTCTCTTATTGCTATATTTAGCGTTAATTGAAACTAGTTTACATCTAATTGTCCAATGTCATTGTCCAATGACAATTTGCTTGTGAAATACAGATTGTAACGATCTCTATAAACCGACTCACGGCTTTTCTTACTATCTATTTTTTTTGTGTTTATCTTTATCTCAACAAATATCAATATATATCGACTCTAATGCAACTATCGCTAAAACACTAATAGGCTACTGCCTATTAATTTGGTTAAAGAAACCGATTTAAATTGTCAAGGAGTGTTGTCTCTTTGCCATATTTTATATATTTAAGGAAAATGCATCCTAATGTATACCTAATGTTATAACACTCTTAACATGTCTCGCAACCAACTCACTTATTATATCAGGGCTTTTACATATATAGTGTAACCTGACTTTTACTCAACCATGTAAAACGTCTCACTGATATTTTGCTGTGGACCCAACTGGTATCCACTATACGGATCGTGTAACGCAAACACATTTAGGTGATAGGTACTATCTTGATAAATGTTACATTTACAGTATTTAATCAATTTCCCAGTCTGCGAACAGTTGTCCAAAAAAGGTGATGCATCAATTATCAAACAATCTGATCTCATTGCCGACATTCTACCTTAATTGCAATTGCAACTATCTCTCGAAACTATAAAAATGCGCACTGGTTTTCTAAAGCCCTGCTAAATATTGTGTTACTTTATCTGACACCAAGTACATAATATTTATTCATTCATCACTATTCCTCCAACTGAAACTCATTATGTTTCACTGTTCCTTCCACACATAGGCTGAGATTTTTTTGCTTTACTCTAAATCTAGTACATCTCCGGATAGCACTGATATTAATTGAGTAATAAAAAAACAGAAATTACGGATATTGTGGAGTTCACATCTGTCGGACGGTTTGACCTTAGCTTCGAACTAGTTGAATAATTCTTACATAAGCACAGCAGTGATCGTTGGTAGAATGCAAAATATTAGCATAGCCTTATTGTTTACTTTCCCACTAACTATCTCTCAGCCCAGTGTAATCCATATGTTTTAAGAAAATGCATCTATCAAATCCTTATGTATACCGTCTCATCTTGGTAAACTCACTATTTTAAGGGCTTTTTCGCTACTCAAACCGTATTCTTTCACTATTCCTTCACTATTGACTATACTGACATAATGTTGGCTCACTATGCTTCCCACTGTTTCGTTTCGAACAAGGCGGTACTATTTTTCTAACTCATCCCACAATGATCCTTATTTTTTCCACTGACACGTGGGTCACGATTTCTTCCACTAAAACCAATCATAGGTTACGATTCCTCTCACTGACACTAATGATGGGTCACTATTCTTCCTACTGACACCAAAAATGTCGTACTATTTTCTCACACTGACACCAATGAACGGTCAATATTCTTTAAAATTATACCAATGATGAGGACTATTCCTTCCACCGACACCAATAACGTTGTACTATTTCTCATACTGACACCAATGATGTTTCACTGTTCATTCCACTGACACCAATGATGGGTAAATTTTCCTCCCACTGACACCAAAGATGGGTCACAAATCCTTACACTGACACCAATGATGGGTCACTATTCCTCCAACTGACACTAATGATAGCTCACTATTATTCCTATTGAAACCAATGATTGGTCACTATGATGGTGAATCACTATTCCATCCACCAAATGAGGGTCAATATTCCTTAAAATTACACCAATAAAATGAGGGCTATTCTTTCCACTGACCAATAACGTGGTAGTATTTCTCATACTGACACCAATGATAGGTGACTATTCCTCCCACCGATACCAATGATAGGTGACTATTCCTCCCAATGATGGCTCACTATTCTTCCCACTGACACCAATAATGCAGTACTATTTCTCCCAGTGACACCAATGATGGGACACTATTCTTTCCACTGACACAAATCATGGGTGACTATTTCTCCCACTACACCAATGATATGGTACTATTTCTCCCACTTAGTGATGGGTCACTATTCTAAATTTCAACTAACAACAATGGGGATTATGGAATATTGTTTATAAATATACATAGGAACATATTTAACCAATTTCTGATAAGATTATGTATATAAGTATTATTCTACATAGGGATTATGGGTGAAATATTGTTTATAAATAAACATATTTATTTATACTATTTAGCCTATTTCCGATAAGAATATGCATATAATTATTTTTCTAAATGGGGATTATGGATAGAATATTGTTTATAAATATACATAGGAACCTATTTAACCCATTTCTGATAAGAATATGCATACAATTATTTTTTACATGGGCATTATGGGTGGAATATTGTTTATAAATATACGTAGGAACCTATTTAGCCCATTTCTGATAAGAATATGCATATCATTATTTTTCTATATGGGGATTATGGATAGAATATTGTTTATAAATATACATAGGAACATATTTATCCCATTTCTTTTAAAAATACGCATATAATTCTTTTTCTACATATGGATTATGGGTGGAATTTTGTTTATAAATATACATAGGAACCTATTTAACCAATTTCTGATAAGAATATGCACATAGTTATTTTTCTACATCGGGATTTTGGGTGAAATATTCTAGATAAACATACACAGCAACATATTAAACCTATTTTTGATAAAAATACGCATATCATTATTTTTCTAAATGTGGATTAAGGGTGGAATATTGTTTATAAATATACATAGGAACATATTTAACCAATTTCTGATAAGAATATGTATATAAGTATTTTTCTACATAGGGATTATGGGTGAAATATTGTTTATAAATATACATAGGAACCTATTTAGCCCATTTCTGATAAGAATATGCATATAATTATTTTTCTACGTGGGGATTATGGGTGGAATATTGTTTATAAATATACATAGCAACATATTAAACCTATTTCTGTTTGAATATGCATATAATTATTTTGCTATATGGGGATTATGGATTGAATATATTTTAAAAATATACATAGGAACCTATTTAACCCATTTCTGATAAGAATATGCATACAATTATTTTTTACATGGGGATTATGGGTGGAATATTGTTTATAAATATACATAGGAACCTATTTAACCCATTTCTGATAAGAATATGCATACAATTATTTTTTACATGGGCATTATGGGTGGAATATTGTTTATAAATATACGTAGGAACCTATTTCACCCATTTCTGATTAGAATATGCATATAATTATTTTTCTAAATGGGGATTATGGATAGAATATTGTTTATAAATATACATAGGAACCTATTTATCCCATTTCTTTTAAAAATACGCATATAATTATTTTTCTACATCGGGATTATGGGTGGAATATTGTTTATGAATTTACATAGGAACATATTAAACCTATTTCTGATATGAATATGCATAACATTATTTTTCTACATGGGGATTATGGGTGGAATATTGTTTATAAATATACATAGGAACATATTTAACCAATTTCTGATAAGATTATGTATATAAGTATTTTTCTACATAGGGATTATGGGTGAAATGTTGTTTATAAATATACATAGGAACCTATTTAGCCCATTTCTGATAAGAATATGAATATAATTATTTGTCTATATGGGGATTATGGGTGGAATATTGTTCATAAATATACATAGGAATTTATTTAACCTATTTCTGATAAGAATATGCATATAATTATTTTTCTACATGGGGATTATGGGTGGAATATTGTTTATAAATATACATAGTAACCTATTTAACCCATTTCTGATAAGAATATGCATATAAATATTTTTCAGTATGGGGATTATAGGTGGAATATTGTTTATAAATATACATAGGAACCTATTTAACCCATTTCTGGTAAGAATATGGATATAATTATTTTTCTACATAGGGATTATGGGTGGAATACTGTTTTAAAATATACATAGTAACCTATTTAACCAATTTCTCATAAGAATATGCATTTAATTATTTTTCTACATGGGGATTATGGATGGAATATTGTAGTTAAACATACATAGGAATATATTTAACCCATTTCTGATAAGAATACACATATCATTATTTTTCTACATATGGATTATGGGTGGAATATTGTTTATAAATATACATGGGAACCTATTGAACCAATTTCTGATAAGAATATACATATAATTATTTTTCAATATGGGATTATGGGTGGAATATTGTTTATAAATATACATGGGAACCTATTTAACCCATTTCTGCTAAGAATATGCATATAATTATTTTTCTACATGGGGATTATGGATAGAATATTGTTTATAAATATACATAGGAACCTATTCATCCCATTTCTTTTAAAAATACGCATATAATTCTTTTTCTACATATGGATTATGGGTGGAATTTTGTTTATAAATATACATAGGAACCTATTTAACCAATTTCTGATAAGAATATGCACATAGTTATTTTTCTACATCGGGATTTTGGGTGAAATATTCTAGATAAACATACACAGCAACATATTAAACCTATTTTTGATAAAAATACGCATATCATTATTTTTCTAAATGTGGATTAAGGGTGGAATATTGTTTATAAATATACATAGGAACATATTTAACCAATTTCTGATAAGAATATGTATATAAGTATTTTTCTACATAGGGATTATGGGTGAAATATTGTTTATAAATATACATAGGAACCTATTTAGCCCATTTCTGATAAGAATATGCATATAATTATTTTTCTACGTGGGGATTATGGGTGGAATATTGTTTATAAATATACATAGCAACATATTAAACCTATTTCTGTTTGAATATGCATATAATTATTTTGCTATATGGGGATTATGGATTGAATATATTTTATAAATATACATAGGAACCTATTTAACCCATTTCTGATAAGAATATGCATACAATTATTTTTTACATGGGGATTATGGGTGGAATATTGTTTATAAATATACGTAGGAACCTATTTCACCCATTTCTGATTAGAATATGCATATAATTATTTTTCTAAATGGGGATTATGGATAGAATATTGTTTATAAATATACATAGGAACCTATTTAACCCATTTCTGATAAGAATATGCATACAATTATTTTTTACATGGGCATTATGGGTGGAATATTGTTTATAAATATACGTAGGAACCTATTTCACCCATTTCTGATTAGAATATGCATATAATTATTTTTCTAAATGGGGATTATGGATAGAATATTGTTTATAAATATACATAGGAACCTATTTATCCCATTTCTTTTAAAAATACGCATATAATTATTTTTCTACATCGGGATTATGGGTGGAATATTATTTATGAATTTACATAGGAACATATTAAACCTATTTCTGATATGAATATGCATAACATTATTTTTCTACATGGGGATTATGGGTGGAATATTGTTTATAAATATACATAGGAACATATTTAACCAATTTCTGATAAGATTATGTATATAAGTATTTTTCTACATAGGGATTATGGGTGAAATATTGTTTATAAATATACATAGGAACCTATTTAGCCCATTTCTGATAAGAATATGAATATAATTATTTGTCTATATGGGGATTATGGGTGGAATATTGTTCATAAATATACATAGGAATTTATTTAACCTATTTCTGATAAGAATATGCATATAATTATTTTTCTACATGGGGATTATGGGTGGAATATTGTTTATAAATATACATAGTAACCTATTTAACCCATTTCTGATAAGAATATGCATATAAATATTTTTCAGTATGGGGATTATAGGTGGAATATTGTTTATAGAACCTATTTAACCCATTTCTGGTAAGAATATGGATATAATTATTTTTCTACATAGGGATTATGGGTGGAATACTGTTTTAAAATATACATAGTAACCTATTTAACCAATTTCTCATAAGAATATGCATTTAATTATTTTTCTACATGGGGATTATGGATGGAATATTGTAGTTAAACATACATAGGAATATATTTAACCCATTTCTGATAAGAATACACATATCATTATTTTTCTACATATGGATTATGGGTGGAATATTGTTTATAAATATACATGGGAACCTATTGAACCAATTTCTGATAAGAATATACATATAATTATTTTTCAATATGGGATTATGGGTGGAATATTGTTTATAAATATACATGGGAACCTATTTAACCCATTTCTGCTAAGAATATGCATATAATTATTTTTCTACATGGGGATTATGGATAGAATATTGTTTATAAATATACATAGGAACCTATTCATCCCATTTCTTTTAAAAATACGCATATAATTATTTTTCTACATCGGGATTATGGGTGGAATATTGTTTATGAATTTACATAGGAACATATTAAACCTATTTCTGATATGAATATGCATAACATTATTTTTCTATATGGGGATTATGGATAGAATATTGTTTATAAATATACATAGGAACATATTTATCCCATTTCTTTTAAAAATACGCATATAATTCTTTTTCTACATATGGATTATGGGTGGAATTTTGTTTATAAATATACATAGGAACCTATTTAACCAATTTCTGATAAGAATATGCACATAGTTATTTTTCTACATCGGGATTTTGGGTGAAATATTCTAGATAAACATACACAGCAACATATTAAACCTATTTTTGATAAAAATACGCATATCATTATTTTTCTAAATGTGGATTAAGGGTGGAATATTGTTTATAAATATACATAGGAACATATTTAACCAATTTCTGATAAGAATATGTATATAAGTATTTTTCTACATAGGGATTATGGGTGAAATATTGTTTATAAATATACATAGGAACCTATTTAGCCCATTTCTGATAAGAATATGCATATAATTATTTTTCTACGTGGGGATTATGGGTGGAATATTGTTTATAAATATACATAGCAACATATTAAACCTATTTCTGTTTGAATATGCATATAATTATTTTGCTATATGGGGATTATGGATTGAATATATTTTATAAATATACATAGGAACCTATTTAACCCATTTCTGATAAGAATATGCATACAATTATTTTTTACATGGGGATTATGGGTGGAATATTGTTTATAAATATACGTAGGAACCTATTTCACCCATTTCTGATTAGAATATGCATATAATTATTTTTCTAAATGGGGATTATGGATAGAATATTGTTTATAAATATACATAGGAACCTATTTAACCCATTTCTGATAAGAATATGCATACAATTATTTTTTACATGGGCATTATGGGTGGAATATTGTTTATAAATATACGTAGGAACCTATTTCACCCATTTCTGATTAGAATATGCATATAATTATTTTTCTAAATGGGGATTATGGATAGAATATTGTTTATAAATATACATAGGAACCTATTTATCCCATTTCTTTTAAAAATACGCATATAATTATTTTTCTACATCGGGATTATGGGTGGAATATTGTTTATGAATTTACATAGGAACATATTAAACCTATTTCTGATATGAATATGCATAACATTATTTTTCTACATGGGGATTATGGGTGGAATATTGTTTATAAATATACATAGGAACATATTTAACCAATTTCTGATAAGATTATGTATATAAGTATTTTTCTACATAGGGATTATGGGTGAAATATTGTTTATAAATATACATAGGAACCTATTTAGCCCATTTCTGATAAGAATATGAATATAATTATTTGTCTATATGGGGATTATGGGTGGAATATTGTTCATAAATATACATAGGAATTTATTTAACCTATTTCTGATAAGAATATGCATATAATTATTTTTCTACATGGGGATTATGGGTGGAATATTGTTTATAAATATACATAGTAACCTATTTAACCCATTTCTGATAAGAATATGCATATAAATATTTTTCAGTATGGGGATTATAGGTGGAATATTGTTTATAAATATACATAGGAACCTATTTAACCCATTTCTGGTAAGAATATGGATATAATTATTTTTCTACATAGGGATTATGGGTGGAATACTGTTTTAAAATATACATAGTAACCTATTTAACCAATTTCTTATAAGAATATGCATTTAATTATTTTTCTACATGGGGATTATGGATGGAATATTGTAGTTAAACATACATAGGAATATATTTAACCCATTTCTGATAAGAATACACATATCATTATTTTTCTACATATGGATTATGGGTGGAATATTGTTTATAAATATACATGGGAACCTATTGAACCAATTTCTGATAAGAATATACATATAATTATTTTTCAATATGGGATTATGGGTGGAATATTGTTTATAAATATACATGGGAACCTATTTAACCCATTTCTGCTAAGAATATGCATATAATTATTTTTCTACATGGGGATTATGGATAGAATATTGTTTATAAATATACATAGGAACCTATTCATCCCATTTCTTTTAAAAATACGCATATAATTATTTTTCTACATCGGGATTATGGGTGGAATATTGTTTATGAATTTACATAGGAACATATTAAACCTATTTCTGATATGAATATGCATAACATTATTTTTCTATATGGGGATTATGGATAGAATATTGTTTATAAATATACATAGGAACATATTTATCCCATTTCTTTTAAAAATACGCATATAATTCTTTTTCTACATATGGATTATGGGTGGAATTTTGTTTATAAATATACATAGGAACCTATTTAACCAATTTCTGATAAGAATATGCACATAGTCATTTTTCTACATCGGGATTTTGGGTGAAATATTCTAGATAAACATACACAGCAACATATTAAACCTATTTTTGATAAAAATACGCATATCATTATTTTTCTAAATGTGGATTAAGGGTGGAATATTGTTTATAAATATACATAGGAACATATTTAACCAATTTCTGATAAGAATATGTATATAAGTATTTTTCTACATAGGGATTATGGGTGAAATATTGTTTATAAATATACATAGGAACCTATTTAGCCCATTTCTGATAAGAATATGCATATAATTATTTTTCTACGTGGGGATTATGGGTGGAATATTGTTTATAAATATACATAGCAACATATTAAACCTATTTCTGTTTGAATATGCATATAATTATTTTGCTATATGGGGATTATGGATTGAATATATTTTATAAATATACATAGGAACCTATTTAACCCATTTCTGATAAGAATATGCATACAATTATTTTTTACATGGGGATTATGGGTGGAATATTGTTTATAAATATACATAGGAACCTATTTCACCCATTTCTGATTAGAATATGCATATAATTATTTTTCTACATGGGGATTATGGATAGAATATTGTTTATAAATATACATAGGAACCTATTCATCCCATTTCTTTTAAAAATACGCATATAATTATTTTTCTACATCGGGATTATGGGTGGAATATTGTTTATGAATTTACATAGGAACATATTAAACCTATTTCTGATATGAATATGCATAACATTATTTTTCTACATGGGGATTATGGGTGGAATATTGTTTATAAATATACATAGGAACATATTTAACCAATTTCTGATAAGATTATGTATATAAGTATTTTTCTACATAGGGATTATGGGTGAAATATTGTTTAAAAATATACATAGGAACCTATTTAGCCCATTTCTGATAAGAATATGCATATAATTATTTTTCTACGTGGGGATTATGGGTGGAATATTGTTTATAAATAAACATAGCAACATATTAAACCTATTTCTGTTTGAATATGCATATAATTATTTTGCTATATGGGGATTATGGATTGAATATTGTTTATAAATATACATAGGAACCTATTTAACCCATTTCTGATAAGAATATGCATACAATTATTTTTTACATGGGCATTATGGGTGGAATATTGTTTATAAATATACGTAGGAACCTATTTCACCCATTTCTGATTAGAATATGCATATAATTATTTTTCTAAATGGGGATTATGGATAGAATATTGTTTATAAATATACATAGGAACCTATTTAACCCATTTCTGATAAGAATATGCATACAATTATTTTTTACATGGGCATTATGGGTGGAATATTGTTTATAAATATACGTAGGAACCTATTTCACCCATTTCTGATTAGAATATGCATATAATTATTTTTCTAAATGGGGATTATGGATAGAATATTGTTTATAAATATACATAGGAACCTATTTATCCCATTTCTTTTAAAAATACGCATATAATTATTTTTCTACATCGGGATTATGGGTGGAATATTGTTTATGAATTTACATAGGAACATATTAAACCTATTTCTGATATGAATATGCATAACATTATTTTTCTACATGGGGATTATGGGTGGAATATTGTTTATAAATATACATAGGAACATATTTAACCAATTTCTGATAAGATTATGTATATAAGTATTTTTCTACATAGGGATTATGGGTGAAATATTGTTTATAAATATACATAGGAACCTATTTAGCCCATTTCTGATAAGAATATGAATATAATTATTTGTCTATATGGGGATTATGGGTGGAATATTGTTCATAAATATACATAGGAATTTATTTAACCTATTTCTGATAAGAATATGCATATAGTTATTTTTCTACATGGGGATTATGGGTGGAATATTGTTTATAAATATACATAGTAACCTATTTAACCCATTTCTGATAAGAATATGCATATAAATATTTTTCAGTATGGGGATTATAGGTGGAATATTGTTTATAAATATACATAGGAACCTATTTAACCCATTTCTGGTAAGAATATGGATATAATTATTTTTCTACATAGGGATTATGGGTGGAATACTGTTTTAAAATATACATAGTAACCTATTTAACCAATTTCTCATAAGAATATGCATTTAATTATTTTTCTACATGGGGATTATGGATGGAATATTGTAGTTAAACATACATAGGAATATATTTAACCCATTTCTGATAAGAATACACATATCATTATTTTTCTACATATGGATTATGGGTGGAATATTGTTTATAAATATACATGGGAACCTATTGAACCAATTTCTGATAAGAATATACATATAATTATTTTTCAATATGGGATTATGGGTGGAATATTGTTTATAAATATACATGGGAACCTATTTAACCCATTTCTGCTAAGAATATGCATATAATTATTTTTCTACATGGGGATTATGGATAGAATATTGTTTATAAATATACATAGGAACCTATTCATCCCATTTCTTTTAAAAATACGCATATAATTATTTTTCTACATCGGGATTATGGGTGGAATATTGTTTATGAATTTACATAGGAACATATTAAACCTATTTCTGATATGAATATGCATAACATTATTTTTCTATATGGGGATTATGGATAGAATATTGTTTATAAATATACATAGGAACATATTTATCCCATTTCTTTTAAAAATACGCATATAATTCTTTTTCTACATATGGATTATGGGTGGAATTTTGTTTATAAATATACATAGGAACCTATTTAACCAATTTCTGATAAGAATATGCACATAGTTATTTTTCTACATCGGGATTTTGGGTGAAATATTCTAGATAAACATACACAGCAACATATTAAACCTATTTTTGATAAAAATACGCATATCATTATTTTTCTAAATGTGGATTAAGGGTGGAATATTGTTTATAAATATACATAGGAACATATTTAACCAATTTCTGATAAGAATATGTATATAAGTATTTTTCTACATAGGGATTATGGGTGAAATGTTGTTTATAAATATACATAGGAACCTATTTAACCCATTTCTGGTAAGAATATGGATATAATTATTTTTCTACATAGGGATTATGGGTGGAATACTGTTTTAAAATATACATAGTAACCTATTTAACCAATTTCTCATAAGAATATGCATTTAATTATTTTTCTACATGGGGATTATGGATGGAATATTGTAGTTAAACATACATAGGAATATATTTAACCCATTTCTGATAAGAATACACATATCATTATTTTTCTACATATGGATTATGGGTGGAATATTGTTTATAAATATACATGGGAACCTATTGAACCAATTTCTGATAAGAATATACATATAATTATTTTTCAATATGGGATTATGGGTGGAATATTGTTTATAAATATACATGGGAACCTATTTAACCCATTTCTGCTAAGAATATGCATATAATTATTTTTCTACATGGGGATTATGGATAGAATATTGTTTATAAATATACATAGGAACCTATTCATCCCATTTCTTTTAAAAATACGCATATAATTCTTTTTCTACATATGGATTATGGGTGGAATTTTGTTTATAAATATACATAGGAACCTATTTAACCAATTTCTGATAAGAATATGCACATAGTTATTTTTCTACATCGGGATTTTGGGTGAAATATTCTAGATAAACATACACAGCAACATATTAAACCTATTTTTGATAAAAATACGCATATCATTATTTTTCTAAATGTGGATTAAGGGTGGAATATTGTTTATAAATATACATAGGAACATATTTAACCAATTTCTGATAAGAATATGTATATAAGTATTTTTCTACATAGGGATTATGGGTGAAATATTGTTTATAAATATACATAGGAACCTATTTAGCCCATTTCTGATAAGAATATGCATATAATTATTTTTCTACGTGGGGATTATGGGTGGAATATTGTTTATAAATATACATAGCAACATATTAAACCTATTTCTGTTTGAATATGCATATAATTATTTTGCTATATGGGGATTATGGATTGAATATATTTTATAAATATACATAGGAACCTATTTAACCCATTTCTGATAAGAATATGCATACAATTATTTTTTACATGGGGATTATGGGTGGAATATTGTTTATAAATATACGTAGGAACCTATTTCACCCATTTCTGATTAGAATATGCATATAATTATTTTTCTAAATGGGGATTATGGATAGAATATTGTTTATAAATATACATAGGAACCTATTTAACCCATTTCTGATAAGAATATGCATACAATTATTTTTTACATGGGCATTATGGGTGGAATATTGTTTATAAATATACGTAGGAACCTATTTCACCCATTTCTGATTAGAATATGCATATAATTATTTTTCTAAATGGGGATTATGGATAGAATATTGTTTATAAATATACATAGGAACCTATTTATCCCATTTCTTTTAAAAATACGCATATAATTATTTTTCTACATCGGGATTATGGGTGGAATATTATTTATGAATTTACATAGGAACATATTAAACCTATTTCTGATATGAATATGCATAACATTATTTTTCTACATGGGGATTATGGGTGGAATATTGTTTATAAATATACATAGGAACATATTTAACCAATTTCTGATAAGATTATGTATATAATTCTTTTTCTACATATGGATTATGGGTGGAATTTTGTTTATAAATATACATAGGAACCTATTTAACCAATTTCTGATAAGAATATGCACATAGTTATTTTTCTACATCGGGATTTTGGGTGAAATATTCTAGATAAACATACACAGCAACATATTAAACCTATTTTTGATAAAAATACGCATATCATTATTTTTCTAAATGTGGATTAAGGGTGGAATATTGTTTATAAATATACATAGGAACATATTTAACCAATTTCTGATAAGAATATGTATATAAGTATTTTTCTACATAGGGATTATGGGTGAAATGTTGTTTATAAATATACATAGGAACCTATTTAACCCATTTCTGGTAAGAATATGGATATAATTATTTTTCTACATAGGGATTATGGGTGGAATACTGTTTTAAAATATACATAGTAACCTATTTAACCAATTTCTCATAAGAATATGCATTTAATTATTTTTCTACATGGGGATTATGGATGGAATATTGTAGTTAAACATACATAGGAATATATTTAACCCATTTCTGATAAGAATACACATATCATTATTTTTCTACATATGGATTATGGGTGGAATATTGTTTATAAATATACATGGGAACCTATTGAACCAATTTCTGATAAGAATATACATATAATTATTTTTCAATATGGGATTATGGGTGGAATATTGTTTATAAATATACATGGGAACCTATTTAACCCATTTCTGCTAAGAATATGCATATAATTATTTTTCTACATGGGGATTATGGATAGAATATTGTTTATAAATATACATAGGAACCTATTCATCCCATTTCTTTTAAAAATACGCATATAATTCTTTTTCTACATATGGATTATGGGTGGAATTTTGTTTATAAATATACATAGGAACCTATTTAACCAATTTCTGATAAGAATATGCACATAGTTATTTTTCTACATCGGGATTTTGGGTGAAATATTCTAGATAAACATACACAGCAACATATTAAACCTATTTTTGATAAAAATACGCATATCATTATTTTTCTAAATGTGGATTAAGGGTGGAATATTGTTTATAAATATACATAGGAACATATTTAACCAATTTCTGATAAGAATATGTATATAAGTATTTTTCTACATAGGGATTATGGGTGAAATATTGTTTATAAATATACATAGGAACCTATTTAGCCCATTTCTGATAAGAATATGCATATAATTATTTTTCTACGTGGGGATTATGGGTGGAATATTGTTTATAAATATACATAGCAACATATTAAACCTATTTCTGTTTGAATATGCATATAATTATTTTGCTATATGGGGATTATGGATTGAATATATTTTATAAATATACATAGGAACCTATTTAACCCATTTCTGATAAGAATATGCATACAATTATTTTTTACATGGGGATTATGGGTGGAATATTGTTTATAAATATACGTAGGAACCTATTTCACCCATTTCTGATTAGAATATGCATATAATTATTTTTCTAAATGGGGATTATGGATAGAATATTGTTTATAAATATACATAGGAACCTATTTAACCCATTTCTGATAAGAATATGCATACAATTATTTTTTACATGGGCATTATGGGTGGAATATTGTTTATAAATATACGTAGGAACCTATTTCACCCATTTCTGATTAGAATATGCATATAATTATTTTTCTAAATGGGGATTATGGATAGAATATTGTTTATAAATATACATAGGAACCTATTTATCCCATTTCTTTTAAAAATACGCATATAATTATTTTTCTACATCGGGATTATGGGTGGAATATTATTTATGAATTTACATAGGAACATATTAAACCTATTTCTGATATGAATATGCATAACATTATTTTTCTACATGGGGATTATGGGTGGAATATTGTTTATAAATATACATAGGAACATATTTAACCAATTTCTGATAAGATTATGTATATAAGTATTTTTCTACATAGGGATTATGGGTGAAATATTGTTTATAAATATACATAGGAACCTATTTAGCCCATTTCTGATAAGAATATGAATATAATTATTTGTCTATATGGGGATTATGGGTGGAATATTGTTCATAAATATACATAGGAATTTATTTAACCTATTTCTGATAAGAATATGCATATAATTATTTTTCTACATGGGGATTATGGGTGGAATATTGTTTATAAATATACATAGTAACCTATTTAACCCATTTCTGATAAGAATATGCATATAAATATTTTTCAGTATGGGGATTATAGGTGGAACATTGTTTATAGAACCTATTTAACCCATTTCTGGTAAGAATATGGATATAATTATTTTTCTACATAGGGATTATGGGTGGAATACTGTTTTAAAATATACATAGTAACCTATTTAACCAATTTCTCATAAGAATATGCATTTAATTATTTTTCTACATGGGGATTATGGATGGAATATTGTAGTTAAACATACATAGGAATATATTTAACCCATTTCTGATAAGAATACACATATCATTATTTTTCTACATATGGATTATGGGTGGAATATTGTTTATAAATATACATGGGAACCTATTGAACCAATTTCTGATAAGAATATACATATAATTATTTTTCAATATGGGATTATGGGTGGAATATTGTTTATAAATATACATGGGAACCTATTTAACCCATTTCTGCTAAGAATATGCATATAATTATTTTTCTACATGGGGATTATGGATAGAATATTGTTTATAAATATACATAGGAACCTATTCATCCCATTTCTTTTAAAAATACGCATATAATTATTTTTCTACATCGGGATTATGGGTGGAATATTGTTTATGAATTTACATAGGAACATATTAAACCTATTTCTGATATGAATATGCATAACATTATTTTTCTATATGGGGATTATGGATAGAATATTGTTTATAAATATACATAGGAACATATTTATCCCATTTCTTTTAAAAATACGCATATAATTCTTTTTCTACATATGGATTATGGGTGGAATTTTGTTTATAAATATACATAGGAACCTATTTAACCAATTTCTGATAAGAATATGCACATAGTTATTTTTCTACATCGGGATTTTGGGTGAAATATTCTAGATAAACATACACAGCAACATATTAAACCTATTTTTGATAAAAATACGCATATCATTATTTTTCTAAATGTGGATTAAGGGTGGAATATTGTTTATAAATATACATAGGAACATATTTAACCAATTTCTGATAAGAATATGTATATAAGTATTTTTCTACATAGGGATTATGGGTGAAATATTGTTTATAAATATACATAGGAACCTATTTAACCCATTTCTGGTAAGAATATGGATATAATTATTTTTCTACATAGGGATTATGGGTGGAATACTGTTTTAAAATATACATAGTAACCTATTTAACCAATTTCTCATAAGAATATGCATTTAATTATTTTTCTACATGGGGATTATGGATGGAATATTGTAGTTAAACATACATAGGAATATATTTAACCCATTTCTGATAAGAATACACATATCATTATTTTTCTACATATGGATTATGGGTGGAATATTGTTTATAAATATACATGGGAACCTATTGAACCAATTTCTGATAAGAATATACATATAATTATTTTTCAATATGGGATTATGCGTGGAATATTGTTTATAAATATACATGGGAACCTATTTAACCCATTTCTGCTAAGAATATGCATATAATTATTTTTCTACATGGGGATTATGGATAGAATATTGTTTATAAATATACATAGGAACCTATTCATCCCATTTCTTTTAAAAATACGCATATAATTATTTTTCTACATCGGGATTATGGGTGGAATATTGTTTATGAATTTACATAGGAACATATTAAACCTATTTCTGATATGAATATGCATAACATTATTTTTCTATATGGGGATTATGGATAGAATATTGTTTATAAATATACATAGGAACATATTTATCCCATTTCTTTTAAAAATACGCATATAATTCTTTTTCTACATATGGATTATGGGTGGAATTTTGTTTATAAATATACATAGGAACCTATTTAACCAATTTCTGATAAGAATATGCACATAGTTATTTTTCTACATCGGGATTTTGGGTGAAATATTCTAGATAAACATACACAGCAACATATTAAACCTATTTTTGATAAAAATACGCATATCATTATTTTTCTAAATGTGGATTAAGGGTGGAATATTGTTTATAAATATACATAGGAACATATTTAACCAATTTCTGATAAGAATATGTATATAAGTATTTTTCTACATAGGGATTATGGGTGAAATATTGTTTATAAATATACATAGGAACCTATTTAACCCATTTCTGGTAAGAATATGGATATAATTATTTTTCTACATAGGGATTATGGGTGGAATACTGTTTTAAAATATACATAGTAACCTATTTAACCAATTTCTCATAAGAATATGCATTTAATTATTTTTCTACATGGGGATTATGGATGGAATATTGTAGTTAAACATACATAGGAATATATTTAACCCATTTCTGATAAGAATACACATATCATTATTTTTCTACATATGGATTATGGGTGGAATATTGTTTATAAATATACATGGGAACCTATTGAACCAATTTCTGATAAGAATATACATATAATTATTTTTCAATATGGGATTATAGGTGGAATATTGTTTATAAATATACATGGGAACCTATTTAACCCATTTCTGCTAAGAATATGCATATAATTATTTTTCTACATGGGGATTATGGATAGAATATTGTTTATAAATATACATAGGAACCTATTCATCCCATTTCTTTTAAAAATACGCATATAATTATTTTTCTACATCGGGATTATGGGTGGAATATTGTTTATGAATTTACATAGGAACATATTAAACCTATTTCTGATATGAATATGCATAACATTATTTTTCTATATGGGGATTATGGATAGAATATTGTTTATAAATATACATAGGAACATATTTATCCCATTTCTTTTAAAAATACGCATATAATTCTTTTTCTACATATGGATTATGGGTGGAATTTTGTTTATAAATATACATAGGAACCTATTTAACCAATTTCTGATAAGAATATGCACATAGTTATTTTTCTACATCGGGATTTTGGGTGAAATATTCTAGATAAACATACACAGCAACATATTAAACCTATTTTTGATAAAAATACGCATATCATTATTTTTCTAAATGTGGATTAAGGGTGGAATATTGTTTATAAATATACATAGGAACATATTTAACCAATTTCTGATAAGAATATGTATATAAGTATTTTTCTACATAGGGATTATGGGTGAAATATTGTTTATAAATATACATAGGAACCTATTTAGCCCATTTCTGATAAGAATATGCATATAATTATTTTTCTACGTGGGGATTATGGGTGGAATATTGTTTATAAATATACATAGCAACATATTAAACCTATTTCTGTTTGAATATGCATATAATTATTTTGCTATATGGGGATTATGGATTGAATATATTTTATAAATATACATAGGAACCTATTTAACCCATTTCTGATAAGAATATGCATACAATTATTTTTTACATGGGGATTATGGGTGGAATATTGTTTATAAATATACGTAGGAACCTATTTCACCCATTTCTGATTAGAATATGCATATAATTATTTTTCTAAATGGGGATTATGGATAGAATATTGTTTATAAATATACATAGGAACCTATTTATCCCATTTCTTTTAAAAATACGCATATAATTATTTTTCTACATCGGGATTATGGGTGGAATATTGTTTATGAATTTACATAGGAACATATTAAACCTATTTCTGATATGAATATGCATAACATTATTTTTCTACATGGGGATTATGGGTGGAATATTGTTTATAAATATACATAGGAACATATTTAACCAATTTCTGATAAGATTATGTATATAAGTATTTTTCTACATAGGGATTATGGGTGAAATATTGTTTATAAATATACATAGGAACCTATTTAGCCCATTTCTGATAAGAATATGAATATAAGTATTTGTCTATATGGGGATTATGGGTGGAATATTGTTCATAAATATACATAGGAATTTATTTAACCTATTTCTGATAAGAATATGCATATAATTATTTTTCTACATGGGGATTATGGGTGGAATATTGTTTATAAATATACATAGTAACCTATTTAACCCATTTCTGATAAGAATATGCATATAAATATTTTTCAGTATGGGGATTATAGGTGGAATATTGTTTATAAATATACATAGGAACCTATTTAACCCATTTCTGGTAAGAATATGGATATAATTATTTTTCTACATAGGGATTATGGGTGGAATACTGTTTTAAAATATACATAGTAACCTATTTAACCAATTTTTTATAAGAATATGCATTTAATTATTTTTCTACATGGGGATTATGGATGGAATATTGTAGTTAAACATACATAGGAATATATTTAACCCATTTCTGATAAGAATACACATATCATTATTTTTCTACATATGGATTATGGGTGGAATATTGTTTATAAATATACATGGGAACCTATTGAACCAATTTCTGATAAGAATATACATATAATTATTTTTCAATATGGGATTATGGGTGGAATATTGTTTATAAATATACATGGGAACCTATTTAACCCATTTCTGCTAAGAATATGCATATAATTATTTTTCTACATGGGGATTATGGATAGAATATTGTTTATAAATATACATAGGAACCTATTCATCCCATTTCTTTTAAAAATACGCATATAATTATTTTTCTACATCGGGATTATGGGTGGAATATTGTTTATGAATTTACATAGGAACATATTAAACCTATTTCTGATATGAATATGCATAACATTATTTTTCTATATGGGGATTATGGATAGAATATTGTTTATAAATATACATAGGAACATATTTATCCCATTTCTTTTAAAAATACGCATATAATTCTTTTTCTACATATGGATTATGGGTGGAATTTTGTTTATAAATATACATAGGAACCTATTTAACCAATTTCTGATAAGAATATGCACATAGTCATTTTTCTACATCGGGATTTTGGGTGAAATATTCTAGATAAACATAAACAGCAACATATTAAACCTATTTTTGATAAAAATACGCATATCATTATTTTTCTAAATGTGGATTAAGGGTGGAATATTGTTTATAAATATACATAGGAACATATTTAACCAATTTCTGATAAGAATATGTATATAAGTATTTTTCTACATAGGGATTATGGGTGAAATATTGTTTATAAATATACATAGGAACCTATTTAGCCCATTTCTGATAAGAATATGCATATAATTATTTTTCTACGTGGGGATTATGGGTGGAATATTGTTTATAAATATACATAGCAACATATTAAACCTATTTCTGTTTGAATATGCATATAATTATTTTGCTATATGGGGATTATGGATTGAATATATTTTATAAATATACATAGGAACCTATTTAACCCATTTCTGATAAGAATATGCATACAATTATTTTTTACATGGGGATTATGGGTGGAATATTGTTTATAAATATACATAGGAACCTATTTCACCCATTTCTGATTAGAATATGCATATAATTATTTTTCTACATGGGGATTATGGATAGAATATTGTTTATAAATATACATAGGAACCTATTCATCCCATTTCTTTTAAAAATACGCATATAATTATTTTTCTACATCGGGATTATGGGTGGAATATTGTTTATGAATTTACATAGGAACATATTAAACCTATTTCTGATATGAATATGCATAACATTATTTTTCTACATGGGGATTATGGGTGGAATATTGTTTATAAATATACATAGGAACATATTTAACCAATTTCTGATAAGATTATGTATATAAGTATTTTTCTACATAGGGATTATGGGTGAAATATTGTTTAAAAATATACATAGGAACCTATTTAGCCCATTTCTGATAAGAATATGCATATAATTATTTTTCTACGTGGGGATTATGGGTGGAATATTGTTTATAAATAAACATAGCAACATATTAAACCTATTTCTGTTTGAATATGCATATAATTATTTTGCTATATGGGGATTATGGATTGAATATTGTTTATAAATATACATAGGAACCTATTTAACCCATTTCTGATAAGAATATGCATACAATTATTTTTTACATGGGCATTATGGGTGGAATATTGTTTATAAATATACGTAGGAACCTATTTCACCCATTTCTGATTAGAATATGCATATAATTATTTTTCTAAATGGGGATTATGGATAGAATATTGTTTATAAATATACATAGGAACCTATTTAACCCATTTCTGATAAGAATATGCATACAATTATTTTTTACATGGGCATTATGGGTGGAATATTGTTTATAAATATACGTAGGAACCTATTTCACCCATTTCTGATTAGAATATGCATATAATTATTTTTCTAAATGGGGATTATGGATAGAATATTGTTTATAAATATACATAGGAACCTATTTATCCCATTTCTTTTAAAAATACGCATATAATTATTTTTCTACATCGGGATTATGGGTGGAATATTGTTTATGAATTTACATAGGAACATATTAAACCTATTTCTGATATGAATATGCATAACATTATTTTTCTACATGGGGATTATGGGTGGAATATTGTTTATAAATATACATAGGAACATATTTAACCAATTTCTGATAAGATTATGTATATAAGTATTTTTCTACATAGGGATTATGGGTGAAATATTGTTTATAAATATACATAGGAACCTATTTAGCCCATTTCTGATAAGAATATGAATATAATTATTTGTCTATATGGGGATTATGGGTGGAATATTGTTCATAAATATACATAGGAATTTATTTAACCTATTTCTGATAAGAATATGCATATAATTATTTTTCTACATGGGGATTATGGGTGGAATATTGTTTATAAATATACATAGTAACCTATTTAACCCATTTCTGATAAGAATATGCATATAAATATTTTTCAGTATGGGGATTATAGGTGGAATATTGTTTATAAATATACATAGGAACCTATTTAACCCATTTCTGGTAAGAATATGGATATAATTATTTTTCTACATAGGGATTATGGGTGGAATACTGTTTTAAAATATACATAGTAACCTATTTAACCAATTTCTCATAAGAATATGCATTTAATTATTTTTCTACATGGGGATTATGGATGGAATATTGTAGTTAAACATACATAGGAATATATTTAACCCATTTCTGATAAGAATACACATATCATTATTTTTCTACATATGGATTATGGGTGGAATATTGTTTATAAATATACATGGGAACCTATTGAACCAATTTCTGATAAGAATATACATATAATTATTTTTCAATATGGGATTATGGGTGGAATATTGTTTATAAATATACATGGGAACCTATTTAACCCATTTCTGCTAAGAATATGCATATAATTATTTTTCTACATGGGGATTATGGATAGAATATTGTTTATAAATATACATAGGAACATATTCATCCCATTTCTTTTAAAAATACGCATATAATTATTTTTCTACATCGGGATTATGGGTGGAATATTGTTTATGAATTTACATAGGAACATATTTAACCAATTTCTGATAAGATTATGCATATAAGTTTTTTTCTACATAGGGATTATGGGTGAAATATTGTTTATAAATATACATAGGAACCTATTTAGCCCATTTCTGATAAGATTATGTATATAAGTATTTTTCTACATGGGGATTATGGGTGGAATATTGTTTATAAATATACATAGGAACCTATTTAACCCATTTCTGGTAAGAATATGGATATAATTATTTTTCTACATAGGGATTATGGGTGGAATACTGTTTTAAAATATACATAGTAACCTATTTAACCAATTTCTCATAAGAATATGCATATAATTATTTTTCTACATGGGGATTATGGATGGAATATTGTAATTAAACATACATAGGAATATATTTAACCCATTTCTGATAAGAATACGCATATCATTATTTTTCTACATATGGATTATGGGTGGAATATTGTTTATAAATATACATGGGAACCTATTGAACCAATTTCTGATAAGAATATACATATACTTATTTTTCAATATGGGGTTATGGGTGGAATATTGTTTATAAATATACAGAGGAACCTATTTAACCCATTTCCGATAAGAATATGCATATAATTATTTTTTTACATGGGGATTATGGATGGAATATTGTTTATAAATTTACATAGCAACATATTAAACCTATTTCTGATATGAATATGCATATAATTATATTGATATATGGGTATTATGGGTTGAATATTGTTTATAAATATACATAGCAACGTATTTAACCAATTTCTCATAAGAATATGCATATAATTGTTTTTCTACAGGGGGATTATGGGTGGAATATTGTTTATACTTTTGCATAGGAACATAGTAAACCTATTTCTGATATTAATATGCATAACATTATTTTTCTACCTAGGGATTATGGGTGAAATATTGTTTATAAATATACATAGGAACATATTTAGCCCATTTCTGATAAGAATATGCATATAATTATTTTTCTACATGGGGATTATTGGTGGAATATTGTTTATAAATATACATAGCAACATATTAAACCTATTTCTGTTTGAATATGCATATAATTATTTTACTATATGGGGATTATGGATTGAATATTGTTTATAAACATACATAGGAACCTATGTAACCCATTTCTGATAAGAATATGCATATAATTATTTTTCTACATGGGGATTATGGGTGGAATATTGTTTATAAATATACATAGTAACCTATTTAACCCATTTCTGATAAGAATATGCATATAAATATTTTTCAGTATGGGGATTATAGGTGGAATATTGTTTATAAATATTCATACAAACCTATTTAGCCCATTTCTGATAAGAATATGCATATAATTATTTTTCTACATGGGGATTATTGGTGGAATATTGTTTATAAATATACATAGCAACATATTAAACCTATTTCTGTTTGAATATGCATATAATTATTTTGCTATATGGGGATTATGGATTAAATATTGTTTATAAATATACATAGGAACCTATTTATCCCATTTCTGATAAGAATATGCATATAATTATTTTTCTACATCGGGATTATAGATAGAATATTGTTTATAAATATACATAGGAACCTATTTATCCCATTTCTTTTAAAAATACGCATATAATTCTTTTTCTACATATGGATTATGGGTGGAATTTTGTTTATAAATATACATAGGAACCTATTTAACCAATTTCTGATAAGAATATGCACATAGTTATTTTTCTACATTGGGATTTTGGGTGAAATATTCTAGATAAACATACACAGCAACATATTAAACCTATTTTTGATAACAATACGCATATCATTATTTTTCTACATGTGGATTAAGGGTGGAATATTGTTTATAAATATACATAGGAACCTATTTAACCAATTTCTGATAAGAATATGCATATATTTATTTTTCTACATGGGGATTATGGGTGGAATATTGTTTATATATTTACATAGAAACATATTAAACCTATTTCCGATATCAATATGCATACCATTATTTTTCTACATGGGGATTATGGGTGGAATATTGTTTATAAATATACATAGGAACATATTTAACCCATTTCTGATAAGAATATGTATATATGTATTTTTCTACATAGGGATTATGGGTGAAATATTGTTTATAAATATGCATAGGAACCTATTTAGCCCATTTCTGATAAGAATATGCATATCATTATTTTTCTATATGGGGATTATGGATAGAATATTGTTTATAAATATACATAGGAACATATTTATCCCATTTCTTTTAAAAATACGCATATAATTCTTTTTCTACATATGGATTATGGGTGGAATTTTGTTTATAAATATACATAGGAACCTATTTAACCAATTTCTGATAAGAATATGCACATAGTTATTTTTCTACATCGGGATTTTGGGTGAAATATTCTAGATAAACATACACAGCAACATATTAAACCTATTTTTGATAACAATACGCATATCATTATTTTTCTACATGTGGATTAAGGGTGGGATATTGTTTATAAATATACATAGGAACCTATTTAACCCATTTCTGATAAGAATATGCATAACATTATTTTTCTACATGGGGATTATGGGTGGAATATTGTTTATAAATATACATAGGAACATATTTAACCCATTTCTGATAAGAATATGTATATAAGTATTTTTCTACATAGGGATTATGGGTGAAATATTGTTTATAAATATACATAGGAACCTATTTAGCCCATTTCTGATAAGAATATGCATATAATTTTTTTTCTACGTGGGGATTATGGGTGGAATATTGTTTATAAATATACATAGCAACATATTAAACCTATTTCTGTTTGAATATGCATATAATTATTTTGCTATATGGGGATTATGGATTGAATATATTTTATAAATATACATAGGAACCTATTTAACCTATTTCTGATAAGAATATGCATATAATTATTTTTCTACACGGGGATAATGGGTGGAATATTGTTTATAAATATACATAGCAACATATTAAACCTATTTCTGTTTGAATATGCATATAATTATTTTGCTATATGGGGATTATGGATTGAATATTGTTTATAAATATACATAGGAACCTATTTAACCCATATCTGATAAGAATATGCATATAATTATTTTTCTATATGGGGATTATGGATAGAATATTGTTTATAAATATACATAGGAACCTATTTATCCCATTTCTTTTAAAAATACGCATATAATTATTTTTCTACATATCGATTATGGGTTGAATATTGTTTATAAATATACATAGGAACCTATTTAACCATTTTCTTATAAGAATATGCACATAGTTATTTTTCTACATCGGGATTTTGGGTGGAATATTCTAGATAAACATACACAGCAACATATTAAACCTATTTTTGATAACAATACGCATATCATTATTTTTCTAAATGTGGATTAAGGGTGGAATATTGTTTATAAATATACATAGGAACATATTTAACCCATTTCTGATAAGAATATGTATATAAGTATTTTTCTACATAGGGATTATGGGTGAAATATTGTTTATAAATATACACAGGAACCTATTTAGCCCATTTCTGATAAGAATATGCATATAATTATTTTTCTACGTGGGGATTATAGATAGACTATTGTTTATAAATATACATAGGAACCTATTTAACCCATTTCTTATAAAAATATGCATATAATTATTTTTCTACATATGGATTATGGGTGGAATATTGTTTATAAATATACATAGGAACCTATTTAACCCATTTATGATAAGAATATGCACATATTTATTTTTTCTACATCGGGAGTTGAGGTGGAATATTGTAGATAAACATACATAGCAGCATATTAAACCTATTTTTGATAAAAATACGCATATCATTATTTTTCTACATGTGGATTAAGGGTGGAATATTGTTTATAAATATACATAGGAACCTATTTAACCCATTTCTGATAAGAATATGCATATAATTATTTTTCTATATGGGGATTATGGATAGAATATTGTTTATAAATATACATAGGAACATATTTATCCCATTTCTTTTAAAAATACGCATATAATTCTTTTTCTACATATGGATTATGGGTGGAATTTTGTTTATAAATATACATAGGAACCTATTTAACCAATTTCTGATAAGAATATGCACATAGTTATTTTTCTACATCGGGATTTTGGGTGAAATATTCTAGATAAACATACACAGCAACATATTAAACCTATTTTTGATAACAATACGCATATCATTATTTTTCTACATGTGGATTAAGGGTGGGATATTGTTTATAAATATACATAGGAACCTATTTAACCCATTTCTGATAAGAATATGCATAACATTATTTTTCTACATAGGGATTATGGGTGAAATATTGTTTATAAATATACATAGGAACCTATTTAACCCATTTCTGGTAAGAATATGGATATAATTATTTTTCTACATAGGGATTATGGGTGGAATACTGTTTTAAAATATACATAGTAACCTATTTAACCAATTTCTCATAAGAATATGCATTTAATTATTTTTCTACATGGGGATTATGGATGGAATATTGTAGTTAAACATACATAGGAATATATTTAACCCATTTCTGATAAGAATACACATATCATTATTTTTCTACATATGGATTATGGGTGGAATATTGTTTATAAATATACATGGGAACCTATTGAACCAATTTCTGATAAGAATATACATATAATTATTTTTCAATATGGGATTATGGGTGGAATATTGTTTATAAATATACATGGGAACCTATTTAACCCATTTCTGCTAAGAATATGCATATAATTATTTTTCTACATGGGGATTATGGATAGAATATTGTTTATAAATATACATAGGAACCTATTCATCCCATTTCTTTTAAAAATACGCATATAATTATTTTTCTACATCGGGATTATGGGTGGAATATTGTTTATGAATTTACATAGGAACATATTAAACCTATTTCTGATATGAATATGCATAACATTATTTTTCTATATGGGGATTATGGATAGAATATTGTTTATAAATATACATAGGAACATATTTATCCCATTTCTTTTAAAAATACGCATATAATTCTTTTTCTACATATGGATTATGGGTGGAATTTTGTTTATAAATATACATAGGAACCTATTTAACCAATTTCTGATAAGAATATGCACATAGTTATTTTTCTACATCGGGATTTTGGGTGAAATATTCTAGATAAACATACACAGCAACATATTAAACCTATTTTTGATAAAAATACGCATATCATTATTTTTCTAAATGTGGATTAAGGGTGGAATATTGTTTATAAATATACATAGGAACATATTTAACCAATTTCTGATAAGAATATGTATATAAGTATTTTTCTACATAGGGATTATGGGTGAAATATTGTTTATAAATATACATAGGAACCTATTTAGCCCATTTCTGATAAGAATATGCATATAATTATTTTTCTACGTGGGGATTATGGGTGGAATATTGTTTATAAATATACATAGCAACATATTAAACCTATTTCTGTTTGAATATGCATATAATTATTTTGCTATATGGGGATTATGGATTGAATATATTTTATAAATATACATAGGAACCTATTTAACCCATTTCTGATAAGAATATGCATACAATTATTTTTTACATGGGGATTATGGGTGGAATATTGTTTATAAATATACGTAGGAACCTATTTCACCCATTTCTGATTAGAATATGCATATAATTATTTTTCTAAATGGGGATTATGGATAGAATATTGTTTATAAATATACATAGGAACCTATTTAACCCATTTCTGATAAGAATATGCATACAATTATTTTTTACATGGGCATTATGGGTGGAATATTGTTTATAAATATACGTAGGAACCTATTTCACCCATTTCTGATTAGAATATGCATATAATTATTTTTCTAAATGGGGATTATGGATAGAATATTGTTTATAAATATACATAGGAACCTATTTATCCCATTTCTTTTAAAAATACGCATATAATTATTTTTCTACATCGGGATTATGGGTGGAATATTGTTTATGAATTTACATAGGAACATATTAAACCTATTTCTGATATGAATATGCATAACATTATTTTTCTACATGGGGATTATGGGTGGAATATTGTTTATAAATATACATAGGAACATATTTAACCAATTTCTGATAAGATTATGTATATAAGTATTTTTCTACATAGGGATTATGAGTGAAATATTGTTTATAAATATACATAGGAACCTATTTAGCCCATTTCTGATAAGAATATGAATATAATTATTTGTCTATATGGGGATTATGGGTGGAATATTGTTCATAAATATACATAGGAATTTATTTAACCTATTTCTGATAAGAATATGCATATAATTATTTTTCTACATGGGGATTATGGGTGGAATATTGTTTATAAATATACATAGTAACCTATTTAACCCATTTCTGATAAGAATATGCATATAAATATTTTTCAGTATGGGGATTATAGGTGGAATATTGTTTATAAATATACATAGGAACCTATTTAACCCATTTCTGGTAAGAATATGGATATAATTATTTTTCTACATAGGGATTATGGGTGGAATACTGTTTTAAAATATACATAGTAACCTATTTAACCAATTTCTTATAAGAATATGCATTTAATTATTTTTCTACATGGGGATTATGGATGGAATATTGTAGTTAAACATACATAGGAATATATTTAACCCATTTCTGATAAGAATACACATATCATTATTTTTCTACATATGGATTATGGGTGGAATATTGTTTATAAATATACATGGGAACCTATTGAACCAATTTCTGATAAGAATATACATATAATTATTTTTCAATATGGGATTATGGGTGGAATATTGTTTATAAATATACATGGGAACCTATTTAACCCATTTCTGCTAAGAATATGCATATAATTATTTTTCTACATGGGGATTATGGATAGAATATTGTTTATAAATATACATAGGAACCTATTCATCCCATTTCTTTTAAAAATACGCATATAATTATTTTTCTACATCGGGATTATGGGTGGAATATTGTTTATGAATTTACATAGGAACATATTAAACCTATTTCTGATATGAATATGCATAACATTATTTTTCTATATGGGGATTATGGATAGAATATTGTTTATAAATATACATAGGAACATATTTATCCCATTTCTTTTAAAAATACGCATATAATTCTTTTTCTACATATGGATTATGGGTGGAATTTTGTTTATAAATATACATAGGAACCTATTTAACCAATTTCTGATAAGAATATGCACATAGTCATTTTTCTACATCGGGATTTTGGGTGAAATATTCTAGATAAACATACACAGCAACATATTAAACCTATTTTTGATAAAAATACGCATATCATTATTTTTCTAAATGTGGATTAAGGGTGGAATATTGTTTATAAATATACATAGGAACATATTTAACCAATTTCTGATAAGAATATGTATATAAGTATTTTTCTACATAGGGATTATGGGTGAAATATTGTTTATAAATATACATAGGAACCTATTTAGCCCATTTCTGATAAGAATATGCATATAATTATTTTTCTACGTGGGGATTATGGGTGGAATATTGTTTATAAATATACATAGCAACATATTAAACCTATTTCTGTTTGAATATGCATATAATTATTTTGCTATATGGGGATTATGGATTGAATATATTTTATAAATATACATAGGAACCTATTTAACCCATTTCTGATAAGAATATGCATACAATTATTTTTTACATGGGGATTATGGGTGGAATATTGTTTATAAATATACATAGGAACCTTTTTCACCCATTTCTGATTAGAATATGCATATAATTATTTTTCTACATGGGGATTATGGATAGAATATTGTTTATAAATATACATAGGAACCTATTCATCCCATTTCTTTTAAAAATACGCATATAATTATTTTTCTACATCGGGATTATGGGTGGAATATTGTTTATGAATTTACATAGGAACATATTAAACCTATTTCTGATATGAATATGCATAACATTATTTTTCTACATGGGGATTATGGGTGGAATATTGTTTATAAATATACATAGGAACATATTTAACCAATTTCTGATAAGATTATGTATATAAGTATTTTTCTACATAGGGATTATGGGTGAAATATTGTTTAAAAATATACATAGGAACCTATTTAGCCCATTTCTGATAAGAATATGCATATAATTATTTTTCTACGTGGGGATTATGGGTGGAATATTGTTTATAAATAAACATAGCAACATATTAAACCTATTTCTGTTTGAATATGCATATAATTATTTTGCTATATGGGGATTATGGATTGAATATTGTTTATAAATATACATAGGAACCTATTTAACCCATTTCTGATAAGAATATGCATACAATTATTTTTTACATGGGCATTATGGGTGGAATATTGTTTATAAATATACGTAGGAACCTATTTCACCCATTTCTGATTAGAATATGCATATAATTATTTTTCTAAATGGGGATTATGGATAGAATATTGTTTATAAATATACATAGGAACCTATTTAACCCATTTCTGATAAGAATATGCATACAATTATTTTTTACATGGGCATTATGGGTGGAATATTGTTTATAAATATACGTAGGAACCTATTTCACCCATTTCTGATTAGAATATGCATATAATTATTTTTCTAAATGGGGATTATGGATAGAATATTGTTTATAAATATACATAGGAACCTATTTATCCCATTTCTTTTAAAAATACGCATATAATTATTTTTCTACATCGGGATTATGGGTGGAATATTGTTTATGAATTTACATAGGAACATATTAAACCTATTTCTGATATGAATATGCATAACATTATTTTTCTACATGGGGATTATGGGTGGAATATTGTTTATAAATATACATAGGAACATATTTAACCAATTTCTGATAAGATTATGTATATAAGTATTTTTCTACATAGGGATTATGGGTGAAATATTGTTTATAAATATACATAGGAACCTATTTAGCCCATTTCTGATAAGAATATGAATATAATTATTTGTCTATATGGGGATTATGGGTGGAATATTGTTCATAAATATACATAGGAATTTATTTAACCTATTTCTGATAAGAATATGCATATAATTATTTTTCTACATGGGGATTATGGGTGGAATATTGTTTATAAATATACATAATAACCTATTTAACCCATTTCTGATAAGAATATGCATATAAATATTTTTCAGTATGGGGATTATAGGTGGAATATTGTTTATAAATATACATAGGAACCTATTTAACCCATTTCTGGTAAGAATATGGATATAATTATTTTTCTACATAGGGATTATGGGTGGAATACTGTTTTAAAATATACATAGTAACCTATTTAACCAATTTCTCATAAGAATATGCATTTAATTATTTTTCTACATGGGGATTATGGATGGAATATTGTAGTTAAACATACATAGGAATATATTTAACCCATTTCTGATAAGAATACACATATCATTATTTTTCTACATATGGATTATGGGTGGAATATTGTTTATAAATATACATGGGAACCTATTGAACCAATTTCTGATAAGAATATACATATAATTATTTTTCAATATGGGATTATGGGTGGAATATTGTTTATAAATATACATGGGAACCTATTTAACCCATTTCTGCTAAGAATATGCATATAATTATTTTTCTACATGGGGATTATGGATAGAATATTGTTTATAAATATACATAGGAACATATCCATCCCATTTCTTTTAAAAATACGCATATAATTATTTTTCTACATCGGGATTATGGGTGGAATATTGTTTATGAATTTACATAGGAACATATTTAACCAATTTCTGATAAGATTATGCATATAAGTTTTTTTCTACATAGGGATTATGGGTGAAATATTGTTTATAAATATACATAGGAACCTATTTAGCCCATTTCTGATAAGATTATGTATATAAGTATTTTTCTACATGGGGATTATGGGTGGAATATTGTTTATAAATATACATAGGAACCTATTTAACCCATTTCTGGTAAGAATATGGATATAATTATTTTTCTACATAGGGATTATGGGTGGAATACTGTTTTAAAATATACATAGTAACCTATTTAACCAATTTCTCATAAGAATATGCATATAATTATTTTTCTACATGGGGATTATGGATGGAATATTGTAATTAAACATACATAGGAATATATTTAACCCATTTCTGATAAGAATACGCATATCATTATTTTTCTACATATGGATTATGGGTGGAATATTGTTTATAAATATACATGGGAACCTATTGAACCAATTTCTGATAAGAATATACATATACTTATTTTTCAATATGGGGTTATGGGTGGAATATTGTTTATAAATATACAGAGGAACCTATTTAACCCATTTCCGATAAGAATATGCATATAATTATTTTTTTACATGGGGATTATGGATGGAATATTGTTTATAAATTTACATAGCAACATATTAAACCTATTTCTGATATGAATATGCATATAATTATATTGATATATGGGTATTATGGGTTGAATATTGTTTATAAATATACATAGCAACGTATTTAACCAATTTCTCATAAGAATATGCATATAATTGTTTTTCTACAGGGGGATTATGGGTGGAATATTGTTTATACTTTTGCATAGGAACATAGTAAACCTATTTCTGATATTAATATGCATAACATTATTTTTCTACCTAGGGATTATGGGTGAAATATTGTTTATAAATATACATAGGAACATATTTAGCCCATTTCTGATAAGAATATGCATATAATTATTTTTCTACATGGGGATTATTGGTGGAATATTGTTTATAAATATACATAGCAACATATTAAACCTATTTCTGTTTGAATATGCATATAATTATTTTGCTATATGGGGATTATGGATTGAATATTGTTTATAAATATACATAGGAACCTATTTAACCCATTTCTGATAAGAATATGCATACAATTATTTTTTACATGGGCATTATGGGTGGAATATTGTTTATAAATATACGTAGGAACCTATTTCACCCATTTCTGATTAGAATATGCATATAATTATTTTTCTAAATGGGGATTATGGATAGAATATTGTTTATAAATATACATAGGAACCTATTTAACCCATTTCTGATAAGAATATGCATACAATTATTTTTTACATGGGCATTATGGGTGGAATATTGTTTATAAATATACGTAGGAACCTATTTCACCCATTTCTGATTAGAATATGCATATAATTATTTTTCTAAATGGGGATTATGGATAGAATATTGTTTATAAATATACATAGGAACCTATTTATCCCATTTCTTTTAAAAATACGCATATAATTATTTTTCTACATCGGGATTATGGGTGGAATATTGTTTATGAATTTACATAGGAACATATTAAACCTATTTCTGATATGAATATGCATAACATTATTTTTCTACATGGGGATTATGGGTGGAATATTGTTTATAAATATACATAGGAACATATTTAACCAATTTCTGATAAGATTATGTATATAAGTATTTTTCTACATAGGGATTATGGGTGAAATATTGTTTATAAATATACATAGGAACCTATTTAGCCCATTTCTGATAAGAATATGAATATAATTATTTGTCTATATGGGGATTATGGGTGGAATATTGTTCATAAATATACATAGGAATTTATTTAACCTATTTCTGATAAGAATATGCATATAATTATTTTTCTACATGGGGATTATGGGTGGAATATTGTTTATAAATATACATAGTAACCTATTTAACCCATTTCTGATAAGAATATGCATATAAATATTTTTCAGTATGGGGATTATAGGTGGAATATTGTTTATAAATATACATAGGAACCTATTTAACCCATTTCTGGTAAGAATATGGATATAATTATTTTTCTACATAGGGATTATGGGTGGAATACTGTTTTAAAATATACATAGTAACCTATTTAACCAATTTCTCATAAGAATATGCATTTAATTATTTTTCTACATGGGGATTATGGATGGAATATTGTAGTTAAACATACATAGGAATATATTTAACCCATTTCTGATAAGAATACACATATCATTATTTTTCTACATATGTGATTATGGGTGGAATATTGTTTATAAATATACATGGGAACCTATTTAACCCATTTCTGCTAAGAATATGCATATAATTATTTTTCTACATGGGGATTATGGATAGAATATTGTTTATAAATATACATAGGAACATATTCATCCCATTTCTTTTAAAAATACGCATATAATTATTTTTCTACATCGGGATTATGGGTGGAATATTGTTTATGAATTTACATAGGAACATATTTAACCAATTTCTGATAAGATTATGCATATAAGTTTTTTTCTACATAGGGATTATGGGTGAAATATTGTTTATAAATATACATAGGAACCTATTTAGCCCATTTCTGATAAGATTATGTATATAAGTATTTTTCTACATGGGGATTATGGGTGGAATATTGTTTATAAATATACATAGGAACCTATTTAACCCATTTCTGGTAAGAATATGGATATAATTATTTTTCTACATAGGGATTATGGGTGGAATACTGTTTTAAAATATACATAGTAACCTATTTAACCAATTTCTCATAAGAATATGCATATAATTATTTTTCTACATGGGGATTATGGATGGAATATTGTAATTAAACATACATAGGAATATATTTAACCAATTTCTGATAAGAATACGCATATCATTATTTTTCTACATATGGATTATGGGTGGAATATTGTTTATAAATATACATGGGAACCTATTGAACCAATTTCTGATAAGAATATACATATACTTATTTTTCAATATGGGGTTATGGGTGGAATATTGTTTATAAATATACAGAGGAACCTATTTAACCCATTTCCGATAAGAATATGCATATAATTATTTTTTTACATGGGGATTATGGATGGAATATTGTTTATAAATTTACATAGCAACATATTAAACCTATTTCTGATATGAATATGCATATAATTATATTGATATATGGGTATTATGGGTTGAATATTGTTTATAAATATACATAGCAACGTATTTAACCAATTTCTCATAAGAATATGCATATAATTGTTTTTCTACAGGGGGATTATGGGTGGAATATTGTTTATACTTTTGCATAGGAACATAGTAAACCTATTTCTGATATTAATATGCATAACATTATTTTTCTACCTAGGGATTATGGGTGAAATATTGTTTATAAATATACATAGGAACATATTTAGCCCATTTCTGATAAGAATATGCATATAATTATTTTTCTACATGGGGATTATTGGTGGAATATTGTTTATAAATATACATAGCAACATATTAAACCTATTTCTGTTTGAATATGCATATAATTATTTTACTATATGGGGATTATGGATTGAATATTGTTTATAAACATACATAGGAACCTATGTAACCCATTTCTGATAAGAATATGCATATAATTATTTTTCTACATGGGGATTATGGGTGGAATATTGTTTATAAATATACATAGTAACCTATTTAACCCATTTCTGATAAGAATATGCATATAAATATTTTTCAGTATGGGGATTATAGGTGGAATATTGTTTATAAATATTCATACAAACCTATTTAGCCCATTTCTGATAAGAATATGCATATAATTATTTTTCTACATGGGGATTATTGGTGGAATATTGTTTATAAATATACATAGCAACATATTAAACCTATTTCTGTTTGAATATGCATATAATTATTTTGCTATATGGGGATTATGGATTAAATATTGTTTATAAATATACATAGGAACCTATTTATCCCATTTCTGATAAGAATATGCATATAATTATTTTTCTACATCGGGATTATAGATAGAATATTGTTTATAAATATACATAGGAACCTATTTATCCCATTTCTTTTAAAAATACGCATATAATTCTTTTTCTACATATGGATTATGGGTGGAATTTTGTTTATAAATATACATAGGAACCTATTTAACCAATTTCTGATAAGAATATGCACATAGTTATTTTTCTACATTGGGATTTTGGGTGAAATATTCTAGATAAACATACACAGCAACATATTAAACCTATTTTTCTTAACAATACGCATATCATTATTTTTCTACATGTGGATTAAGGGTGGAATATTGTTTATAAATATACATAGGAACCTATTTAACCAATTTCTGATAAGAATATGCATATATTTATTTTTCTACATGGGGATTATGGGTGGAATATTGTTTATATATTTACATAGAAACATATTAAACCTATTTCCGATATCAATATGCATACCATTATTTTTCTACATGGGGATTATGGGTGGAATATTGTTTATAAATATACATAGGAACATATTTAACCCATTTCTGATAAGAATATGTATATATGTATTTTTCTACATAGGGATTATGGGTGAAATATTGTTTATAAATATGCATAGGAACCTATTTAGCCCATTTCTGATAAGAATATGCATATCATTATTTTTCTATATGGGGATTATGGATAGAATAGAGATGCAGAAAAACAGCCTGGAAGAAACGAAAAACCAAACGTGGATGCAGAGCAGGAGCAAAAAAACAGAAGAAAGTGAGACCAATAGGAGAAGGGATAGTTAACATCAGTGGGGTGGAATTAACGGGAGATGAAATTAAAGTACTAGACAAAGGCCTAAAATTTGCGCCTAAAAAGAACTTAAACAAATTCAGTACGTACGTAGACATCAACAAATTCGCCAGGAGTCTTCATATTAAGAAGTATATGTTGAGCAAACCGGGAGAGAATTCAATAAGGAATAACACGCCGATAAGTGAAATTAAACACAGTGACCTGAAGAATAAATCACTATTTAATCCCCCACTGGGAACAGAGGGAAACATTGAAGTGTTTCGGAAAATGGTCCTGAAAGATTTGCATGATCTAAAAATCAGGAAAATAAATGATCCCATGGAGATTAAGAGTGGTATCCAAAAATTGGAAGAGAGAAGGGATATCGTGGTAAGACAGGCCGATAAAGGAGGAGCAATAGTGATTCAGTCGAAGAAGGACTATCAGGAGGAATTAAAAAGACAACTGAGTGATACCACCACCTATCTAAAATTACCGGGAAATCCGATAATACAGTATAAAGATGATCTCGCTTATCTGTTAGAAAGAGGAAAATCTAGAGGCCTACTAAATAAAAAAGAGGCAAAATATCTACAATTACGTGGATGCCGTACCCCAGTTATATATACTCTCCCCAAGATTCATAAAAATAAAGAGAAACCTCCAGGAAGGCCAATTGTGAATGGAATAAACTCAGTGGGAGCAAGAATAGGGGAGTATATAGACTGGTTTCTTCAACCACTAGTGAGAAAAACTGAGTCCTTCCTAAGAGACACCAAACACCTACTCCAGTTATTGGATACTGTCACATTTGGGGATAAACCAGTCCTTCTTGCAACAGCAGATGTAGCATCTCTGTATACCATAATTAACCACGAAGAGGCGCTACAAGCTACAAAATGGGCCCTGAAGAGTTTTAGTGATTTAAAAGCGGTGCAAAGAAAGTTTTTATTGGAGTGTTTAAGATATAGCCTGGATCACAACTATTTTTGGCATGAAAATGATTTCTTCAAACAAATTTGTGGTATTGCAATGGGTGCCAAGTATGCACCCAGCGTAGCCAACCTGTATATGGCGGAATGGGAGGAGGAAGCCGTATATAAGAACAGACCCCAGCAACTTCTCTTATTTAAAAGATTCATTGATGACATTATTGTTATCTGGGCTGGCGACAGGGAAAGCTTGATAGACTTCGGTTTTAATTTAAATCTTAACAATAAAAACATTAATCTATCATGGGAGATCAATGATGAAAAAATACAATTTTTGGATTTGGAAATTTTAAAAGAGGATGGAAGATTTATCACCCAAACATTTTTTAAACAAGTTGACAGAAACAGCTATCTGCCAATAGATAGCTGTCATCATGCCCCTTGGTTAAACAATATACCAAAGGGCCAGCTTACTAGGCTGAAAAGAAATTGCACAAAACAAGAAGTTTTTTTGAAACAAGCTGAATTTATTGGACAAAGATTCGTCCAAAAGGGATATGGCTCTGACTTCATAAAGGAAAAAATCAAAGAAGTGGAGGCCATGGATAGAAGTAAATTAATAGAGGACTCAAGTAGAGAAATCAACCCTATGAACTCTGTACCATTAGTGATGGATTATAGTCTGCAACACAAGCAAATAGAAAAAATCTTTAGAAAACACTGGAATATAGTGAAAGCAGACAGGCACCTGGGTGTTCTTTTGCCAGAGAAACCGAAATTTACATATCGGAGAGCTCCCACATTGAGGGATCTGGTCGCTAAAAATGTACTAGACCCTCCTCCGCGGAGAAACTTTTCCTTTTTTGATGGGAAGGGCTTTTATCCCTGTAAGACTTGCTATACCTGCAGACATACAAATGAGGTTAAAAAGAAAAAATGCAATTTTACATCAACAGTTACTAATAGAGAATACCAAATTAAAGAATTCATATCTTGCCGGACAGAGGGAGTTGTCTATTTGCTGGAATGTCCTTGTCAGATCCAGTACGTAGGACGAACAAAAAGAGAATTATGGAAGAGACTGAGAGAACATACTCAAAACATAAAGAAAGGTTACCCGAAACATAGTCTGTCAAGACACTATGACCAGTATCACAATAGGGACCCCTCCTCACTAAAAGTATGGGGAATTGAGAAGTACAAACCCCATTGGAGGGGTGATAATAAAGTGATAAAACTTAGTCAGGCAGAATCTCGGTGGATACATGAGCTCTGTACTTTAACGCCTTTGGGTCACAATGTGGAGTTTGACCTAAATTGTTTTATCTCTAATTATTAGTATTGTCGTCACGTAATACTCTCCCCTTGGGCCATCCTTTTTATAAATATCATCATGATTTTCCTTGATTTTTATATTGAATTAAAATTAATTTTTTAAATTTATTTTTAGAATATTTTAGAATTTTAAAGCTAGTTTTATATACGTGTTGCTTGCTTATATTCGTTAAACATTGTGAATTATATTCCCTCACCTGTCATTTTTATCTGGATTTGTAGTTTTTATGATGGACCATTAGAGGGAGCTTCTTTTGGAATAGTCCTATCCTTTACCTGTCAATAGTCCTATCCTTTACCTGTCATTTTTTTGGATTTGTATTTTTTATGATGGACCACTAGAGGGAGTTTTTTCCATTCCTCCCCGTGTTTGTCCTTATATGTATGTGTTTAGTAAGTTTCTGATGTACCATATCCTGGACTTAATTTATTTTTATTTAGTAATTGTTTTAACATGCAATTTTAGAGATGTATATTTTGGAGATGTGTTTAGGATTCATGTTATGTTTATTTGTGCACAAGGAGTGCCGTTTTATTCCCGCCGTTACGCTCGTGTCAGATGGGTTGCCATGGCTACCCCTCTGCCATAAGAACGATCAGTGTCCGCCTTTCTTCATTCCCTTTGAGAAAGTGACGTGATAGTCACGCAACGCGTCAGGGTGAAGAGAGGCGGTAGTGTTAGGCAGCTTGTCTCCCCGATCACGGCCGGGATCGGGTTGTCAGTGAGCCTTTTTGATTTTCTGCTGATATTGTTTATTTTTTATGTAAGTGGGCTACTATTAAATTAAAGAGTGTATTTATTACATACTACACTATGGTATCCTTCCCTTCATTTCTTTGAGTGTACTCTGCACGAGAAATTTGGAGACCGGGAGACTTTTTCTACATTGAAGGCTGATTTCATCCTGCTGGGAGCTGACAGCTTTTAAAGATATCTGCAGGCACAGACAGCGTTGTGGCTACTTTTAGGCTGTTATCGCTCAGCCGGGAGGTAAGAGGCTGGGGGAACCGGTTTATCTATCTGCCCTCACTGGAGATATGTGAAGGATTTTTCTTCATTTCATCACGAAGGGGATTTTATCAGGATGCATTATCACACTTAATATTTCGTTCTTTCACTTTGATGAATTTCTTTTCATTCACTTTTGGAGAACCTTTTTCGGTTATTTGTGCCGAACACTGTGTGTTTTTTTTGTGTGCTACTATTCATAAACTTTTGTGGTAGACATTTTTACCCGATTTGTTACACTTCCCGTGTGAACTGGACACTTAATGGGTTTTTTTATTTTCATCTTCATTCCTTGATCTTGTATTAACATTAGCACTTATATATAGAGTGTTCTCCGTTTAGGAGTTTAATAGAGGTATTGTCACTGATTTTTCCTTTGTAGGCTTTATTTCATTCAAGGATTATTCAGTATACTAACTACATTTTATTTTGATCACTAGGATTTGTTGCCCTTTAGGTTTAATGAGCCATATATTTATTTTCTCACTTTGATCGTAATTTTGGATGTTGCACCCTAATTAATTTATTGTTCGCACTTCATCAAGAACCACTGTTATTTTTGAATATATATTTTTTTTTAGTCACATCATTATTTTATGTTTACACTGTGTTAGGTCCAAGAGGCCATTAATTATTTAGTAATTATTAGTCATTTGTTTCCTTTGATTACCGCATTTTTATTGCAACACTGAGTTGCTCACACTCTTTATTGCAATTAATCAGTGGAATATTAATTCACATATACTGGTTTCCATACCTGGATTTCTCTTCCTGTTATGGCCATTGGTTTCTTTGTCACATAGATTATCTCGCTTGAGGAATCACCAATTATTCACTTAATAGACGAATTTTAAATTAGTATCTGCATTTTCCTCTGGCTATTCTCCCGCGGTGTCCATTCTTTCAGGTGCGGCATCCCGGGATTAGTGTTTTTGTGCTTTGTTTTTTGTTTTTTCCGCAGTTTTACCCCCCGCTTATGGTTCTGGATTTGGAATTTTTTTCCTCTCTTTATCAGCCCCTCTTTATCAGCTCGGCGATTGTTATTGTTCTCCATTTGGTTTTAACTTTTATTATTGGTTATGTACGGATCCATGTATTTTAGAATTACTATCAATCTTTGAGTTTTAATGGTTATCTTCGATTAGCTTATATTATTTTTTTTTCATTCCTGGAATCCATTTATTTAGATTAGCGCCGCTTATTTATTCCTTGTACTGTCATTATTCTTGGGTGTGTGAGCACTATTTGTGGCAGCTAGTCGTCTTTCATTTGTTGAGTTTATTTTTTTGCATTTAATTTGCTGGCTAACTATTTTTTTGGTGTGCGCACAAGTACCTTTATATTTTTTAAGGGTGGAATATTGTTTATAAATATACATAGGAACATATTTAACCCATTTCTGATAAGAATATGTATATAAGTATTTTTCTACATAGGGATTATGGGTGAAATATTGTTTATAAATATACACAGGAACCTATTTAGCCCATTTCTGATAAGAATATGCATATAATTATTTTTCTACGTGGGGATTATAGATAGAATATTGTTTATAAATATACATAGGAACCTATTTAACCCATTTCTTATAAAAATATGCATATAATTATTTTTCTACATATGGATTATGGGTGGAATATTGTTTATAAATATACATAGGAACCTATTTAACCCATTTATGATAAGAATATGCACATATTTATTTTTTCTACATCGGGAGTTGAGGTGGAATATTGTAGATAAACATACATAGCAGCATATTAAACCTATTTTTGATAAAAATACGCATATCATTATTTTTCTACATGTGGATTAAGGGTGGAATATTGTTTATAAATATACATAGGAACCTATTTAACCCATTTCTGATAAGAATATGCATATAATTATTTTTCTATATGGGGATTATGGATAGAATATTGTTTATAAATATACATAGGAACATATTTATCCCATTTCTTTTAAAAATACGCATATAATTCTTTTTCTACATATGGATTATGGGTGGAATTTTGTTTATAAATATACATAGGAACCTATTTAACCAATTTCTGATAAGAATATGCACATAGTTATTTTTCTACATCGGGATTTTGGGTGAAATATTCTAGATAAACATACACAGCAACATATTAAACCTATTTTTGATAACAATACGCATATCATTATTTTTCTACATGTGGATTAAGGGTGGGATATTGTTTATAAATATACATAGGAACCTATTTAACCCATTTCTGATAAGAATATGCATAACATTATTTTTCTACATAGGGATTATGGGTGAAATATTGTTTATAAATATACATAGGAACCTATTTAACCCATTTCTGGTAAGAATATGGATATAATTATTTTTCTACATAGGGATTATGGGTGGAATACTGTTTTAAAATATACATAGTAACCTATTTAACCAATTTCTCATAAGAATATGCATTTAATTATTTTTCTACATGGGGATTATGGATGGAATATTGTAGTTAAACATACATAGGAATATATTTAACCCATTTCTGATAAGAATACACATATCATTATTTTTCTACATATGGATTATGGGTGGAATATTGTTTATAAATATACATGGGAACCTATTGAACCAATTTCTGATAAGAATATACATATAATTATTTTTCAATATGGGATTATGGGTGGAATATTGTTTATAAATATACATGGGAACCTATTTAACCCATTTCTGCTAAGAATATGCATATAATTATTTTTCTACATGGGGATTATGGATAGAATATTGTTTATGAATTTACATAGGAACATATTAAACCTATTTCTGATATGAATATGCATAACATTATTTTTCTATATGGGGATTATGGATAGAATATTGTTTATAAATATACATAGGAACATATTTATCCCATTTCTTTTAAAAATACGCATATAATTCTTTTTCTACATATGGATTATGGGTGGAATTTTGTTTATAAATATACATAGGAACCTATTTAACCAATTTCTGATAAGAATATGCACATAGTTATTTTTCTACATCGGGATTTTGGGTGAAATATTCTAGATAAACATACACAGCAACATATTAAACCTATTTTTGATAAAAATACGCATATCATTATTTTTCTAAATGTGGATTAAGGGTGGAATATTGTTTATAAATATACATAGGAACATATTTAACCAATTTCTGATAAGAATATGTATATAAGTATTTTTCTACATAGGGATTATGGGTGAAATATTGTTTATAAATATACATAGGAACCTATTTAGCCCATTTCTGATAAGAATATGCATATAATTATTTTTCTACGTGGGGATTATGGGTGGAATATTGTTTATAAATATACATAGCAACATATTAAACCTATTTATGTTTGAATATGCATATAATTATTTTGCTATATGGGGATTATGGATTGAATATATTTTATAAATATACATAGGAACCTATTTAACCCATTTCTGATAAGAATATGCATACAATTATTTTTTACATGGGGATTATGGGTGGAATATTGTTTATAAATATACGTAGGAACCTATTTCACCCATTTCTGATTAGAATATGCATATAATTATTTTTCTAAATGGGGATTATGGATAGAATATTGTTTATAAATATACATAGGAACCTATTTAACCCATTTCTGATAAGAATATGCATACAATTATTTTTTACATGGGCATTATGGGTGGAATATTGTTTATAAATATACGTAGGAACCTATTTCACCCATTTCTGATTAGAATATGCATATAATTATTTTCTAAATGGGGATTATGGATAGAATATTGTTTATAAATATACATAGGAACCTATTTATCCCATTTCTTTTAAAAATACGCATATAATTATTTTTCTACATCGGGATTATGGGTGGAATATTGTTTATGAATTTACATAGGAACATATTAAACCTATTTCTGATATGAAAATGCATAACATTATTTTTCTACATGGGGATTATGGGTGGAATATTGTTTATAAATATACATAGGAACATATTTAACCAATTTCTGATAAGATTATGTATATAAGTATTTTTCTACATAGGGATTATGGGTGAAATATTGTTTATAAATATACATAGGAACCTATTTAGCCCATTTCTGATAAGAATATGAATATAATTATTTGTCTATATGGGGATTATGGGTGGAATATTGTTCATAAATATACATAGGAATTTATTTAACCTATTTCTGATAAGAATATGCATATAATTATTTTTCTACATGGGGATTATGGGTGGAATATTGTTTATAAATATACATAGTAACCTATTTAACCCATTTCTGATAAGAATATGCATATAAATATTTTTCAGTATGGGGATTATAGGTGGAATATTGTTTATAAATATACATAGGAACCTATTTAACCCATTTCTGGTAAGAATATGGATATAATTATTTTTCTACATAGGGATTATGGGTGGAATACTGTTTTAAAATATACATAGTAACCTATTTAACCAATTTCTTATAAGAATATGCATTTAATTATTTTTCTACATGGGGATTATGGATGGAATATTGTAGTTAAACATACATAGGAATATATTTAACCCATTTCTGATAAGAATACACATATCATTATTTTTCTACATATGGATTATGGGTGGAATATTGTTTATAAATATACATGGGAACCTATTGAACCAATTTCTGATAAGAATATACATATAATTATTTTTCAATATGGGATTATGGGTGGAATATTGTTTATAAATATACATGGGAACCTATTTAACCCATTTCTGCTAAGAATATGCATATAATTATTTTTCTACATGGGGATTATGGATAGAATATTGTTTATAAATATACATAGGAACCTATTCATCCCATTTCTTTTAAAAATACGCATATAATTATTTTTCTACATCGGGATTATGGGTGGAATATTGTTTATGAATTTACATAGGAACATATTAAACCTATTTCTGATATGAATATGCATAACATTATTTTTCTACATGGGGATTATGGGTGGAATATTGTTTATAAATATACATAGGAACATATTTAACCAATTTCTGATAAGATTATGCATATAAGTATTTTTCTACATAGGGATTATGGGTGAAATATTGTTTATAAATATACATAGGAACCTATTTAGCCCATTTCTGATAAGATTATGTATATAAGTATTTTTCTACATGGGGATTATGGGTGGAATATTGTTTATAAATATACATAGGAACCTATTTAACCCATTTCTGGTAAGAATATGGATATAATTATTTTTCTACATAGGGATTATGGGTATAATACTGTTTTAAAATATACATAGTAACCTATTTAACCAATTTCTCATAAGAATATGCATATAATTATTTTTCTACATGGGGATTATGGATGGAATATTGTAATTAAACATACATAGGAATATATTTAACCCATTTCTGATAAGAATACGCATATCATTATTTTTCTACATATGGATTATGGGTGGAATATTGTTTATAAATATACATGGGAACCTATTAAACCAATTTCTGATAAGAATATACATATACTTATTTTTCAATATGGGGTTATGGGTGGAATATTGTTTATAAATATACAGAGGAACCTATTTAACCCATTTCTGATAAGAATATGCATATAATTATTTTTTTACATGGGGATTATGGATGGAATATTGTTTATAAATTTACATAGCAACATATTAAACCTATTTCTGATATGAATATGCATATAATTATGTTGATATATGGGTATTATGGGTTGAATATTGTTTATAAATATACATAGCAACGTATTTAACCAATTTCTCATAAGAATATGCATATAATTGTTTTTCTACAGGGGGATTATGGGTGTAATATTGTTTATACTTTTGCATAGGAACATAATAAACCTATTTCTGATATTAATATGCATAACATTATTTTTCTACATGGGGATTAAGGGTGGAATATTGTTTATAAATATACATAGGAACATATTTAACCCATTTCTGATAAGAATATGTATATAAGTTTTTTTTCTACCTAGGGATTATGGGTGAAATAATGTTTATAAATATACATAGGAACATATTTAGCCCATTTCTGATAAGAATATGCATATAATTATTTTTCTACATGGGGATTATTGGTGGAATATTGTTTATAAATATACATAGCAACATATTAAACCTATTTCTGTTTGAATATGCATATAATTATTTTACTATATGGGGATTATGGATTGAATATTGTTTATAAACATACATAGGAACCTATTTAACCCATTTCTGATAAGAATATGCATATAATTATTTTTCTACATGGGGATTATGGGTGGAATATTGTTTATAAATATACATAGTAACCTATTTAACCCATTTCTGATAAGAATATGCATATAAATATTTTTCAGTATGGGGATTATAGGTGGAATATTGTTTATAAATATTCATACAAACCTATTTAGCCCATTTCTGATAAGAATATGCATATAATTATTTTTCTACATGGGGATTATTGGTGGAATATTGTTTATAAATATACATAGCAACATATTAAACCTATTTCTGTTTGAATACGCATATAATTATTTTGCTATATGGGGATTATGGATTAAATATTGTTTATAAATATACATAGGAACCTATTTATCCCATTTCTGATAAGAATATGCCTATAATTATTTTTCTACATCGGAATTATAGATAGAATATTGTTTATAAATATACATAGGAACCTATTTATCCCATTTCTTTTAAAAATACGCATATAATTCTTTTTCTACATATGGATTATGGGTGGAATATTGTTTATAAATATACATAGGAACCTATTTAACCAATTTCTGATAAGAATATGCATATATTTATTTTTCTACATGGGGATTATGGGTGGAATATTGTTTATATATTTACATAGGAACATATTAACCACTTGACGACCGCCTCACGCCGATGTACGTCGGCAAAGTGGCACGGACAGGCAAAATCACGTACAGGGTACGTGATTTGCCTTCCGCGGGTGGGGGGTCCGATCGGACCCCCCCCCGGTGCCCGAGGCGGTCGTCGTTTGTCCAGCGGCGATCGGTGATGAGGGGGAGACCATCCGTTCGTGGCCCCCCCCTCGCGATCGCCGCCGGCCAATGAGAATCTTCCTTTGCTGCTGTATGCTAAACAGCAGCAAAGGAAGTGATGTCATCTCCCCTCGGGTCGGTATTTTCCGTTCCGGCCCGAGGAGAGACGACAAGTATGTGAGTGCACAAACACACACACACACAGTAGAACATGCCAGGCACACAAATCACCCCGATCCCCCCCCCGATCGCCCCCCGATCCCCCCCCCAATCACCCCCCCCCCCTGTCACAAACTGACACCAGCAGTTTTTTTTTTTGTTTTTTTTTTTTTTTCTGATTACTGCTAGTTGTCAGTTTGTGACAGTAAATGTGTTAGGGCAGTTAGTATTACCCCCCTTTAGGTCTAGGGTACCCCCCTAACCCCCCCCTAATAAAGTTTTAACCCCTTGATCACCCCCTGTCACCAGTGTCACTAAGCGATCATTTTTCTGATCGCTGTATTAGTGTCACTGGTGACGCTAGTTAGTGAGGTAAATATTTAGGTTCGCCGTCAGCGTTTTATATTGTCAGGGACCCCCATATACTACCTAATAAATGTTTTAACCCCTTGATTGCCCCCTAGTTAACCCTTTCACCACTGATCACCGTATAACCGTTACGGTTGACGCTGGTTAGTTTGTTTATTTTTTTATAGTGTCAGGGCACCCGCCGTTTATTACCGAATAAAGGTTTAGCCCCCCGATCGCCCGGCGGTGATATGCGTCGCCCCAGGCAGCGTCAGATTAGCGCCAGTACCGCGAACACCCACGCACGCACCGTACACCTCCCTTAGTGGTATAGTATCTGAACGCATCAATATCTGATCCGATCAGATCTATACTAGCGTCCCCAGCAGTTTAGGGTTCCCAAAAACGCAGTGTTAGCGGGATCAGCCCAGATACCCGCTAGCACCTGCGTTTTGCCCCTCCGCCCGGCCCGGCCCAGCCCACCCAAGTGCAGTATCGATCGATCACTGTCACTTACAAAACACTAAACGCATAACTGCAGCGTTCGCAGAGTCAGGCCTGATCCCTGCGATCGCTAACAGTTTTTTTGGTAGCATTTTGGTGAACTGGCAAGCACCAGCCCCAGGCGTCAGGTTAGCGCCAGTACCACTAACACCCACGCACGCAGCATACGCCTCCCTTAGTGGTATAGTATCTGAACGCATCAATATCTGATCCGATCAGATCTATACTAGCGTCCCCAGCAGTTTAGGGTTCCCAAAAACGCAGTGTTAGCGGGATCAGCCCAGATACCCGCTAGCACCTGCGTTTTGCCCCTCCGCCCGGCCCGGCCCAGCCCACCCAAGTGCAGTATCGATCGATCACTGTCACTTACAAAACACTAAACGCATAACTGCAGCGTTCGCAGAGTCAGGCCTGATCCCTGCGATCGCTAACAGTTTTTTTGGTAGTATTTTGGTGAACTGGCAAGCACCAGCCCCAGGCAGCGTCAGATTAGCGCCAGTACCGCTAACACCCACGCACACACCGTACACCTCCCTTAGTGGTATAGTATCTGATCGCATCAATATCTGATCATATCTATACTAGCGTCACCAGCAGTTTAGGGTTCCCAAAAACGCAGTGTTAGCGGGATCAGCCCAGATACCTGCTAGCACCTGCGTTTTGCCCCTCCGCCCGGCCCGGCCCAGCCCACCCAAGTGCAGTATCGATCGATCACTGTCACTTACAAAACACTAAACGCATAACTGCAGCGTTCGCAGAGTCAGGCCTGATCCCTGCGATCGCTAACAGTTTTTTGGTAGCGTTTTGGTGAACTGGCAAGCGCCAGCGGCCTAGTACACCCCGGTCGTAGTCAAACCAGCACTGCAGTAACACTTGGTGACGTGGCGAGTCCCATAAGTGCAGTTCAAGCTGGTGAGGTGGCAAGCACAAGTAGTGTCCCGCTGCCACCAAAAAGACAAACACAGGCCCGTCGTGCCCATAGTGCCCTTCCTGCTGCATTCGCCAATCCTAATTGGGAACCCACCGCTTCTGCAGCGCCCGTACTTCCCCCATTCACATCCCCAACCAAATGCAGTCGGCTGCATGAGAGGCATTTTTATGTCCTCCCAAGTACCCCTACCCAACGAACCCCCCAAAAAAGATGTCGTGTCTGCAGCAAGCGCGGATATAGGCGTGACGCCCGCTATTATTGTCCCTCCTGTCCTGACAATCCTGGTCTTTGCATTGGTGAATGTTTTGAACGCTACCATGCACTAGTTGAGTATTAGCGTAGGGTACAGCATTGCACAGGCTAGGCGCACTTTCACAGGGTCTCCCAAGATGCCATCGCATTTTGAGAGACCCGAACCTGGAACCGGTTACCGTTATAAAAGTTAGTTACAAAAAAAGTGTAAAAAAAAAAAAAATATATGAAATAAAAAAAAATAGTTGTTGTTTTATTGTTCTCTCTCTCTCTATTCTCTCTCTCTATTGTTCTGCTCTTTTTTACTGTATTCTATTCTGCAATGTTTTATTGTTATTGTTATTGTTATTGTTATTATGTTTTATCATGTTTGTTTTTCAGGTGTGTAATTATTTACACTTTACTGTGCTTTATTGTTAACCATTGTTAACCATTTTTTTGTCTTCAGGTACGCCATTCACGACTTTGAGTGGTTATACCAGAATGATGCCTGCAGGTTTAGGTATCATCTTGGTATCATTCTTTTCAGCCAGCGGTCGGCTTTCATATAAAAGCAATCCTAGCGGCTAATTAGCCTCTAGACTGCTTTTACAAGCCGTGGGAGGGAATGCCCCCCCCCCCCCACCATCTTCCGTGTTTTTCTCTGGCTCTCCTGTCTCAACAGGGAACCTGAGAATGCAGCCGGTGATTCAGCCAGCTGACCATAGAGCTGATCAGAGACCAGAGTGGCTCCAAACATCTCTATGGCCTAAGAAACCGGAAGCTACGAGTATTTCATGACTTAGATTTCGCCGGATGTAAATAGCGCCATTGGGAAATTGGGGAAGCATTTTATCACACCGATCTTGGTGTGGTCAGATGCTTTGAGGGCAGAGGAGAGATCTAGGGTCTAATAGACCACAATTTTTTCAAAAAAGAGTACCTGTCACTACCTATTGCTATCATAGGGGATATTTACATTCCCCGAGATAACAATAAAAATGATTAAAAAAAAAAATATGAAAGGAACAGTTTAAAAGTAAGATTAAAAAAGCAAAAAAATAATAAAGAAAAAAAAAAAAAAAAAAAAACACCCCTGTCGCCCCCTGCTCTCGCGCTAAGGCAAACGCAAGCGGCGGTCTGTCGTCAAATGTAAACAGCAATTGCACCATGCATGTGAGGTATCACCGCGAAGGCCAGATCGAGTGCAGTAATTTTTCCAGTAGACCTCCTCTGTAAATCTAAAGTGGTAACCTGTAAAGGCTTTTGAAGGCTTTTAAACATGTATTTATTTTGTTGCCACTGCACGTTTGTGCGCAATTTTAAAGCATGTCATGTTTGGTATCCATGTACTCGGCCTAAGATCATCTTTTTTATTTCATCAAACATTTGGGCAATATAGTGTGTTTTAGTGCATTAAAATTAAAAAAAGTGTGTTTTTTCCCCAAAAAATGCGTTTGAAAAATCGCTGCGCAATTACTGTGTGAAAAAAAAAAATGAAACACCCACCATTTTAATCTGTAGGGCATTTGCTTTAAAAAAATATATAATGTTTGGGGGTTCAAAGTAATTTTTTTGCAAAAAAAAAAAACTTTTTCATGTAAACAATAAGTGTCAGAAAGGGCTTTGTCTTCAAGTGGTTAGAAGAGTGGGTGATGTGTGACATAAGCTTCTAAATGTTGTGCATAAAATGCCAGGACAGTTCAAAACCCCCCCAAATGACCCCATTTTGGAAAGTAGACACCCCAAGCTATTTGCTGAGAGGCATGTCGAGTCCATGGAATATTTTATATTGCGACACAAGTTGCGGGAAAGAGACAAATTTTTTTTTTTTTTTTTTTTTTTTGCACAAAGTTGTCACTAAATGATATATTGCTCAAACATGCCATGGAAATATGTGAAATTACACCCCAAAATACATTCTGCTGCTTCTCCTGAGTACGGGGATACCACATGTGTGAGACTTTTTGGGAGCCTAGCCGCGTACGGGACCCCGAAAACCAAGCACCGCCTTCAGGCTTTCTAAGGGCGTGAATTTTTGATTTCACTCTTCACTGCCTATCACAGTTTCGGAGGCCATGGAATGCCCAGGTGGCACAAAACCCCCCCAAATGACCCCATTTTGGAAAGTAGACACCCCAAGCTATTTGCTGAGAGGTATAGTGAGTATTTTGCAGACCTCACTTTTTGTCACAAAGTTTTGAAAATTGAAAAAAGAAAAAAAAAAAATGTTTTTTCTTGTCTTTCTTCATTTTCAAAAACAAATGAGAGCTGCAAAATACTCACCATGCCTCTCAGCAAATAGCTTGGGGTGTCTACTTTCCAAAATGGGGTCATTTGGGGGGGTTTTGTGCCACCTGGGCATTCCATGGCCTCCGAAACTGTGATAGGCAGTAAAGAGTGAAATCAAAAATTTTTACCCTTAGAAATCCTGAAGGCAGTGATTGGTTTTCGGGGTCCAGTACGCGGCTAGGCTCCCAAAAAGTCCCACACATGTGGTATCCCCATACTCAGGAGAAGCAGCTAAATGTATTTTGGGGTGCAATTCCACATATGCCCATGGCCTGTGTGAGCAATATATCATTTAGTGACAACTTTATGAAAAAAAAAAAAAAAAAAAAAAAAAAGTGTCACTTTCCCGCAACTTGTGTCAAAATATAAAATATTCCATGGACTCAATATGCCTCTCAGCAAATAGCTTGGGGTGTCTACTTTCCAAAATGGGGTCATTTTGGGGGGTTTTGTGCCATCTTGGCATTCCATGGCCTCCGAAACTGTGATAGGCAGTGAAGAGTGAAAGCAAAAATTTACACCCTTAGAAATCCTGAAGGCGGTGATTGGTTTTCGGGGCCCCGTACGCGGCTAGGCTCCCAAAAAGTCCCACACATGTGGTATCCCCATACTCAGGAGAAGCAGCAGAATGTATTTTGGGGTGCAATTCCACATAGGCCCATGGCCTGTGTGAGCAATATATCATTTAGTGACGACTTTTTGTAAATATTTTTTTTTTTTTTTTTTTTTGTCATTTTTCAATCACTTGGGACAAAAAAAATAAATATTCAATGGGTTCAACATGCCTCTCAGCAATTTCCTTGGGGTGTCTACTTTCCAAAATGGGGTCATTTGGGGGGGTTTTGTACTGCCCTGCCATTTTAGCACCTCAAGAAATGACATAGGCAGTCATAAACTAAAAGCTGTGTAAATTCCAGAAAATGTACCCTAGTTTGTAGACGCTATAACTTTTGCGCAAACCAATAAATATACGCTTATTGACATTTTTTTTACCAAAGACATGTGGCCGAATACATTTTGGCCTAAATGTATGACTAAAATTTAGTTTATTGGATTTTTTTTATAACAAAAAGTAGAAAATATCATTTTTTTTCAAAATTTTCGGTCTTTTTCCGTTTATAGCGCAAAAAATAAAAACCGCAGAGGTGATCAAATACCATCAAAAGAAAGCTCTATTTGTGGGAAGAAAAGGACGCAAATTTCGTTTGGGTACAGCATTGCATGACCGCGCAATTAGCAGTTAAAGCGACGCAGTGCCAAATTGGAAAAAGACCTCTGGTCCTTAGGCAGCATAATGGTCCGGGGCTCAAGTGGTTAAACCTATTTCCGATATCAATATGCATACCATTATTTTTCTACATGGGGATTATGGGTGGAATATTGTTTATAAATATACATAGGAACATATTTAACCCATTTCTGATAAGAATATGTATATATGTATTTTTCTACATAGGGATTATGGGTGAAATATTGTTTATAAATATACATAGGAACCTATTTAGCCCATTTCTGATAAGAATATGCATATAATTATTTTTCTACGTGGGGATTATGGGTGGAATATTGTTTATGAATTTACATAGGAACATATTAAACCTATTTCTGATATGAATATGCATAACATTATTTTTCTACATGGGGATTATGGGTGGAATATTGTTTATAAATATACATAGGAACATATTTAACCAATTTCTGATAAGATTATGTATATAAGTATTTTTCTACATAGTGATTTTGGGTGAAATATTGTTTATAAATATACATAGGAACCTATTTAGCCCATTTCTGATAAGAATATGAATATAATTATTTGTCGATATGGGGATTATGGGTGGAATATTGTTCATAAATATACATAGGAACCTATTTAACCTATTTCTGATAAGAATATGCATATAATTATTTTTCTACATGGGGATTATGGGTGGAATATTGTTTATAAATATACATAGTAACCTATTTAACCCATTTCTGATAAGAATATGCATATAAATATTTTTCAGTATGGGGATTATAGGTGGAATATTGTTTATAAATATACATAGGAACCTATTTAACCCATTTCTGATAAGAATATGCATATAATTATTTTTCTACATGGGGATTATGGGTGGAATATTGTTTATACATTTACATAGGAACATATTATACCTATTTCCGATATCAATATGCATAACATTATTTTTCTACATGGGGATTATGGGTGGAATATAGTTTATAAATATACATAGGAACATATTTAACCCATTTCTGATAAGAATATGCATATAATTATTTTTCTACATCGGGATTATAGATAGAATATTGTTTATAAATATACATAGGAACCTATTTATCCCATTTCTTTTAAAAATACGCATATAATTCTTTTTCTACATATGGATTATGGGTTAAATTTTGTTTATAAATATACATAGGAACCTATTTAACCAATTTCTGATAAGAATATGCACATAGTTATTTTTCTACATTGGGATTTTGGGTGAAATATTCTAGATAAACATACACAGCAACATATTAAACCTATTTTTGATAACAATACGCATATCATTATTTTTCTACATGTGGATTAAGGGTGGAATATTGTTTATAAATATACATAGGAACCTATTTAACCAATTTCTGATAAGAATATGCATATATTTATTTTTCTACATGGGGATTATGGGTGGAATATTGTTTATATATTTACATAGGAACATATTAAACCTATTTCCGATATCAATATGCATACCATTATTTTTCTACATGGGGATTATGGGTGGAATATTGTTTATAAATATACATAGGAACATATTTAACCCATTTCTGATAAGAATATGTATATATGTATTTTTCTACATAGGGATTATGGGTGAAATATTGTTTATAAATATGCATAGGAACCTATTTAGCCCATTTCTGATAAGAATATGCATATCATTATTTTTCTATATGGGGATTATGGATAGAATATTGTTTATAAATATACATAGGAACATATTTATCCCATTTCTTTTAAAAATACGCATATAATTCTTTTTCTACATATGGATTATGGGTGGAATTTTGTTTATAAATATACATAGGAACCTATTTAACCAATTTCTGATAAGAATATGCACATAGTTATTTTTCTACATCGGGATTTTGGGTGAAATATTCTAGATAAACATACACAGCAACATATTAAACCTATTTTTGATAACAATACGCATATCATTATTTTTCTACATGTGGATTAAGGGTGGGATATTGTTTATAAATATACATAGGAACCTATTTAACCCATTTCTGATAAGAATATGCATAACATTATTTTTCTACATGGGGATTATGGGTGGAATATTGTTTATAAATATACATAGGAACATATTTAACCCATTTCTGATAAGAATATGTATATAAGTATTTTTCTACATAGGGATTATGGGTGAAATATTGTTTATAAATATACATAGGAACCTATTTAGCCCATTTCTGATAAGAATATGCATATAATTATTTTTCTACGTGGGGATTATGGGTGGAATATTGTTTATAAATATACATAGCAACATATTAAACCTATTTCTGTTTGAATATGCATATAATTATTTTGCTATATGGGGATTATGGATTGAATATATTTTATAAATATACATAGGAACCTATTTAACCTATTTCTGATAAGAATATGCATATAATTATTTTTCTACACGGGGATTATGGGTGGAATATTGTTTATAAATATACATAGCAACATATTAAACCTATTTCTGTTTGAATATGCATATAATTATTTTGCTATATGGGGATTATGGATTGAATATTGTTTATAAATATACATAGGAACCTATTTATCCCATTTCTTTTAAAAATACGCATATAATTATTTTTCTACATATCGATTATGGGTTGAATATTGTTTATAAATATACATAGGAACCTATTTAACCATTTTCTTATAAGAATATGCACATAATTATTTTTCTACATCGGGCTTTTGGGTGGAATATTCTAGATAAACATACACAGCAACATATTAAACCTATTTTTGATAAAAATACGCATATCATTATTTTTCTAAATGTGGATTAAGGGTGGAATATTGTTTATAAATATACATAGGAACATATTTAACCAATTTCTGATAAGAATATGTATATAAGTATTTTTCTACATAGGGATTATGGGTGAAATATTGTTTATAAATATACATAGGAACCTATTTAGCCCATTTCTGATAAGAATATGCATATAATTATTTTTCTACGTGGGGATTATGGGTGGAATATTCTTTATAAATATAAATAGCAACATATTAAACCTATTTCTGTTTGAATATGCATATAATTATTTTGCTATATGGGGATTATGGATTGAATATATTTTATAAATATACATAGGAACCTATTTAACCCATTTCTGATAAGAATATGCATACAATTATTTTTTACATGGGGATTATGGGTGGAATATTGTTTATAAATATACATAGGAACCTATTTCACCCATTTCTGATTAGAATATGCATATAATTATTTTTCTACATGGGGATTATGGATAGAATATTGTTTATAAATATACATAGGAACCTATTCATCCCATTTCTATTAAAAATACGCATATAATAATTTTTCTACATCGGGATTATGGGTGGAATATTGTTTATGAATTTACATAGGAACATATTAAACCTATTTCTGATATGAATATGCATAACATTATTTTTCTATATGGGGATTATGGGTGGAATATTGTTTATAAATATACATAGGAACATATTTAACCAATTTCTGATAAGATTATGTATATAAGTATTTTTCTACATAGGGATTATGGGTGAAATATTGTTTAAAAATATACATAGGAACCTATTTAGCCCATTTCTGATAAGAATATGCATATAATTATTTTTCTACGTGGGGATTATGGGTGGAATATTGTTTATAAATAAACATAGCAACATATTAAACCTATTTCTGTTTGAATATGCATATAATTATTTTGCTATATGGGGATTATGGATTGAATATTGTTTATAAATATACATAGGAACCTATTTAACCCATTTCTGATAAGAATATGCATACAATTATTTTTTACATGGGCATTATGGGTGGAATATTGTTTATAAATATACGTAGGAACCTATTTCACCCATTTCTGATTAGAATATGCATATAATTATTTTTCTAAATGGGGATTATGGATAGAATATTGTTTATAAATATACATAGGAACCTATTTATCCCATTTCTTTTAAAAATACGCATATAATTATTTTTCTACATCGGGATTATGGGTGGAATATTGTTTATGAATTTACATAGGAACATATTAAACCTATTTCTGATATGAATATGCATAACATTATTTTTCTACATGGGGATTATGGGTGGAATATTGTTTATAAATATACATAGGAACATATTTAACCAATTTCTGATAAGATTATGTATATAAGTATTTTTCTACATAGGGATTATAGGTGAAATATTGTTTATAAATATACATAGGAACCTATTTAGCCCATTTCTGATAAGAATATGAATATAATTATTTGTCTATATGGGGATTATGGGTGGAATATTGTTCATAAATATACATAGGAATTTATTTAACCTATTTCTGATAAGAATATGCATATAATTATTTTTCTACATGGGGATTATGGGTGGAATATTGTTTATAAATATACATAGTAACCTATTTAACCCATTTCTGATAAGAATATGCATATAAATATTTTTCAGTATGGGGATTATAGGTGGAATATTGTTTATAAATATACATAGGAACCTATTTAACCCATTTCTGGTAAGAATATGGATATAATTATTTTTCTACATAGGGATTATGGGTGGAATACTGTTTTAAAATATAAATAGTAACCTATTTAACCAATTTCTCATAAGAATATGCATTTAATTATTTTTCTACATGGGGATTATGGATGGAATATTGTAGTTAAACATACATAGGAATATATTTAACCCATTTCTGATAAGAATACGCATATCATTATTTTTCTACATATGGATTATGGGTGGAATATTGTTTATAAATATACATGGGAACCTATTGAACCAATTTCTGATAAGAATATACATATAATTATTTTTCAATATGGGATTATGGGTGGAATATTGTTTATAAATATACATGGGAACCTATTTAACCCATTTCTGCTAAGAATATGCATATAATTATTTTTCTACATGGGGATTATGGATAGAATATTGTTTATAAATATACATAGGAACCTATTCATCCCATTTCTTTTAAAAATACGCATATAATTATTTTTCTACATCGGGATTATGGGTGGAATATTGTTTATGAATTTACATAGGAACATATTAAACCTATTTCTGATATGAATATGCATAACATTATTTTTCTACATGGGGATTATGGGTGGAATATTGTTTATAAATATACATAGGAACATATTTAACCAATTTCTGATAAGATTATGCATATAAGTATTTTTCTACATAGGGATTATGGGTGAAATATTGTTTATAAATATACATAGGAACCTATTTAGCCCATTTCTGATAAGATTATGTATATAAGTATTTTTCTACATGGGGATTATGGGTGGAATATTGTTTATAAATATACATAGGAACCTATTTAACCCATTTCTGGTAAGAATATGGATATAATTATTTTTCTACATAGGGATTATGGGTGGAATACTGTTTTAAAATATACATAGTAACCTATTTAACCAATTTCTCATAAGAATATGCATATAATTATTTTTCTACATGGGGATTATGGATGGAATATTGTAATTAAACATACATAGGAATATATTTAACCCATTTCTGATAAGAATACGCATATCATTATTTTTCTACATATGGATTATGGGTGGAATATTGTTTATAAATATACATGGGAACCTATTGAACCAATTTCTGATAAGAATATACATATACTTATTTTTCAATATGGGGTTATGGGTGGAATATTGTTTATAAATATACAGAGGAACCTATTTAACCCATTTCTGATAAGAATATGCATATAATTATTTTTTTACATGGGGATTATGGATGGAATATTGTTTATAAATTTACATAGCAACATATTAAACCTATTTCTGATATGAATATGCATATAATTATATTGATATATGGGTATTATGGGTTGAATATTGTTTATAAATATACATAGCAACGTATTTAACCAATTTCTCATAAGAATATGCATATAATTGTTTTTCTACAGGGGGATTATGGGTGGAATATTGTTTATACTTTTGCATAGGAACATAATAAACCTATTTCTGATATTAATATGACTAACATTATTTTTCTACATGGGGATTAAGGGTGGAATATTGTTTATAAATATACATAGGAACATATTTAACCCATTTCTGATAAGAATATGTATATACGTTTTTTTTCTACCTAGGGATTATGGGTGAAATAATGTTTATAAATATACATAGGAACATATTTAGCCCATTTCTGATAAGAATATGCATATAATTATTTTTCTACATGGGGATTATTGGTGGAATATTGTTTATAAATATACATAGCAACATATTAAACCTATTTCTGTTTGAATATGCATATAATTATTTTACTATATGGGGATTATGGATTGAATATTGTTTATAAACATACATAGGAACCTATTTAACCCATTTCTGATAAGAATATGCATATAATTATTTTTCTACATGGGGATTATGGGTGGAATATTGTTTATAAATATACATAGTAACCTATTTAACCCATTTCTGATAAGAATATGCATATAAATATTTTTCAGTATGGGGATTATAGGTGGAATATTGTTTATAAATATTCATATAAACCTATTTAGCCCATTTCTGATAAGAATATGCATATAATTATTTTTCTACATGGGGATTATTGGTGGAATATTGTTTATAAATATACATAGCAACATATTAAACCTATTTCTGTTTGAATACGCATATAATTATTTTGCTATATGGGGATTATGGATTAAATATTGTTTATAAATATACATAGGAACCTATTTATCCCATTTCTGATAAGAATATGCCTATAATTATTTTTCTACATCGGGATTATAGATAGAATATTGTTTATAAATATACATAGGAACCTATTTATCCCATTTCTTTTAAAAATACGCATATAATTCTTTTTCTACATATGGATTATGGGTGGAATTTTGTTTATAAATATACATAGGAACCTATTTAACCAATTTCTGATAAGAATATGCACATAGTTATTTTTCTACATCGGGATTTTGGGTGAAATATTCTAGATAAACATACACAGCAACATATTAAACCTATTTTTGATAACAATACGCATATCATTATTTTTCTACATGTGGATTAAGGGTGGAATATTGTTTATAAATATACATAGGAACCTATTTAACCAATTTCTGATAAGAATATGCATATATTTATTTTTCTACATGGGGATTATGGGTGGAATATTGTTTATATATTTACATAGGAACATATTAAACCTATTTCCGATATCAATATGCATACCATTATTTTTCTACATGGGGATTATGGGTGGAATATTGTTTATAAATATACATAGGAACATATTTAACCCATTTCTGATAAGAATATGTATATATGTATTTTTCTACATAGGGATTATGGGTGAAATATTGTTTATAAATATACATAGGAACCTATTTAGCCCATTTCTGATAAGAATATGCATATAATTATTTTTCTACGTGGGGATTATGGGTGGAATATTGTTTATGAATTTACATAGGAACATATTAAACCTATTTCTGATATGAATATGCATAACATTATTTTTCTACATGGGGATTATGGGTGGAATATTGTTTATAAATATACATAGGAACATATTTAACCAATTTCTGATAAGATTATGTATATAAGTATTTTTCTACATAGTGATTTTGGGTGAAATATTGTTTATAAATATACACTACCGTTCAAAAGTTTGGGGTCACATTGAAATGTCCTTATTTTTGAAGGAAAAGCACTGTACTTTTAAATGAAGCTAACTTTAAACTAGTCCTAACTTTAAACAAATATACTCTATACATTGCTAATGTGGTAAATGACTATTCTAACTGCAAATGTCTAGTTTTTGGTGCAATATCTACATAGGTGTATAGAGGCCCATTTCCAGCAACTATCACTCCAGTGTTCTAATGGTACAATGTGTTTGCTCATTGGCTCAGAAGGCTAATTGATGATTAGAAAACCCTTGTGCAATCATGTTCACACATCTAAAAACAGTCTAGCTCCTTCCAGAAGCTACAAAACTGACCTTCCTGTGAGCAGATTGAGTTTCTGGAGCATCACATTTGTGGGGTCAATTAAACGCTCAAAATGGCCAGAAAAAGAGAACTTTTATCTGAAACTCGACAGTCTATTCTTGTTCTTAGAAATGAAGGCTATTCCATGCGAGAAATTGCAAAGAAATTGAAGATTTCCTACAACGGTGTGTACTACTCCCTTCAGAGGACAGCACAAACAGGCTCTAACCAGAGTAGAAAAAGAAGTGGGAGGCCGTGTTGCACAACTAAGCAAGAAGATAAGCACATTAGAGTCTCTAGTTTGAGAAACAGACGCCTCACAGGTCCCCAACTGGCATCTTCATTAAATAGTACCCGCAAAACACCAGTGTCAACATCTACAGTGAAGAGGCGGCTGCGGGATTTTGGGCTTCAGGGCAGAGTGGCAAAGAAAAAGCCATATCTGAGACTGGCCAATAAAAGAAAAAGATTAAGGTGGGCAAAAGAACACAGACATTGGACAGAGGAAGACTGGAAAAAAGTGTTGTGGACGGATGAATCCAAGTTTGAGGTGTTTGGATCACAAAGAAGAACGTTTGTGAGACGCAGAACAAATGAAAAGATGCTGGAAGAATGCCTGACGCCATCTGTTAAGCATGGTGGAGGTAATGTGATGGTCTGGGGTTGCTTTGGTGCTGGTAAGGTGGGAGCTTTGTACAGGGTAAAAGGGATTCTGAATAAGGAAGGCTATCACTCCATTTTGCAACGCCATGCCATACCCAGTGGACAGCGCTTGATTGGAGCCAATTTCATCCTACAACAGGACAATGACCCTAAACACACCTCCAAATTGTGCAAGAACTATTTACAGCAGAAGCAGGCAGCTGGTATTCTATCGGTAATGGAGTGGCCAGCACAGTCACCAGATCTGAACCCCATTGAGCTGTTGTGGGAGCAGCTTGACCGTATGGTACGCCAGAAGTGCCCATCCAACCAATCCAACTTGTGGGAGCTGCTTCTAGAAGCGTGGGGTGCAATTTCTCCAGCTTACCTCAATAAATTAACAGCTAGAATGCCAAAGGTGTGCAATGCTGTAATTGCTGCAAAAGGAGGATTCTTTGATGAAAGCAAAGTTTGATGTAAAAACAATGTTATTTCAAATACAAATCATTATTTCTAACCTTGTCAATGTCTTGACTCTATTTTCTATTCATTTCACAACGTATGGTGGTGAATAAGTGTGACTTTTCATGGAAAACACAAAATTGTTTGGGTGACCCCAAACTTTTGAACGGTAGTGTACATAGGAACCTATTTAGCCCATTTCTGATAAGAATATGAATATAGTTATTTGTCTATATGGGGATTATGGGTGGAATATTGTTCATAAATATACATAGGAACCTATTTAACCTATTTCTGATAAGAATATGCATATAATTATTTTTCTACATGGGGATTATGGGTGGAATATTGTTTATAAATATACATAGTAACCTATTTAACCCATTTCTGATAAGAATATGCATATAAATATTTTTCAGTATGGGGATTATAGGTGGAATATTGTTTATAAATATACATAGGAACCTATTTAACCCATTTCTGATAAGAATATGCATATAATTATTTTTCTACATGGGGATTATGGGTGGAATATTGTTTATACATTTACATAGGAACATATTATACCTATTTCCGATATCAATATGCATAACATTATTTTTCTACATGGGGATTATGGGTGGAATATAGTTTATAAATATACATAGGAACATATTTAACCCATTTCTGATAAGAATATGCATAAAATTATTTTTCTACATGGGGATTATGGGTGGAATATTGTTTATAAATATACATAGCAACATATTAAACCTATTTCTGTTTGAATATGCATATAATTATTTTGCTATATGGGGATTATGGATTGAATATTGTTTATAAATATACATAGGAACCTATTTATCCAATTTCTTTTAAAAATATGCATATAATTATTTTTCTACATATGGATTATGGGTGGAATATTGTTTATAAATATACATAGGAACCTATTTATCCCATTTCTTTTAAAAATGCCCATATAATTATTTTTCTACATATGGATTATGGGTGGAATATTGTTTATAAATATACATAGGAACCTATTTAACCATTTTCTGATAAGAATATGAATATAATTATTTGTCTAAATGGGGATTATGGGTGGAATATTGTTTATAAATATACATAGGAACCTATTTAACCCATTTCTGATAAGAATATGCATATAATTATTTTTCTACATGGGGATTATGGGTGGAATATTGTTTATAAATATACATAGTAACCTATTTAACACATTTCTGATAAGAATATGCATATAAATATTTTTCAGTATGGGGATTATAGGTGGAATATTGTTTATAAATATACATAGGAACCTATTTAAACCATTTCTGGTAAGAATATGCATATAATTATTTTTCTACATTGGGATTTTGGGTGGAATACTGTTTTAAAACATACATAGTAACCTATTTAACCAATTTCTCATAAGAAAATGCATATAATTATTTTTCTACATGGGGATTATGGGTGGAATATTGTTTATAAATTTACATAGCAACATATTAAACCTATTTCTGATATGAATTTGCATATAATTATATTGCTGTATGGGGATTATGGGTTGAATATTGTTTATAAATATACATAGGAACCTATTTAGCCCATTTCTGATAAGAATATTAATATAATTATTTGTCTATATGGGGATTATGGGTGGAATATTGTTTATACATTTACATAGGAACATATTAAACCTATTTCTGATATGAATATGCATAACATTATTTTTCTACATGGGGGTTATGGGTGGAATATTGTTTATAAATATACATAGGAACCTATTTAACCCATTTCTGATAAGAATATGCATATAATTATTTTTCTACATGGGGATTATGGGTGGAATATTGTTTATAAATATACATAGGAACCTATTTAACCATAGTTATTTTTCTACATCGGGATTTTGTGTGGAATATTGTAGATAAACATACACAGCAACATATTAAACCTATTTTTGATAACAATATGCTTATCATTATTTTTCTACATGTGGATTAAGGGTGGAATATTGTTTATAAATATACATAGGAACCTATTTAACCAATTTCTGATAAGAATATGCATATATTTATTTTTCTACATGGGGATTATAGATAGAATATTGTTTATAAATATACATAGGAACCTATTTATCCCATTTCTTATAAAAATATGCATATCATTATTTTTCTACATATGGATTATGGGTGGAATATTGTTTATAAATATACATAGGAACCTATTTAACCCATTTATGATAAGAATATGCACATAGTTATTTTTTCTACATCGGGAGTTGGGGTGGAATATTGTAGATAAACATACATAGCAACATGTTAAATCTATTTTTGATAAAAATGCGCATATCATTATTTTTCTACATGTGGATTAAGGGTGAAATATTGTTTATAAATATACATAGGAACCTATTTAGCCCATTTCTGATAAGAATATGCATATAATTATTTTTCTACGTGGGGATTATGGGTGGAATATTGTTTATAAATATACATAGCAACATATTAAACCTATTTCTGTTTGAATATGCATATAATTATTTTGCTATATGGGGATTATGGATTGAATATATTTTATAAATATACATAGGAACCTATTTAACCCATTTCTGATAAGAATATGCATACAATTATTTTTTACATGGGGATTATGGGTGGAATATTGTTTATAAATATACATAGGAACCTATTTCACCCATTTCTGATTAGAATATGCATATAATTATTTTTCTACATGGGGATTATGGATAGAATATTGTTTATAAATATACATAGGAACCTATTCATCCCATTTCTTTTAAAAATACGCATATAATTATTTTTCTACATCGGGATTATGGGTGGAATATTGTTTATGAATTTACATAGGAACATATTAAACCTATTTCTGATATGAATATGCATAACATTATTTTTCTACATGGGGATTATGGGTGGAATATTGTTTATAAATATACATAGGAACATATTTAACCAATTTCTGATAAGATTATGTATATAAGTATTTTTCTACATAGGGATTATGGGTGAAATATTGTTTAAAAATATACATAGGAACCTATTTAGCCCATTTCTGATAAGAATATGCATATAATTATTTTTCTACGTGGGGATTATGGGTGGAATATTGTTTATAAATAAACATAGCAACATATTAAACCTATTTCTGTTTGAATATGCATATAATTATTTTGCTGTATGGGGATTATGGATTGAATATTGTTTATAAATATACATAGGAACCTATTTAACCCATTTCTGATAAGAATATGCATACAATTATTTTTTACATGGGCATTATGGGTGGAATATTGTTTATAAATATACGTAGGAACCTATTTCACCCATTTCTGATTAGAATATGCATATAATTATTTTTCTAAATGGGGATTATGGATAGAATATTGTTTATAAATATACATAGGGACCTATTTAACCCATTTCTGATAAGAATATGCATACAATTATTTTTTACATGGGCATTATGGGTGGAATATTGTTTATAAATATACGTAGGAACCTATTTCACCCATTTCTGATTAGAATATGCATATAATTATTTTTCTAAATGGGGATTATGGATAGAATATTGTTTATAAATATACATAGGAACCTATTTATCCCATTTCTTTTAAAAATACGCATATAATTATTTTTCTACATCGGGATTATGGGTGGAATATTGTTTATGAATTTACATAGGAACATATTAAACCTATTTCTGATATGAATATGCATAACATTAATTTTCTACATGGGGATTATGGGTGGAATATTGTTTATAAATATACATAGGAACATATTTAACCAATTTCTGATAAGATTATGTATATAAGTATTTTTCTACATAGGGATTATGGGTGAAATATTGTTTATAAATATACATAGGAACCTATTTAGCCCATTTCTGATAAGAATATGAATATAATTATTTGTCTATATGGGGATTATGGGTGGAATATTGTTCATAAATATACATAGGAATTTATTTAACCTATTTCTGATAAGAATATGCATATAATTATTTTTCTACATGGGGATTATGGGTGGAATATTGTTTATAAATATACATAGTAACCTATTTAACCCATTTCTGATAAGAATATGCATATAAATATTTTTCAGTATGGGGATTATAGGTGGAATATTGTTTATAAATATACATAGGAACCTATTTAACCCATTTCTGGTAAGAATATGGATATAATTATTTTTCTACATAGGGATTATGGGTGGAATACTGTTTTAAAATATACATAGTAACCTATTTAACCAATTTCTCATAAGAATATGCATTTAATTATTTTTCTACATGGGGATTATGGATGGAATATTGTAGTTAAACATACATAGGAATATATTTAACCCATTTCTGATAAGAATACGCATATCATTATTTTTCTACATATGGATTATGGGTGGAATATTGTTTATAAATATACATGGGAACCTATTGAACCAATTTCTGATAAGAATATACATATAATTATTTTTCAATATGGGATTATGGGTGGAATATTGTTTATAAATATACATGGGAACCTATTTAACCCATTTCTGCTAAGAATATGCATATAATTATTTTTCTACATAGGGATTATGGATAGAATATTGTTTATAAATATACATAGGAACCTATTCATCCCATTTCTTTTAAAAATACGCATATAATTGTTTTTCTACATCGGGATTATGGGTGGAATATTGTTTATGAATTTACATAGGAACATATTAAACCTATTTCTGATATGAATATGCATAACATTATTTTTCTACATGGGGATTATGGGTGGAATATTGTTTATAAATATACATAGGAACATATTAAACCAATTTCTGATAAGATTATGCATATAAGTATTTTTCTACATAGGGATTATGGGTGAAATATTGTTTATAAATATACATAGGAACCTATTTAGCCCATTTCTGATAAGATTATGTATATAAGTATTTTTCTACATGGGGATTATGGGTGGAATATTGTTTATAAATATACATAGGAACCTATTTAACCCATTTCTGGTAAGAATATGGATATAATTATTTTTCTACATAGGGATTATGGGTGGAATACTGTTTTAAAATATACATAGTAACCTATTTAACCAATTTCTCATAAGAATATGCATATAATTATTTTTCTACATGGGGATTATGGATGGAATATTGTAATTAAACATACATAGGAATATATTTAACCCATTTCTGATAAGAATACGCATATCATTATTTTTCTACATATGGATTATGGGTGGAATATTGTTTATAAATATACATGGGAACCTATTGAACCAATTTCTGATAAGAATATACATATACTTATTTTTCAATATGGGGTTATGGGTGGAATATTGTTTATAAATATACAGAGGAACCTATTAAAACCCATTTCTGATAAGAATATGCATATAATTATTTTTTTACATGGGGATTATGGATGGAATATTGTTTATAAATTTACATAGCAACATATTAAACCTATTTCTGATATGAATATGCATATAATTATATTGATATATGGATATTATGGGTTGAATATTGTTTATAAATATACATAGCAACGTATTTAACCAATTTCTCATAAGAATATGCATATAATTGTTTTTCTACAGGGGGATTATGGGTGGAATATTGTTTATACTTTTGCATAGGAACATAATAAACCTATTTCTGATATTAATATGCATAACATTATTTTTCTACATGGGGATTAAGGGTGGAATATTGTTTATAAATATACATAGGAACATATTTAACCCATTTCTGATAAGAATATGTATATAAGTTTTTTTTCTACCTAGGGATTATGGGTGAAATAATGTTTATAAATATACATAGGAACATATTTAGCCCATTTCTGATAAGAATATGCATATAATTATTTTTCTACATGGGGATTATTGGTGGAATATTGTTTATAAATATACATAGCAACATATTAAACCTATTTCTGTTTGAATATGCATATAATTATTTTACTATATGGGGATTATGGATTGAATATTGTTTATAAACATACATAGGAACCTATTTAACCCATTTCTGATAAGAATATGCATATAATTATTTTTCTACATGGGGATTATGGGTGGAATATTGTTTATAAATATACATAGTAACCTATTTAACCCATTTCTGATAAGAATATGCATATAAATATTTTCCAGTATGGGGATTATAGGTGGAATATTGTTTATAAATATTCATACAAACCTATTTAGCCCATTTCTGATAAGAATATGCATATAATTATTTTTCTACATGGGGATTATTGGTGGAATATTGTTTATAAATATACATAGCAACATATTAAACCTATTTCTGTTTGAATACGCATATAATTATTTTGCTATATGGGGATTATGGATTAAATATTGTTTATAAATATACATAGGAACCTATTTATCCCATTTCTGATAAGAATATGCCTATAATTATTTTTCTACATCGGGATTATAGATAGAATATTGTTTATAAATATACATAGGAACCTATTTATCCCATTTCTTTTAAAAATACGCATATAATTCTTTTTCTACATATGGATTATGGGTGGAATTTTGTTTATAAATATACATAGGAACCTATTTAACCAATTTCTGATAATAATATGCACATAGTTATTTTTCTACATCGGGATTTTGGGTGAAATATTCTAGATAAACATACACAGCAACATATTAAACCTATTTTTGATAACAATACGCATATCATTATTTTTCTACATGTGGATTAAGGGTGGAATATTGTTTATAAATATACATAGGAACCTATTTAACCAATTTCTGATAAGAATATGCATATATTTATTTTTCTACATGGGGATTATGGGTGGAATATTGTTTATATATTTACATAGGAACATATTAAACCTATTTCCGATATCAATATGCATACCATTATTTTTCTACATGGGGATTATGGGTGGAATATTGTTTATAAATATACATAGGAACATATTTAACCCATTTCTGATAAGAATATGTATATATGTATTTTTCTACATAGGGATTATGGGTGAAATATTGTTTATAAATATACATAGGAACCTATTTAGCCCATTTCTGATAAGAATATGCATATAATTATTTTTCTACGTGGGGATTATGGGTGGAATATTGTTTATGAATTTACATAGGAACATATTAAACATATTTCTGATATGAATATGCATAACATTATTTTTCTACATGGGGATTATGGGTGGAATATTGTTTATAAATATACATAGGAACATATTTAACCAATTTCTGATAAGATTATGTATATAAGTATTTTTCTACATAGTGATTTTGGGTGAAATATTGTTTATAAATATACATAGGAACCTATTTAGCCCATTTCTGATAAGAATATGAATATAATTATTTGTCTATATGGGGATTATGGGTGGAATATTGTTCATAAATATACATAGGAACCTATTTAACCTATTTCTGATAAGAATATGCATATAATTATTTTTCTACATGGGGATTATGGGTGGAATATTGTTTATAAATATACATAGTAACCTATTTAACCCATTTCTGATAAGAATATGCATATAAATATTTTTCAGTATGGGGATTATAGGTGGAATATTGTTTATAAATATACATAGGAACCTATTTAACCCATTTCTGATAAGAATATGCATATAATTATTTTTCTACATGGGGATTATGGGTGGAATATTGTTTATACATTTACATAGGAACATATTAAACCTATTTCCGATATCAATATGCATAACATTATTTTTCTACATGGGGATTATGGGTGGAATATAGTTTATAAATATACATAGGAACATATTTAACCCATTTCTGATAAGAATATGCATAAAATTATTTTTCTACATGGGGATTATGGGTGGAATATTGTTTATAAATATACATAGCAACATATTAAACCTATTTCTGTTTGAATATGCATATAATTATTTTGCTATATGGGGATTATGGATTGAATATTGTTTATAAATATACATAGGAACCTATTTATCCAATTTCTTTTAAAAATATGCATATAATTATTTTTCTACATATGGATTATGGGTGGAATATTGTTTATAAATATACATAGGAACCTATTTATCCCATTTCTTTTAAAAATGCGCATATAATTATTTTTCTACATATGGATTATGGGTGGAATATTGTTTATAAATATACATAGGAACCTATTTAACCATTTTCTGATAAGAATATGAATATAATTATTTGTCTAAATGGGGATTATGGGTGGAATATTGTTTATAAATATACATAGGAACCTATTTAACCCATTTCTGATAAGAATATGCATATAATTATTTTTCTACATGGGGATTATGGGTGGAATATTGTTTATAAATATACATAGTAACCTATTTAACACATTTCTGATAAGAATATGCATATAAATATTTTTCAGTATGGGGATTATAGGTGGAATATTGTTTATAAATATACATAGGAACCTATTTAAACCATTTTTGGTAAGAATATGCATATAATTATTTTTCTACATTGGGATTTTGGGTGGAATACTGTTTTAAAACATACATAGTAACCTATTTAACCAATTTCTCATAAGAAAATGCATATAATTATTTTTCTACATGGGGATTATGGGTGGAATATTGTTTATAAATTTACATAGCAACATATTAAACCTATTTCTGATATGAATTTGCATATAATTATATTGCTGTATGGGGATTATGGGTTGAATATTGTTTATAAATATACATAGGAACCTATTTAACCATTTTCTGATAAGAATATGAATATAATTATTTGTCTAAATGGGGATTATGGGTGGAATATTGTTTATAAATATACATAGGAACCTATTTAACCCATTTCTGATAAGAATATGCATATAATTATTTTTCTACATGGGGATTATGGGTGGAATATTGTTTATAAATATACATAGTAACCTATTTAACACATTTCTGATAAGAATATGCATATAAATATTTTTCAGTATGGGGATTATAGGTGGAATATTGTTTATAAATATACATAGGAACCTATTTAAACCATTTTTGGTAAGAATATGCATATAATTATTTTTCTACATTGGGATTTTGGGTGGAATACTGTTTTAAAACATACATAGTAACCTATTTAACCAATTTCTCATAAGAAAATGCATATAATTATTTTTCTACATGGGGATTATGGGTGGAATATTGTTTATAAATTTACATAGCAACATATTAAACCTATTTCTGATATGAATTTGCATATAATTATATTGCTGTATGGGGATTATGGGTTGAATATTGTTTATAAATATACATAGGAACCTATTTAGTCCATTTCTGATAAGAATATTAATATAATTATTTGTCTATATGGGGATTATGGGTGGAATATTGTTTATACATTTACATAGGAACATATTAAACCTATTTCTGATATGAATATGCATAACATTATTTTTCTACATGGGGGTTATGGGTGGAATATTGTTTATAAATATACATAGGAACCTATTTAACCCATTTCTGATAAGAATATGCATATAATTATTTTTCTACATGGGGATTATGGGTGGAATATTGTTTATAAATATACATAGGAACCTATTTAACCATAGTTATTTTTCTACATCGGGATTTTGGGTGGAATATTGTAGATAAACATACACAGCAACATATTAAACCTATTTTTGATAACAATATGCTTATCATTATTTTTCTACATGTGGATTAAGGGTGGAATATTGTTTATAAATATACATAGGAACCTATTTAACCAATTTCTGATAAGAATATGCATATATTTATTTTTCTACATGGGGATTATAGATAGAATATTGTTTATAAATATACATAGGAACCTATTTATCCCATTTCTTATAAAAATATGCATATCATTATTTTTCTACATATGGCGTATGGGTGGAATATTGTTTATAAATATACATAGGAACCTATTTAACCCATTTATGATAAGAATATGCACATAGTTATTTTTTCTACATCGGGAGTTGGGGTGGAATATTGTAGATAAACATACATAGCAACATGTTAAATCTATTTTTGATAAAAATACGCATATCATTATTTTTCTACATGTGGATTAAGGGTGAAATATTGTTTATAAATATACATAGGAACCTATTTAGCCCATTTCTGATAAGAATATGCATATAATTATTTTTCTACGTGGGGATTATGGGTGGAATATTGTTTATAAATATACATAGCAACATATTAAACCTATTTCTGTTTGAATATGCATATAATTATTTTGCTATATGGGGATTATGGATTGAATATATTTTATAAATATACATAGGAACCTATTTAACCCATTTCTGATAAGAATATGCATACAATTATTTTTTACATGGGGATTATGGGTGGAATATTGTTTATAAATATACATAGGAACCTATTTAACCAATTTCTGATAAGAATATGCCTATATTTATTTTTCTACATGGGGATTATGGGTGGAATATTGTTTATATATTTACATAGGAACATATTAAACCTATTTCCGATATCAATATGCATACCATTATTTTTCTACATGGGGATTATGGGTGGAATATTGTTTATAAATATACATAGGAACATATTTAACCCATTTCTGATAAGAATATGTATATATGTATTTTTCTACATAGGGATTATGGGTGAAATATTGTTTATAAATATACATAGGAACCTATTTAGCCCATTTCTGATAAGAATATGCATATAATTATTTTTCTACGTGGGGATTATGGGTGGAATATTGTTTATGAATTTACATAGGAACATATTAAACCTATTTCTGATATGAATATGCATAACATTATTTTTCTACATGGGGATTATGGGTGGAATATTGTTTATAAATATACATAGGAACATATTTAACCAATTTCTGATAAGATTATGTATATAAGTATTTTTCTACATAGTGATTTTGGGTGAAATATTGTTTATAAATATACATAGGAACCTATTTAGCCCATTTCTGATAAGAATATGAATATAATTATTTGTCGATATGGGGATTATGGGTGGAATATTGTTCATAAATATACATAGGAACCTATTTAACCTATTTCTGATAAGAATATGCATATAATTATTTTTCTACATGGGGATTATGGGTGGAATATTGTTTATAAATATACATAGTAACCTATTTAACCCATTTCTGATAAGAATATGCATATAAATATTTTTCAGTATGGGGATTATAGGTGGAATATTGTTTATAAATATACATAGGAACCTATTTAACCCATTTCTGATAAGAATATGCATATAATTATTTTTCTACATGGGGATTATGGGTGGAATATTGTTTATACATTTACATAGGAACATATTATACCTATTTCCGATATCAATATGCATAACATTATTTTTCTACATGGGGATTATGGGTGGAATATAGTTTATAAATATACATAGGAACATATTTAACCCATTTCTGATAAGAATATGCATATAATTATTTTTCTACATCGGGATTATAGATAGAATATTGTTTATAAATATACATAGGAACCTTTTTATCCCATTTCTTTTAAAAATACGCATATAATTCTTTTTCTACATATGGATTATGGGTTAAATTTTGTTTATAAATATACATAGGAACCTATTTAACCAATTTCTGATAAGAATATGCACATAGTTATTTTTCTACATTGGGATTTTGGGTGAAATATTCTAGATAAACATACACAGCAACATATTAAACCTATTTTTGATAACAATACGCATATCATTATTTTTCTACATGTGGATTAAGGGTGGAATATTGTTTATAAATATACATAGGAACCTATTTAACCAATTTCTGATAAGAATATGCATATATTTATTTTTCTACATGGGGATTATGGGTGGAATATTGTTTATATATTTACATAGGAACATATTAAACCTATTTCCGATATCAATATGCATACCATTATTTTTCTACATGGGGATTATGGGTGGAATATTGTTTATAAATATACATAAGAACATATTTAACCCATTTCTGATAAGAATATGTATATATGTATTTTTCTACATAGGGATTATGGGTGAAATATTGTTTATAAATATGCATAGGAACCTATTTAGCCCATTTCTGATAAGAATATGCATATCATTATTTTTCTATATGGGGATTATGGATAGAATATTGTTTATAAATATACATAGGAACATATTTATCCCATTTCTTTTAAAAATACGCATATAATTCTTTTTCTACATATGGATTATGGGTGGAATTTTGTTTATAAATATACATAGGAACCTATTTAACCAATTTCTGATAAGAATATGCACATAGTTATTTTTCTACATCGGGATTTTGGGTGAAATATTCTAGATAAACATACACAGCAACATATTAAACCTATTTTTGATAACAATACGCATATCATTATTTTTCTACATGTGGATTAAGGGTGGGATATTGTTTATAAATATACATAGGAACCTATTTAACCCATTTCTGATAAGAATATGCATAACATTATTTTTCTACATGGGGATTATGGGTGGAATATTGTTTATAAATATACATAGGAACATATTTAACCCATTTCTGATAAGAATATGTATATAAGTATTTTTCTACATAGGGATTATGGGTGAAATATTGTTTATAAATATACATAGGAACCTATTTAGCCCATTTCTGATAAGAATATGCATATAATTATTTTTCTACGTGGGGATTATGGGTGGAATATTGTTTATAAATATACATAGCAACATATTAAACCTATTTCTGTTTGAATATGCATATAATTATTTTGCTATATGGGGATTATGGATTGAATATATTTTATAAATATACATAGGAACCTATTTAACCTATTTCTGATAAGAATATGCATATAATTATTTTTCTACACGGGGATTATGGGTGGAATATTGTTTATAAATATACATAGCAACATATTAAACCTATTTCTGTTTGAATATGCATATAATTATTTTGCTATATGGGGATTATGGATTGAATATTGTTTATAAATATACATAGGAACCTATTTAACCCATATCTGATAAGAATATGCGTATAATTATTTTTCTATATGGGGATTATGGATAGAATATTGTTTATAAATATACATAGGAACCTATTTATCCCATTTCTTTTAAAAATACGCATATAATTATTTTTCTACATATCGATTATGGGTTGAATATTGTTTATAAATATACATAGGAACCTATTTAACCATTTTCTTATAAGAATATGCACATAGTTATTTTTCTACATCGGGATTTTGGGTGGAATATTCTAGATAAACATACACAGCAACATATTAAACCTATTTTTGATAAAAATACGCATATCATTATTTTTCTAAATGTGGATTAAGGGTGGAATATTGTTTATAAATATACATAGGAACATATTTAACCAATTTCTGATAAGAATATGCATATAATTATTTTTCTACGTGGGGATTATGGGTGGAATATTGTTTATAAATATAAATAGCAACATATTAAACCTATTTCTGTTTGAATATGCATATAATTATTTTGCTATATGGGGATTATGGATTGAATATATTTTATAAATATACATAGGAACCTATTTAACCCATTTCTGATAAGAATATGCATACAATTATTTTTTACATGGGGATTATGGGTGGAATATTGTTTATAAATATACATAGGAACCTATTTCACCCATTTCTGATTAGAATATGCATATAATTATTTTTCTACATGGGGATTATGGATAGAATATTGTTTATAAATATACATAGGAACCTATTCATCCCATTTCTTTTAAAAATACGCATATAATAATTTTTCTACATCGGGATTATGGGTGGAATATTGTTTATGAATTTACATAGGAACATATTAAACCTATTTCTGATATGAATATGCATAACATTATTTTTCTACATGGGGATTATGGGTGGAATATTGTTTATAAATATACATAGGAACATATTTAACCAATTTCTGATAAGATTATGTATATAAGTATTTTTCTACATAGGGATTATGGGTGAAATATTGTTTAAAAATATACATAGGAACCTATTTAGCCCATTTCCGATAAGAATATGCATATAATTATTTTTCTACGTGGGGATTATGGGTGGAATATTGTTTATAAATAAACATAGCAACATATTAAACCTAATTCTGTTTGAATATGCATATAATTATTTTGCTATATGGGGATTATGGATTGAATATTGTTTATAAATATACATAGGAACCTATTTAACCCATTTCTGATAAGAATATGCATACAATTATTTTTTACATGGGCATTATGGGTGGAATATTGTTTATAAATATACGTAGGAACCTATTTCACCCATTTCTGATTAGAATATGCATATAATTATTTTTCTAAATGGGGATTATGGATAGAATATTGTTTATAAATATACATAGGAACCTATTTAACCCATTTCTGATAAGAATATGCATACAATTATTTTTTACATGGGCATTATGGGTGGAATATTGTTTATAAATATACGTAGGAACCTATTTCACCCATTTCTGATTAGAATATGCATATAATTATTTTTCTAAATGGGGATTATGGATAGAATATTGTTTATAAATATATATAGGAACCTATTTATCCCATTTCTTTTAAAAATACGCATATAATTATTTTTCTACATCGGGATTATGGGTGGAATATTGTTTATGAATTTACATAGGAACATATTAAACCTATTTCTGATATAAATATGCATAACATTATTTTTCTACATGGGGATTATGGGTGGAATATTGTTTATAAATATACATAGGAACATATTTAACCAATTTCTGATAAGATTATGTATATAAGTATTTTTCTACATAGGGATTATAGGTGAAATATTGTTTATAAATATACATAGGAACCTATTTAGCCCATTTCTGATAAGAATATGAATATAATTATTTGTCTATATGGGGATTATGGGTGGAATATTGTTCATAAATATACATAGGAATTTATTTAACCTATTTCTGATAAGAATATGCATATAATTATTTTTCTACATGGGGATTATGGGTGGAATATTGTTTATAAATATACATAGTAACCTATTTAACCCATTTCTGATAAGAATATGCATATAAATATTTTTCAGTATGGGGATTATAGGTGGAATATTGTTTATAAATATACATAGGAACCTATTTAACCCATTTCTGGTAAGAATATGGATATAATTATTTTTCTACATAGGGATTATGGGTGGAATACTGTTTTAAAATATACATAGTAACCTATTTAACCAATTTCTCATAAGAATATGCATTTAATTATTTTTCTACATGGGGATTATGGATGGAATATTGTAGTTAAACATACATAGGAATATATTTAACCCATTTCTGATAAGAATACGCATATCATTATTTTTCTACATATGGATTATGGGTGGAATATTGTTTATAAATATACATGGGAACCTATTGAACCAATTTCTGATAAGAATATACATATAATTATTTTTCAATATGGGATTATGGGTGGAATATTGTTTATAAATATACATGGGAACCTATTTAACCCATTTCTGCTAAGAATATGCATATAATTATTTTTCTACATGGGGATTATGGATAGAATATTGTTTATAAATATACATAGGAACCTATTTATCCCATTTCTTTTAAAAATGCACATATAATTATTTTTCTACATATGGATTATGGGTGGAATATTGTTTATAAATATACATAGGAACCTATTTAACCATTTTCTGATAAGAATATGCACATAGTTATTTTTCTACATCAGGATTTTGGGTGGAATATTGTAGATAAACATACACAGCAACATATTAAACCTATTTTTGATAACAATACGCTTATCATTATTTTTCTGCATGTGGATTAAGGGTGGAATATTGTTTATAAATATACATAGGAACCTATTTAGCCCATTTCTGATAAGAATATGAATATAATTATTATGGGTGGAATATTGTTTATAAATATACATAGGACCTATTTAACCCATTTCTGATAAGAATATGCATATAATTATTTTTCTACATGGGGATTATGGGTGGAATATTGTTTATAAATATACATAGTAACCTATTTAACACATTTCTGATAAGAATATGCATATAAATATTTTTCGGTATGGGGATTATAGGTGGAATATTGTTTATAAATATACATAGGAACCTATTTAAACAATTTCTGCTAAGAATATGCATATAATTATTTTTCTACATAGGGATTATGGGTGGAATACTGTTTTAAAACATACATAGTAACCTATTTAACCAATTTCTCATAAGAAAATGCATATAATTATTTTTCTACATGGGGATTATAGGTGGAATATTGTTTATAAATTTAAATAGCAACATATTAAACCTATTTCTGATATGAATTTGCATATAATTATATTGCTGTATGGGGATTATGGGTTGAATATTGTTTATAAATATACATAGGAACCTATTTAACCCATTTCTGATAAGAATATGAATATAATTATTTGTCTATATGGGGATTATGGGTGGAATGTTGTTTATATATTTACATAGGAACATATTAAACCTATTTCTGATATGAATATGCATAACATTATTTTTCTACATGGGGTTATGGGTGGAATATTGTTTATAAATATACATAGGAACCTATTTAACCCATTTCTGATAAGAATATGCATATAATTCTTTTTCTACATGGGGATTATGGGTGGAATATTGTTTATAAATATACATATATATACTATTTATTCATTCATCACTATTCCTCCAACTGAAACTCATTATGTTTCACTGTTCCTTCCACACATAGGCTGAGATTTTTTTGCTTTACTCTCAATCTAGTACATCTCCGGATAGCACTGATATTAATTGAGTGATCATTGCCAATAAAAGAGTAATAAAAAAACAGAAATTACGGATATTGTGGAGTTCACATCTGTCGGACTGTTTGACCTTAGCTTCGAACTAGTTGAATAATTCTTACATAAGCACAGCAGTGATCGTTGGTAGAATGCAAAATATTAGCATAGCCTTATTGTTTACTTTCCCACTAACTATCTCTCAGCCAGTGTAATCCATATGTTTTAAGAAAATGCATCTATCAAATCCTAATGTATACCGTCTCATCTTGGTAAACTCACTATTTTAAGGGCTTTTTCGCTACTCAAACCGTATTCTTTCAATATTCCTTCACTATTGACTATACTGACATAATGTTGGCTCACTATGCTTCCCAATGTTTCGTTTCGAACAAGGCGGTACTATTTTTCTAACTCATCCCACAATGATCCTTATTTTTTCCACTGACACGTGGGTCACGATTTCTTCCACTAAAACCAATCATAGGTTACGATTCCTCCCACTGACACTAATGATGGGTACTATTTTCTCACACTGACACCAATGAACGGTCAATATTCCTTAAAATTACACCAATGATGAGGACTATTCCTTCCACCGACACCAATAACGTTGTACTATTTCTCATACTGACACCAATGATGTTTCACTGTTCATTCCACTGACACCAATGATGGGTAAATTTTCCTCCCACTGACACCAAAGATGGGTCACAATTCCTTACACTGACACCAATGATGGGTCACATAGCAACATATTAAACCTATTTTTGATAAAAATACGCATATCATTATTTTTCTACATGTGGATTAAGGGTGGAATATTGTCTATAAATATACATAGGAACCTATTTAACCCATTTCTGATAAGAATATGCATATAATTATTTTTCTATATGGGGATTATGGATAGAATATTGTTTATAAATATACATAGGAACCTATTTATCCCATTTCTTTTAAAAATACGCATATAATTCTTTTTCTACATATGGATTATGGGTGGAATTTTGTTTATAAATATACATAGGAACCTATTTAACCAATTTCTGATAAGAATATGCACATAGCTATTTTTCTACATCGGGATTTTGGGTGAAATATTCTAGATAAACATACACAGCAACATATTAAACCTATTTTTGATAACAATACGCTTATCTTTATTTTTCTGCATGTGGATTAAGGGTGGAATATTGTTTATAAATATACATAGGAACCTATTTAACCCATTTCTGATAAGAATATGCATACAATTATTTTTCTACATGGGGATTATTGGTGGAATATTGTTTATAACTATACATAGCAACATATTAAACCTATTTCTGTTTGAATATGCATATAATTATTTTGCTATATGGGGATTATGGATTGAATATTGTTTATAAATATACATAGGAACCTATTTATCCCATTTCTTTTAAAAATGCACATATAATTATTTTTCTACATATGGATTATGGGTGGAATATTGTTTATAAATATACATAGGAACCTATTTAACCATTTTCTGATAAGAATATGCACATAGTTATTTTTCTACATCAGGATTTTGGGTGGAATATTGTAGATAAACATACACAGCAACATATTAAACCTATTTTTGATAACAATACGCTTATCATTATTTTTCTGCATGTGGATTAAGGGTGGAATATTGTTTATAAATATACATAGGAACCTATTTAGCCCATTTCTGATAAGAATATGAATATAATTATTATGGGTGGAATATTGTTTATAAATATACATAGGACCTATTTAACCCATTTCTGATAAGAATATGCATATAATTATTTTTCTACATGGGGATTATGGGTGGAATATTGTTTATAAATATACATAGTAACCTATTTAACACATTTCTGATAAGAATATGCATATAAATATTTTTCAGTATGGGGATTATAGGTGGAATATTGTTTATAAATATACATAGGAACCTATTTAAACAATTTCTGCTAAGAATATGCATATAATTATTTTTCTACATAGGGATTATGGGTGGAATACTGTTTTAAAACATACATAGTAACCTATTTAACCAATTTCTCATAAGAAATTGCATATAATTATTTTTCTACATGGGGATTATAGGTGGAATATTGTTTATAAATTTAAATAGCAACATATTAAACCTATTTCTGATATGAATTTGCATATAATTATATTGCTGTATGGGGATTATGGGTTGAATATTGTTTATAAATATACATAGGAACCTATTTAACCCATTTCTGATAAGAATATGAATATAATTATTTGTCTATATGGGGATTATGGGTGGAATGTTGTTTATATATTTACATAGGAACATATTAAACCTATTTCTGATATGAATATGCATAACATTATTTTTCTACATGGGGTTATGGGTGGAATGTTGTTTATAAATATACATAGGAACCTATTTAACCCATTTCTGATAAGAATATGCATATAATTCTTTTTCTACATGGGGATTATGGGTGGAATATTGTTTATAAATATACATATATATACTATTTATTCATTCATCACTATTCCTCCAACTGAAACTCATTATGTTTCACTGTTCCTTCCACACATAGGCTGAGATTTTTTTGCTTTACTCTCAATCTAGTACATCTCCGGATAGCACTGATATTAATTGAGTGATCATTGCCAATAAAAGAGTAATAAAAAAACAGAAATTACGGATATTGTGGAGTTCACATCTGTCGGACTGTTTGACCTTAGCTTCGAACTAGTTGAATAATTCTTACATAAGCACAGCAGTGATCGTTGGTAGAATGCAAAATATTAGCATAGCCTTATTGTTTACTTTCCCACTAACTATCTCTCTGCCAGTGTAATCCATATGTTTTAAGAAAATGCATCTATCAAATCCTAATGTATACCGTCTCATCTTGGTAAACTCACTATTTTAAGGGCTTTTTCGCTACTCAAACCGTATTCTTTCACTATTCCTTCACTATTGACTATACTGACATAATGTTGGCTCACTATGCTTCCCACTGTTTCGTTTCGAACAAGGCGGTACTATTTTTCTAACTCATCCCACAATGATCCTTATTTTTTCCACTGACACGTGGGTCACGATTTCTTCCACTAAAACCAATCATAGGTTACGATTCCTCCCACTGACACTAATGATGGGTACTATTTTCTCACACTGACACCAATGAACGGTCAATATTCCTTAAAATTACACCAATGATGAGGACTATTCCTTCCACCGACACCAATAACGTTGTACTATTTCTCATACTGACACCAATGATGTTTCACTGTTCATTCCACTGACACCAATGATGGGTAAATTTTCCTCCCACTGACACCAAAGATGGGTCACAATTCCTTACACTGACACCAATGATGGGTCACATAGCAACATATTAAACCTATTTTTGATAAAAATACGCATATCATTATTTTTCTACATGTGGATTAAGGGTGGAATATTGTCTATAAATATACATAGGAACCTATTTAACCCATTTCTGATAAGAATATGCATATAATTATTTTTCTATATGGGGATTATGGATAGAATATTGTTTATAAATATACATAGGAACCTATTTATCCCATTTCTTTTAAAAATACGCATATAATTCTTTTTCTACATATGGATTATGGGTGGAATTTTGTTTATAAATATACATAGGAACCTATTTAACCAATTTCTGATAAGAATATGCACATAGCTATTTTTCTACATCGGGATTTTGGGTGAAATATTCTAGATAAACATACACAGCAACATATTAAACCTATTTTTGATAACAATACGCATATCATTATTTTTCTAAATGTGGATTAAGGGTGGAATATTGTTTATAAATATACATAGGAACATATTTAACCCATTTCTGATAAGAATATGTATATAAGTATTTTTCTACATAGGGATTATGGGTGAAATATTGTTTATAAATATACATAGGAACCTATTTAACCCATTTCTGATAAGAATATGTATATAAGTATTTTTCTACATAGGGATTATGGGTGAAATATTGTTTATAAATATACATAGGAACCTATTTATCCCATTTCTGTATGCATATCATATGCAAATATGCATATCATTATTTTTCTACATATGGATTATGGGTGGAATATTGTTTATAAATATACATAGGAACCTATTTAACCCATTTATGATAAGAATATGCACATATTTATTTTTTCTACATCGGGAGTTGGGTGGAATATTGTAGATAAACATACATAGCAGCATATTAAACCTATTTTTGATAAAAATACGCATATCATTATTTTTCTACATGTGGATTAAGGGTGGAATATTGTTTATAAATATACATAGGAACCTATTTAACCCATTTCTGATAAGAATATGCATATAATTATTTTTCTATATGGGGATTATGGATAGAATATTGTTTATAAATATACATAGGAACATATTTATCCCATTTCTTTTAAAAATACGCATATAATTCTTTTTCTACATATGGATTATGGGTGGAATTTTGTTTATAAATATACATAGGAACCTATTTAACCCATTTCTGATAAGAATATGCACATAGTTATTTTTCTACATCGGGATTTTGGGTGAAATATTCTAGATAAACATACACAGCAACATATTAAACCTATTTTTGATAACAATACGCATATCATTATTTTTCTACATGTGGATTAAGGGTGGGATATTGTTTATAAATATACATAGGAACCTATTTAACCCATTTCTGATAAGAATATGCATACAATTATTTTTCTACATGGGGATTATTGGTGGAATATTGTTTATAACTATACATAGCAACATATTAAACCTATTTCTGTTTGAATATGCATATAATTATTTTGCTATATGGGGATTATGGATTGAATATTGTTTATAAATATACATAGGAACCTATTTATCCCATTTCTTTTAAAAATGCACATATAATTATTTTTCTACATATGGATTATGGGTGGAATATTGTTTATAAATATACATAGGAACCTATTTAACCATTTTCTGATAAGAATATGCACATAGTTATTTTTCTACATCAGGATTTTGGGTGGAATATTGTAGATAAACATACACAGCAACATATTAAACCTATTTTTGATAACAATACGCTTATCATTATTTTTCTGCATGTGGATTAAGGGTGGAATATTGTTTATAAATATACATAGGAACCTATTTAGCCCATTTCTGATAAGAATATGAATATAATTATTATGGGTGGAATATTGTTTATAAATATACATAGGACCTATTTAACCCATTTCTGATAAGAATATGCATATAATTATTTTTCTACATGGGGATTATGGGTGGAATATTGTTTATAAATATACATAGTAACCTATTTAACACATTTCTGATAAGAATATGCATATAAATATTTTTCAGTATGGGGATTATAGGTGGAATATTGTTTATAAATATACATAGGAACCTATTTAAACAATTTCTGCTAAGAATATGCATATAATTATTTTTCTACATAGGGATTATGGGTGGAATACTGTTTTAAAACATACATAGTAACCTATTTAACCAATTTCTCATAAGAAAATGCATATAATTATTTTTCTACATGGGGATTATAGGTGGAATATTGTTTATAAATTTAAATAGCAACATATTAAACCTATTTCTGATATGAATTTGCATATAATTATATTGCTGTATGGGGATTATGGGTTGAATATTGTTTATAAATATACATAGGAACCTATTTAACCCATTTCTGATAAGAATATGAATATAATTATTTGTCTATATGGGGATTATGGGTGGAATGTTGTTTATATATTTACATAGGAACATATTAAACCTATTTCTGATATGAATATGCATAACATTATTTTTCTACATGGGGTTATGGGTGGAATGTTGTTTATAAATATACATAGGAACCTATTTAACCCATTTCTGATAAGAATATGCATATAATTCTTTTTCTACATGGGGATTATGGGTGGAATATTGTTTATAAATATACATATATATACTATTTATTCATTCATCACTATTCCTCCAACTGAAACTCATTATGTTTCACTGTTCCTTCCACACATAGGCTGAGATTTTTTTGCTTTACTCTCAATCTAGTACATCTCCGGATAGCACTGATATTAATTGAGTGATCATTGCCAATAAAAGAGTAATAAAAAAACAGAAATTACGGATATTGTGGAGTTCACATCTGTCGGACTGTTTGACCTTAGCTTCGAACTAGTTGAATAATTCTTACATAAGCACAGCAGTGATCGTTGGTAGAATGCAAAATATTAGCATAGCCTTATTGTTTACTTTCCCACTAACTATCTCTCAGCCAGTGTAATCCATATGTTTTAAGAAAATGCATCTATCAAATCCTAATGTATACCGTCTCATCTTGGTAAACTCACTATTTTAAGGGCTTTTTCGCTACTCAAACCGTATTCTTTCACTATTCCTTCACTATTGACTAACATAATGTTGGCTCACTATGCTTCCCACTGTTTCGTTTCGAACAAGGCGGTACTATTTTTCTAACTCATCCCACAATGATCCTTATTTTTTCCACTGACACGTGGGTCACGATTTCTTCCACTAAAACCAATCATAGGTTACGATTCCTCCCACTGACACTAATGATGGGTACTATTTTCTCACACTGACACCAATGAACGGTCAATATTCCTTAAAATTACACCAATGATGAGGACTATTCCTTCCACCGACACCAATAACGTTGTACTATTTCTCATACTGACACCAATGATGTTTCACTGTTCATTCCACTGACACCAATGATGGGTAAATTTTCCTCCCACTGACACCAAAGATGGGTCACAATTCCTTACACTGACACCAATGATGGGTCACATAGCAACATATTAAACCTATTTTTGATAAAAATACGCATATCATTATTTTTCTACATGTGGATTAAGGGTGGAATATTGTCTATAAATATACATAGGAACCTATTTAACCCATTTCTGATAAGAATATGCATATAATTATTTTTCTATATGGGGATTATGGATAGAATATTGTTTATAAATATACATAGGAACCTATTTATCCCATTTCTTTTAAAAATACGCATATAATTCTTTTTCTACATATGGATTATGGGTGGAATTTTGTTTATAAATATACATAGGAACCTATTTAACCAATTTCTGATAAGAATATGCACATAGCTATTTTTCTACATCGGGATTTTGGGTGAAATATTCTAGATAAACATACACAGCAACATATTAAACCTATTTTTGATAACAATACGCTTATCTTTATTTTTCTGCATGTGGATTAAGGGTGGAATATTGTTTATAAATATACATAGGAACCTATTTAACCCATTTCTGATAAGAATATGCATATAATTATTTTTCTACATGGGGATTATGGGTGGAATATTGTTTATAAATATATTGTTAGTTGAAATTTAGAATAGTGACCCATCACTAAGTGGGAGAAATAGTACCATATCATTGGTGTAGTGGGAGAAATAGTCACCCATGATTTGTGTCAGTGGAAAGAATAGTGTCCCATCATTGGTGTCACTGGGAGAAATAGTACTGCATTATTGGTGTCAGTGGGAAGAATAGTGAGCCATCATTGGGAGGAATAGTCACCTATCATTGGTATCGGTGGGAGGAATAGTCACCTATCATTGGTGTCAGTATGAGAAATACTACCACGTTATTGGTCAGTGGAAAGAATAGCCCTCATTTTATTGGTGTAATTTTAAGGAATATTGACCCTCATTTGGTGGATGGAATAGTGATTCACCATCATAGTGACCAATCATTGGTTTCAATAGGAATAATAGTGAGCTATCATTAGTGTCAGTTGGAGGAATAGTGACCCATCATTGGTGTCAGTGTAAGGATTTGTGACCCATCTTTGGTGTCAGTGGGAGGAAAATTTACCCATCATTGGTGTCAGTGGAATGAACAGTGAAACATCATTGGTGTCAGTATGAGAAATAGTACAACGTTATTGGTGTCGGTGGAAGGAATAGTCCTCATCATTGGTGTAATTTTAAAGAATATTGACCGTTCATTGGTGTCAGTGTGAGAAAATAGTACGACATTTTTGGTGTCAGTAGGAAGAATAGTGACCCATCATTAGTGTCAGTGAGAGGAATCGTAACCTATGATTGGTTTTAGTGGAAGAAATCGTGACCCACGTGTCAGTGGAAAAAATAAGGATCATTGTGGGATGAGTTAGAAAAATAGTATGCATATAATTATTTTTCTACATGGGCATTATGGATGGAATATTGTAGTTAAACATACATAGGAATATATTTAACCCATTTCTGATAAGTATATGCATATAATTATTTTTCTACATGGGGATTATGGGTGGAATATTGTTTATAAATATACATAGGAACCTATTTAACCCATTTCTGATAAGAATATACATATAATTATTTTTCTACGTGGGGATTATGGATGGAATATTGTAGTTAAACATACATAGGAATATATTTAACCCATTTCTGATAAGAATATACATATAATTATTTTTCTACATGGGGATTATGGGTGGAATATTGTTTATATATTTACATAGGAACATATTAATCCTATTTCTTGTATGAATATGCATAAAATTATTTTTTTACATGGGGATTATGGGTGGAATATTGTTTCTAAATATACATAGTAACCTATTTAACCCATTTCTGATAAGAATATGCATATAATTATTTTTCTACACGGGGATTATGGGTGGAATATTGTTTATAAATATACATAGGAACGTATTAAACCTATTTCTTGTATGAATATGCATAAAATTATTTTTCTACATGGGGATTATGGGTGGAATATTGTTTATACATTTACATAGGAACATATTAAACCTATTTCTGATATGAATATGCATAACATTATTTTTCTACATGGGGATTATGGGTGGAAAATTGTTTATAAATATACATAGGAACCTATTTAACCCATTTCTGATAAGAATATGCATAGAATTATTTTTCTACATGGGGACTATAGTGGAAAATTGTTTATAAATATACATAGGAACCTATTTAACCCATTTCTGATAAGAATATGCATATCATTATTTTTCTACATGGGGATTATGGGTGGAATATTGTTTATTAATATACATAGGAACCTACTTAACCCATTTCTGATAAGAATATACATATAATTATTTTTCTACATAGGGATTATGGGTAAAATATTGTTTATAAATATACATAGAAACCTATTTAACCCATTTCTGATAAGAATATGCATGTAATTATTTTTCTGTATGGGGATTATGGTGGAAAATTGTTTATAAATATACATAGCAACCTATTTAACACATTTCTGATAAGAATATAAATATAATTATTTGTCTATATGGGATTATGGGTGGAATATTGTTTATAAATATACATAGCAACATATTTAACCCATTTCTGATAAAAATATGCATATAATTATATTTCTACATGGGGATTATTGGTGGAATATTGTTTATAAATATACATAGGAACCTATTTAACCAATTTCTGATAAGAATATGCATATAATTATTTTTATATATGGGGATTATGGTGGAAAATTGTTTATAAATATACATAGGAACCTATTTAACCCATTGCTGTTAAGAATATGAATATAATTATTTGTCTATATGGGGATTATGGGTGGAATATTGTTTATAAATATACATAGGAACCTATTTAACCAATTTCTGATAAGAATATGCATATAATTATTTTTCTACATGGGGATTATGGGTGGAATATTGTTTATACATTTACATAGGAACATATTAAACCTATTTTTTGATTGAAAATGTATACTTTATTTTGCAAGAAAATATACAAAAAACAAATACTTAAACAGGGTACATTCAGTATTGCGACGCAGCGCATAAATACACTACATAACAATACATTGCCAGGCATACAAATAAATTACATTCATCCTGCGGTATGATGCCTAATGTGTCGTGCAGAGTAATAATACCCCGAAACATCACCTCCTCTTCCTCCTTGAAGTCCATCAAGTGATAGTCTCTGAGCAGACTGTGAACCAGTCTGCGACAGTCCTCGTTGGACATCCTCTCCCGCTGGTGGATGAGGCGCTTCCTGGCGCACCATAAAGCGTCCTTAAAGCAACACAGCACCCGCCAGGCACCGTCAATGTCCTCCTGTGAATGAGTTCCACAGAAGAGTCCGTTCAACACACTAAAGTGTGTGATAGCAGTCTGTGGCACAAAGTCTTTGAGTTCGGGTTCCAAGGCCCTCAACAGGTCCTGTGCAAAGGGGCACTCCCAGAAAACATGCAGAGCAGTTTCCTCCTGGATGATGCAAAAGGGGCAGTGCCTGTATCTGCACAGGTTTCTGGCATGCATGAATGTCCTGAGTGGCAACCCCCCTTGGATTGCCATCCATGCCAGATCTTTGTGCCTGTTGGTGAGACTCTTTGAAGAAACATTCCTCCAGACCACTTTATAAGTGGCTGTAGGGAGGCCTGGAACAGTCTCAACAATGTCCGATGCTCTGATCAACTTGTGGATAGTTTTTGGCTTCCACAAGTCGGGCTTCACTCCATGTAGCCCCAGCTCCTTAATAAACTTGAAGGTGTCCAAGTAGTACCAAGGGGTGTCCCAGTTGTAGGGGATGGAGCTGTCCCATTTGTCCCATCCCAGGGTCCTCCAAAGAGGCAGGAGGAAAAAACGGGACATGGAGTTACCGCCAGAGTCCACAGTTCTGTCAACCAATGTCCTGCGGATGCAGTTACAAGCAAAGCACACCCTCAGTAGTGTAGCGAATGCATATTCTTATCAGAAATGGGTTAAATAGGTTCCTATGTATATTTATAAACAATTTTCCACTATAGTCCCCATGTAGAAAAATAATTCTATGCATATTCTTATCAGAAATGGGTTAAATAGGTTCGTATGTATATTTATAAACAATATTCCACCCATAATCCCCATGTAGAAAAATAATTATATGCATATACTTATCAGAAATGGGTTAAATATATTCATATGTATGTTTAACTACAATATTCCATCCATAATGCCCATGTAGAAAAATAATTATATGCATATTCTTATCAGAAATAGGTTAAATACGTTCCTATGTATATTTATAAGCAATATTCCACCCATAATCGCCATATAGACAATTAATTATATTCATATTCTTAACAGCAATGGGTTAAAAAGGTTCCTATGTATATTTATAAACAATTTTCCACTATAGTCCCCATGTAGAAAAATGATTATATGCATATTCTTATCAGAAATGGGTTAAATAGGTTCCTATGTATATTTATAAACAATTTTCCACCCATAATTCCCATGTAGAAAAATAATGTTATGCATATTCATATCAGAAATAGGTTTAATATGTTCCTATGTAAATGTATAAACAATATTCCACCCATAATCCCCATGTAGAAAAATAATTATATGCATATTCTTATCAGAAATAGGGTAAATACGTTCCTATGTATATTTATAAACAATATTCCACCCATAATCCCATATAGCAAAATAATTATATGCATATTCTTATCAGAAATGGGTTAAATATATTCCTATGTATGTTTAACTACAATATCCCATCCATAATCCCCACGTAGAAAAATAATTATATGCATATTCATATCAGAAATAGGTTTAATATGTTCCTATGTAAATGTATAAACAATATTCCACCCATAATCCCCATGTAGAAAAATAATTATATGCATATTCTTAAGAGAAATGGGTTAAAAAGGTTCCTATGTATATTTATAAGCAATATTCAACCCATAATCCCATATAGCAAAATAATTATATGCATTTACTTATCAGAAATGGGTTAAATATATTCCTATGTATGTTTAACTACAATATTCCATCCATAATGCCCATGTAGAAAAATAATTATATGCATATTCTTATCAGAAATAGGTTAAATACGTTCCTATGTATATTTATAAACAATTTTCCACCATAATCCCCATATAGAAAAATAATTATATGCATATTCTTATCAGAAATGGGTTAAATAGGTTCCTATGTATATTTATAAACAATATTCCACCCATAACCCCTATGTAGAAAAATAATTATATGTATATTCTTATCAGAAATGGGTTAAGTAGGTTCCTATGTATATTAATAAACAATATTCCACCCATAATCCCCATGTAGAAAAATAATTATATGCATATTCTTATCAGAAATGGGTTAAATATATTCCTATGCATGTTTAACTACAATATTCCATCCATAATCCCGATGTAGAAAAATAATGATATGCATATTCTTATCAGAAATGGGTTTAATATGTTCCTATGTAAATGTATAAACAATATTCCAACCATAATCCCCATGTAGAAAAATAATTATATGCATATTCTTATCAGAAATAGGTTAAATACGTTCCTATGTATATTTATAAACAATATTCCACCCATAATCCCCATATAGACAAATAATTATATTCATATTCTTAACAGCAATGTGTTAAATAGGTTCCTATGTATATTTATAAACAATTTTCCACCATAATCCCCATATATAAAAATAATTATATGCATATTCTTATCAGAAATTGGTTAAATAGGTTACTGTGTATATTTATAAACAATATTCCACCAATAATCCCTATGTAGAAAAATAATGATATGCATATCCTTATCAGAAATTGGTTAAATAGGTTCCTATGTATATTTATAAACAATATTCCACCCATAATCCCCATGTAGAAAAATAATTATATGTATATTCTTATCAGAAATGGGTTAAATAGGCTACTATGTATATTTATAAACAATATTCCACCCATAATCCCCATGTAGAAGAATAATTATATGCATATTCTTATCAGAAATAGGTTAAATACGTTCCTATGTATATTTATAAACAATATTCCACCCATAACCCCATTATAGAAAAATAATTATATGCATATTCTTATCAGAAGTGGGTTAAATCGGTTCCTATGTATATATATAAACAATATTCCACCCATAATTCCCATATAGACAAATAATTATATTTATATTCTTATCAGAAATAGGTAAAATAGGTTCCTATGTATATTTATAAACAATATTCCACCCATAATCCCTATGTAGAAAAATAATTATATGTATATTCTTATCAGAAATGGGTTAAGTAGGTTCCTATGTATATTAATAAACAATATTCCACCCATAATCCCCATGTAGAAAAATAATTATATGCTTATTCTTATCAGAAATGGGTTAAATATATTCCTATGCATGTTTAACTACAATATTCCATCCATAATCCCGATGTAGAAAAATAATGATATGCATATTCTTATGAGAAATGGGTTAAATAGGTTCCTATGTATATTTATAAACAATATTCCACCCATAATCCCTATGTAGAAAATAATGATATGCATATTCTTACCAGAAATTGTTTAAATAGGTTCCTATGTATATTTATAAACAATATTCCATCCATAATGCCCATGTAGAAAAAAAATTATATGCATAGTCTTACCAGAAATAGGTGTCCGTTGGAGGAATAGTTACCCAACATTGTTGAATAGTGAGCCATCATTCAGAGGAATAGTCACCTATCATTGGTATCAGTGGGAGGAATAGTCACCTATCATTGGTGTCATTGGAAGGAACAGTGAAACATCAGTATGTCAGTATGAGAAATACTTCCACGTGATTGTGGAAGGAATAGCCCTCATTAGTGGTGTAATTTTAAGGAATATTGACCCATATTTGGTGGATGGAATAGTGATTCACCATCATAGTGACCAATCATAGGAAGAATATTGACCTATCATTAGTGTTAGTTGGAGGAAGATGATTTGTGACAGTGGAAAGAATAGTGACCCATCACTGGTGTAACTGGGAGAAATAGTACCGCATTATTGGTGTCAGTGGGAGGAATAGTGAGCCACCATTGGTTTCAGTGGGAGAAACAGTGACCCGTCATTGGTGTAAGTTGGAGGAATAGCGACCCATCATTGGTGTCAGTGTGAGAAAAAGTTCCTCATTTTTGGTGCTGTGTGAAGAATAGGTATCCAATATTAGTGTCAATTGGAGGAATAGTACCCATCATTGGTGTCAGTGGGAGAAAAAGTTACCCATCATTGGTGTCAGTGGAATGAACAGTGAAACATTATTGGTGTCAAGTTATTGGTGTCGGTGGAAGGAATAGTCCTCATCATTGGTGTAATTTTAAGGATTATTGACCTTACGTTGGTGTCAGTGTGAGAAATAGTACCCCATTTTTGGTGTCAGTAGGAAGAATAGTGACCCATCATTAGTGTCAGTGGGAGGAATAGTAACCCATGATTGGTTTTAGTGGGAGAAATCGTGACCCACGTGTCAGTGGAAAAATAATTGTGGGATGAATTCGTAAAATAGTACCGCCTTGTTCGTTTCAGTGGGAAGGATAGTGAGCCACCGTTGGTATATTAATGGGAGACATTAATACACGGTGTACATTAGGATTTGTTAGATGCATTTTCTTAAAACATATAGATTACACTGGCTGAGAGATAGTTAGTGGGAAAGTAAACAATAAAGGCTATGCTGGCTATGCAGGATCACTGCTCTGCTTATGTAAGAATTATTTAACTAGTTCAAACCGTCTGACAGATGTGAAATCCACAATCCGTATCTCCACTCTTTTTTTGGCAATGATCACTCAATTAATATCAGTGTACTTGATTTAGAGTAAAGCAAAAAATTCTCAGCCTATGTGTGGAAGCAACAGTGAAACATAATGAGTGTCAGTTGAAGGAATAGTGATGAATGAATGAATAGTATTAATTTGGTGTCAGATAAAGTAACACAATATTTAGCAGGGCTTTAGAAAACCAGTGCGCATTTTTATAATTTCAAAGGATAGTTGCAATTGCAATTTAGGTAGAATGAGATCAGATTGTTTGATAATTGATGCATCACCTTTCTTGGATAGTTTTCGAAGACTGTGAAATTGCTTAAATTCTGTAAATGTAACATTTGTCAACATAATACCTATCACCTAAATGTGAATTTGCATTACACGGTCCGTATCCACTGGTCCACAGCAAAATATCAGTGAGACATTTTACATGGTTGAGCCCTGATAATAGTGAGTTGGTTGCGAGACATGTTAAGAGTGTTATCACATTAGGTATACATTAGGATGCATTTTCTTTAAACATATCAAATATGGCAGTGATACAACACATTGTATTATTCCTTGATAATTTAAATCGGTTTTTTTAACCAAATTAATAGGCAGTAGCCTATTAGTGTTTTAGAGATTATGTGCATTAGAGTAGATATATACAAAGACATTGACATTTGTTGAGATAAAGATAAACACAAAATAGAGCAGATTGTAATCAAAGCAGTGAGTCGGTTTATATAGAGATCGTTACAATCTGTATTTCACAAGCAAATTTACATTGGACGATTAGATGTAAGATAGGTTGCATTTACGCTAAATATAGATAAGAGATAGTAAGAGAAGGTTATTGCAATTGCAACTATCAGAGTGAGCATTGCATTTCGTCTTAATTAAGGTATTGGTAACTATTTGTCCGACAATATAAACGTGAGACCTGCAACTTTATCTCAATGCTAGATGTTAGCAAGCAGAGAAGAAGAAGATGTATCCGGAGATGTGCCAGATTTAGAGTAATGCAACAAATTCTCAGCCAGTGAACAAATTATACCCATCATTGGTGTCAGTTGGAGGAATAGTGATGAATAAGATAAAGTCACAGGGCTTTAGAAAACAAGTGCGCATTTTTTTTTTTGAGAGATAGAATAAGATAGAGATAGATTTAAGATAGAATCTCGGAATAGCAATGAGATCAAATTGTGTGATAATTGCTGCAATACCTGCAAGACTCAAGCAGCAGAGTTTAAGAGTTAACGAAGACTGTGGAAGTGCTGAAATACTGTAAATTTAACATTTGACAAGATAGCACTGATATCACCTAAATGTGAATTTGCATTACACAATCCGTTTTCCCTGGTACAAATATATAGCGAAAAAATCCTTATAATAGTGAGTGGTTTGCGAAGAGGTTGAGACGGTATACATTAGGATTATTTGATGTGGATGTTAAATAGATGCATAAAAACATATCAAGTATAGCAGTGAGACGGATTAACACTTGCTGAGAGACAGGTTTAAGCGCTAGTTGCTAGTTGCGCTAGTAAGATATTTGTCAAACTAAATTCCAAAACTATTACAACAGAATGTCGGTAATGTGATGAGATGATTTCGGCATAACACAAAATAGAGCACACTTTAGCACACCGTAAGTCGGTTTTGTTTCAAGCAAATTTTCAGTATATCTTACATTAAATATACCGTAAGGTTGCATTAATGCTAAATATGGTAAGACTAGAAGATAGCTTTTGCACGGTAATTTCAGGTTATATTGCACTATCGAAATCAGGATCAGGATTAGCACTGAGATAGCTGATATAAATTGAGTGACTATTGCATTAAATGAGTGTAAAAACAAAAGCAGAATACGGTTTACCTTAGATGTCAGACATTGCGGAGTTTAAGGATAGCATAGCTATGTCAGACGGTTTGACTTGGATTCAAATAGTTCTTAAATAAGAATAGCAGTGAGACAAGCCCCACATAGTATGTCAGACGGTTTGAATTTGATTTGAACTAGTTGAATTATTCTTAAATTAGCACAGTGAGGCAAGCCCGATTTTTGTGCTTACTTTTAAGATTTACTTTAAGTGTTTTCATAGCTTACTTGAGATTTTTTTATAGCTTAGTAAATATAATTGAATTATGTTCAAAATACCATTATCAATATTGGGCCATATTTTAATACCTGAGTAACGATATTAGAAACGAATAGAAACCGACTAAAGCCTATACCAATATTGTGCTCTATTTCTGTTTTTCTATCTTTTTTAAGCAATTCCGACATTCTGTCCTAATTTGGGTATTGGCAACGATGTCTCAAACAGTATAAATAAACCGTGAGCCCTGTAACTTTAGCGCAAAGAATATATTTGCGCTAAAGTCAATGACTAAAGTCAATGTTATCCTGACTTTAGTTATGCAACACACTCATTACATGAATGCGTTCCTAAACTGATGTAAGCCTCAATCATACATCTTTATGTAAACACATACATTTTTATCACGGCTTTTCCAAACCAGTGAGAGAAATAGTACCTCATTGTTGGTGTGAGTGGGAGGACATCATTGGTGTCAGTAAAGAAACTAAAGGTGTGATTGGTGTGTCAGTGGAAGGCATATTTAAATCATCATTTGTGAATGGAATAATGACTCATCAGCGTTGTTAGTTCTCAATGGAAGAAATAATCATTGGTGCCAGTTAGAGGAACAGTGACCCATCATTGGTGTCAGTAGAAACATTAGTAAACCATTAGTAACAATTGGTGTCATTGGGAGAAATAGTAAGCGTTTGTTAGTGTCAGTGGTAGAAATAGTCATCATTGGTGTGAGTGGAAGGAACAGTTACCCATTCATTGGAGCCAGAGGAAGGAACAGTGATCCATCATTGGTGTCAGTGGGAAAAATAGTGACCCATCATTGGTATCAGTGGGAGAAATAAACCCACATTATTCAGTAAGATGAATAATGAATGATTATTGGTATCAGAAACGGGTTAAATAGGTTCCTATATATATTTATTAACAAATTTCCACTAAAATCACAATATTGAAAAATAATTATATGCATATTCTTATAAGAAATGGGTTAAATAGGTTCCTATGTATAATTATAAACAATATTCCACCCATAATCCCCATGTAGAAAAAAAATGATATGCGTATTTTTATCAAAAATAGGTTTAATATGTTGCTATGTATGTTTATCTACAATATTCCACCCAAACTCCCGATGTAGAAAAATAACTATGAGCATATAAATAGGTTAAATAGGTTCCTATGTATATTTAAAAACAATATTCCACCCATAATCCAAATGTAGAAAAATAATGATATGCGTATTTTTATAATAAATGGGATAAATAGGTTCCTATGTATATTTATAAACAATATTCAATCCATAATCCCCATATAGCAAGTTAATTATATGCATATTCAAACAGAAATGGGTTAAATAGGTTCCTATGTATATTTATAAACAATATTCAATCCATAATCCCCATATAGCAAGTTAATTATATGCATATTCAAACAGAAATGGGTTAAATAGGTTACTATGTATAATTATAAACAATATTCCACCCATAATCCCCATGTAGAAAAATAATTATATGTATATTCTTATCAGAAATGCTTTAATTAGGTTCCTATGTATATTTATAAACAATATTCCACCCATAACCCCATATAGAAAAATAATTATATGCATATTCTTATCAGAAATGAGTTAAATCGGTTCCTATAAATATTTTTAAACAATATTCCACCCATAATCCCCGTATAGAAAAATAATTATATTTATATTCTTATCAGAAATGGGTTAAATAGGTTCCTATGTACATTTATAAACAATTTTCCACCATAATCCCCATATAGAAAAATAATTATATGCATATTCTTATCAGAAATGGGTTAAATAGGTTCCTATGTATATATGTAGGTTCCTATGTATATTCCACCTATAATCCCCATACTGAAAAATAATTATATTTATATTCTTATCAGAAATGGGTTAAATAGGTTCCTATGTATATTTATAAACAAATTTCCACCATAATCCCCATATAGAAAAATAATTATATGCATATTCTTATCAGAAATGGGTTAAATAGGTTCCTATGTATATCTATAAACAATATTCCACCCATAATCCCTATGTAGAAAAATAATTATATGTATATTCTTATCCGAAATGGGTTAAATATATTCCTATGCATGTTTAACTACAATATTCCATCCATAATCCCGATGTAGAAAAATAATGATATGCATATTCTTATCAGAAATGGGTTAAATAGGTTCCTATGTATATTTATAAACAATTTTCCACCAATAATTCCCATGTAGAAAAATAATGTTATGCATATTCAAACAGAAATAGGTTTAATATGTTGTTATGTATATTTATAAACAATATTATACCCACAATCCCTATGTAGAAAAATAATTATATGTATATTCTTATCAGAAATGGGTTAAATAGGTTCCTATGTATATTTATAAACAATATTCCACCCATAATCCCCATGTAGAAAAATAATTATATGCATTTACTTATCAGAAATGGGTTAAATATATTCCTATGTATGTTTAACTACAATATTCCATCCATAATGCCCATGTAGAAAAATAATTATATGCATATTCTTATCAGAAATAGGTTAAATACGTTCCTATGTATATTTATAAGCAATATTCCACCCATAATCCCCATATAGACAAATAATTATATTCATATTCTTAACAGCAATGGGTTAAATAGGTTCCTATGTATATTTATAAACAATTTTCCACCATAATCCCCATATATAAAAATAATTATATGCATATTCTTATCAGAAATTGGTTAAATAGGTTCCTATGTATATTTATAAACAATATTCCACCCATAATTCCCATGTAGAAAAATAATTATATGCATATTTTTATGAGAAATTGGTTAAATATATTCCTATGTATGTTTAACTACAATATTCCATCCATAATCCCCACGTAGAAAAATAATTATATGCATATTCTTATGAGAAATGGGTTAAATAGGTTCCTATGTATATTTATAAACAATATTCCACCAATAATCCCCATGTAGAAAAATAATTATATGCATATTTTTATCAGAAATGGGTTAAATATGTTGCTATGTATATTTATAAACAATATTCCACCCATAATTCCTATGTAGAAAAATAATTATATGTATATTCTTATCAGAAATGGGTTAAGTAGGTTCCTATGTATATTAATAAACAATATTCCACCCATAATCCCCATGTAGTAAAATAATTATATGCATATTCTTACCAGAAATGGGTTAAATATATTCCTATGCATGTTTAACTACAATATTCCATCCATAATCCCGATGTAGAAAAATAATGATATGCATATTCTTATCAGAAATGGGTTAAATAGGTTCCTATGTATATTTATAAACAATTTTCCACCAATAATTCCCATGTAGAAAAATAATGTTATGCATATTCATATCAGAAATAGGTTTAATATGTTCCTATGTAAATGTATAAACAATATTCCACCCATAATCCCCATGTAGAAAAATAATTATATGCATATTCTTATCAGAAATAGGTTAAATACATTCCTAAGTATATTTATAAACAATATTCCACCCATAATCCCCATGTAGAAAAAATTTTTTATGCATATTCATACAAGAAATAGGTTTAATATGTTCCTATGTAAATATATAAACAATATTCCACCCATAATCCCCATGTAGAAAAATAATTTTATGCATATTCTTAACAGAAATGGGTTAAAAAGGTTCCTATGTATATTTATAAGCAATATTCAACCCATAATCCCATAAAGCAAAATAATTATATGCATATTCTTATCAGAAATGGGTTAAATATATTCCTGTGCATGTTTAACTACAATATTCCATCCATAATCCCGATGTAGAAAAATAATGATATGCATATTCTTATCAGAAATGGGTTAAATAGGTTCCTATGTATATTTATAAACAAGTTTTCACCAATAATTCCCATGTAGAAAAATAATGTTATGCATATTCATATCAGAAATAGGTTTAATATGTTCCTATGTAAATGTATAAACAATATTCCACCCATAATCCCCATGTAGAAAAATAATTATATGCATATTCTTATCAGAAATAGGTTAAATACATTCCTATATATATTTATAAACAATATTCCACCCATAATCCCCATGTAGAAAAATAATTATATGCATATTCTTATCAGAAATGGGTTACATAGGTTACTATGTATATTTAGAAACAATATTCCACCCATAATCCCCATGTAGAAAAATAATTTTATGCATATTCATACAAGAAATAGGTTTAATATGTTCCTATGTAAATATATAAACAATGTTCCACCCATATTCCCCATGTAGAAAAATAATTTTATGCATATTCTTAACAGAAATGGGTTAAAAAGGTTCCTATGTATATTTATAAGCAATATTCAACCCATAATCCCATAAAGCAAAATAATTATATGCATATTCTTATCAGAAATGGGTTAAATATATTCCTATGTATGTTTAACTACAATATCCCATCCATAATCCCCACGTAGAAAAATAATTATATGCATATTCTTATGAGAAATGGGTTAAATAGGTTACTATGTATATTTCTAAACAATATTCACCCATAATCCCCATGTAGAAAAATAATTTTATGCATATTCATACAAGAAATAGGTTTAATATGTTCCTCTGTAAATATATAAACAATATTCCACCCATAATCTCCATGTAGAAAAATAATTATATGCATATTCTTAACAGAAATGGGTTAAATAGGTTCCTATGTATATTTATAAACAATATTCAACCCATAATCCCATATAGCAAAATAATTATATGCATATTCTTATCAGAAATGGGTTAAATATATTCCTATGTATGTTTAACTACAATATTCCATCCATAATCCCCACGTAGAAAAATAATTATATGCATATTCTTATGAGAAATGGGTTAAATAGGTTCCTATGTATATTTATAAACAATATTCCACCAATAATCCCCATGTAGAAAAATAATTATATGCATATTTTTATCAGAAATGGGTTAAATATGTTGCTATGTATATTTATAAACAATATTCCACCCATAATTCCTATGTAGAAAAATAATTATATGTATATTCTTATCAGAAATGGGTTAAGTAGGTTCCTATGTATATTAATAAACAATATTCCACCCATAATCCCCATGTAGTAAAATAATTATATGCATATTCTTACCAGAAATGGGTTAAATATATTCCTATGCATGTTTAACTACAACATTCCATCAATAATCCCGATGTAGAAAAATAATGATATGCATATTCTTATCAGAAATGGGTTAAATAGGTTCCTATGTATATTTATAAACAATTTTCCACCAATAATTCCCATGTAGAAAAATAATGTTATGCATATTCATATCAGAAATAGGTTTAATATGTTCCTATGTAAATGTATAAACAATATTCCACCCATAATCCCCATGTAGAAAAATAATTATATGCATATTCTTATCAGAAATAGGTTAAATACATTCCTAAGTATATTTATAAACAATATTCCACCCATAATCCCCATGTAGAAAATTTTTTTTATGCATATTCATACAAGAAATAGGTTTAATATGTTCCTATGTAAATATATAAACAATATTCCACCCATAATCTCCATGTAGAAAAATAATTATATGCATATTCTTAACAGAAATGGGTTAAATAGGTTCCTATGTATATTTATAAACAATATTCAACCCATAATCCCATATAGCAAAATAATTATATGCATATTCTTATCAGAAATGGGTTAAATATATTCCTATGTATGTTTAACTACAATATTCCATCCATAATCCCCACGTAGAAAAATAATTATATGCATATTCTTATGAGAAATGGGTTAAATAGGTTCCTATGTATATTTATAAACAATATTCCACCAATAATCCCCATGTAGAAAAATAATTATATGCATATTTTTATCAGAAATGGGTTAAATATGTTGCTATGTATATTTATAAACAATATTCCACCCATAATTCCTATGTAGAAAAATAATTATATGTATATTCTTATCAGAAATGGGTTAAGTAGGTTCCTATGTATATTAATAAACAATATTCCACCCATAATCCCCATGTAGTAAAATAATTATATGCATATTCTTACCAGAAATGGGTTAAATATATTCCTATGCATGTTTAACTACAACATTCCATCAATAATCCCGATGTAGAAAAATAATGATATGCATATTCTTATCAGAAATGGGTTAAATAGGTTCCTATGTATATTTATAAACAATTTTCCACCAATAATTCCCATGTAGAAAAATAATGTTATGCATATTCATATCAGAAATAGGTTTAATATGTTCCTATGTAAATGTATAAACAATATTCCACCCATAATCCCCATGTAGAAAAATAATTATATGCATATTCTTATCAGAAATAGGTTAAATACATTCCTAAGTATATTTATAAACAATATTCCACCCATAATCCCCATGTAGAAAATTTTTTTTATGCATATTCATACAAGAAATAGGTTTAATATGTTCCTATGTAAATATATAAACAATATTCCACCCATAATCCCCATGTAGAAAAATAATTTTATGCATATTCTTAACAGTAATGGGTTAAAAAGGTTCCTATGTATATTTATAAGCAATATTCAACCCATAATCCCACAAAAGCAAAATAATTATATGCATATTCTTATCAGAAATGGGTTAAATATATTCCTATGTATGTTTAACTACAATATCCCATCCATAATCCCCACGTAGAAAAATAATTATATGCATATTCTTATGAGAAATGGGTTAAATAGGTTACTATGTATATTTATAAACAATATTCAACCCATAATCCCCATATAGCAAAATAATTTTATGCATATTCAAACAGAAATAGGTTTAATATGTTGTTATGTATATTTATAAACAATATTATACCCACAATCCCTATGTAGAAAAATAATTATATGTATATTCTTATCAGAAATGGGTTGAATAGGTTCCTATGTATATTTATAAACAATATTCCACACATAATCCCAATGAAGAAAAATAATTATATGCATATACTTATCAGAAATGGGTTAAATATATTCCTATGTATGTTTAACTACGATATTCCATCCATAATGCCCATGTAGAAAAATAATTATATGCATATTCTTATCAGAAATAGGTAAAATACGTTCCTATGTATATTTATAAACAATTTTCCACCATAATCCCCATATAGAAAAATAATTATATGCATATTCTTATCAGAAATGGGTTAAATAGGTTCCTATGTATATTTATAAACAATATTCCACCCATAATCCCTATGTAGAAAAATAATTATATGTATATTCTTATCAGAAATGAGTTAAGTAGGTTCCTATGTATATTAATAAACAATATTCCACCCATAATCCCCATGTAGAAAAATAATTATATGCATATTCTTATCAGAAATGGGTTAAATAGGTTACTATGTATATTTAGAAACAATATTCCACCCATAATCCCCATGTAGAAAAATAATTTTATGCATATTCATACAAGAAATAGGTTTAATATGTTCCTATGTAAATATATAAACAATATTCCACCCATAATCCCCATGTAGAAACATAATTATATGCATATTCTTATCAGAAATAGGTTAAATACGTTCCTATGTATATTTATAAACAATAATCCACCCATAATCCCCATGTAGAAAAATAATTATATGCATATTCTTATCAGAAATGGATTAAATAGGTTACTATGTATATTTAGAAACAATATTCCACCCATAATCCCCATGTAGAAAAATAATTTTATGCATATTCATACAAGAAATAGGTTTAATATGTTCCTATGTAAATATATCAACAATATTCCACCCATAATCTCCATGTAGAAAAATAATTATATGCATATTCTTAACAGAAATGGGTTAAATAGGTTCCTATGTATATTTATAAACAATATTCAACCCATAATCCCATATAGCAAAATAATTATATGCATATTCTTATCAGAAATGGGTTAAATATATCCCCCACATAGAAAAATAATTATATGCATATTCTTATGAGAAATGGGTTAAATAGGTTACTATGTATATTTATAAACAATATTCAACCCATAATCCCCATATAGCAAAATAATTTTATGCATATTCAAACAGAAATAGGTTTAATATGTTGTTATGTATATTTATAAACAATATTATACCCACAATCCCTATGTAGAAAAATAATTATATGTATATTCTTATCAGAAATGGGTTAAATAGGTTCCTATGTATATTTATAAACAATATTCAACCCATAATCTCTATTTAAATCTATTTAACCCATTTCTGATAAGAATATACATATAATTATTTTTCTACATAGGGATTATGGGTGGAATATTGTTTATAAATATACATAGGAACCTATTTAACCAATTTCTGATAAGAATATGCATATAATTATTTTTCTATATGGGGATTATGGTGGAAAATAGTTTATAAATATACATAGGAACGTATTTAACCTATTTCTGATAAGAATATGCATATAATTAGTTTTCTACATGGGCATTATGGATGGAATATTGTTTATAAATATACATAGGGACCTATTTAACCCATTTCTGATAAGAATATACATATAATTATTTTTCTACATAGGGATTGTGGGTGGAATATTGTTTATAAATATACATAGGAACCTACTTAACCCATTTCTGATAAGAATATACATATAATTATGTTTCTACATAGGGGTTATGGGTGGAATATTGTTTATAAATATACATAGGAACCTATTTAACCCATTTCTGATAAGAATATGCATATAATTATTTTTCTATATGGGGATTATGGTGGAAAATTGTTTATAAATATACATAGGAACGTATTTAACCTATTTCTGATAAGAATATGCATATAATTATTTTTCTACATGGGCATTATGGATGGAATATTGTAGTTAAACATACATAGGAATATATTTAACCCATTTCTGATAAGTAAATGCATATAATTATTTTTCTACATGGGGATTATGGGTGGAATTTTGTTTATAAATATACATAGGAACCTATTTAACCCATTTCTGATAAGAATATACATATAATTATTTTTCTACATAGGGATTGTGGGTATAATATTGTTTATAAATATACATAACAACATATTAAACCTATTTCTGTTTGAATATGCATAACATTATTTTGCTATATGGGGATTATGGGTTGAATATTGTTTATAAATATACATAGTAACCTATTTAACCCATTTCTCATAAGAATATGCATATAATTATTTTTCTACGTGGGGATTATGGATGGGATATTGTAGTTAAACATACATAGGAATATATTTAACCCATTTCTGATAAGAATATGCATATAATTATTTTGCTATATCGGATTATGGGTTGAATATTGCTTATAAATATACATAGGAACCTTTTTAACCCATTTCTCTTAAGAATATGCATATAATTATTTTTCTACATGGGGATTATGGGTGGAATATTGTTTATATATTTGCATAGGAACATATTAAACCTATTTCTTGTATGAATATGCATAACATTATTTTTCTACATGGGAATTATTGGTGGAAAATTGTTTATAAATATACATAGGAACCTATTTAACCCATTTCTGATAAGAATATGCATATCATTATTTTTCTACATCGGGATTATGGATGGAATATTGTAGTTAAACATGCATAGGAATATATTTAACCCATTTCGGATAAGAATATACATATAATTATTTTTCTACATAGGGATTATGGGTGGAATATTGTTTATAGATATACATAGGAACCTATTTAAGCCATTTCTGATAAGAATATGCATATAATTATTTTTCTATATGGGGATTATGGTGGAAATTTGTTTATAAATATACATAGGAACCTATTTAACCCATTTCTGATAAGAATATAAATATAATTATTTTTCAGTATGGGGATTATAGGTGGAATATACATAGGAACCTACATATATACATAGGAACCTATTTAACCCATTTCTGATAAGAATATGCATATAATTATTTTTCTATATGGGGATTATGGTGGAAAATTGTTTATAAATGTACATAGGAACCTATTTAACCCATTTCTGATAAGAATATAAATATAATTATTTTTCTATACGGGGATTATGGGTGGAATATTGTTTAAAAATATTTATAGGAACCGATTTAACCCATTTCTGATAAGAATATGCATATAATTATTTTTCTATATGGGGTTATGGGTGGAATATTGTTTATAAATATACATAGGAACCTAATTAAAGCATTTCTGATAAGAATATACATATAATTATTTTTCTACATGGGGATTATGGGTGGAATATTGTTTATAATTATACATAGTAACCTATTTAACCCATTTCTGTTTGAATATGCATATAATTAACTTGCTATATGGGGATTATGGATTGAATATTGTTTATAAATATACATAGGAACCTATTTATCCCATTTATTATAAAAATACGCATATCATTATTTTTCTACATTTGGATTATGGGTGGAATATTGTTTTTAAATATACATAGGAACCTATTTAACCTATTTATATGCTCATAGTTATTTTTCTACATCGGGAGTTTGGGTGGAATATTGTAGATAAACATACATAGCAACATATTAAACCTATTTTTGATAAAAATACGCATATCATTTTTTTTCTACATGGGGATTATGGGTGGAATATTGTTTATAATTATACATAGGAACCTATTTAACCCATTTCTTATAAGAATATGCATATAATTATTTTTCAATATTGTGATTTTAGTGGAAATTTGTTAATAAATATATATAGGAACCTATTTAACCCGTTTCTGATACCAATAATCATTCATTATTCATCTTACTGAATAATGTGGGTTTATTTCTCCCACTGATACCAATGATGGGTCACTATTTTTCCCACTGACACCAATGATGGATCACTGTTCCTTCCTCTGGCTCCAATGAATGGGTAACTGTTCCTTCCACTCACACCAATGATGACTATTTCTACCACTGACACTAACAAACGCTTACTATTTCTCCCAATGACACCAATTGTTACTAATGGTTTACTAATGTTTCTACTGACACCAATGATGGGTCACTGTTCCTCTAACTGGCACCAATGATTATTTCTTCCATTGAGAACTAACAACGCTGATGAGTCATTATTCCATTCACAAATGATGATTTAAATATGCCTTCCACTGACACACCAATCACACCTTTAGTTTCTTTACTGACACCAATGATGTCCTCCCACTCACACCAACAATGAGGTACTATTTCTCTCACTGGTTTGGAAAAGCCGTGATAAAAATGTATGTGTTTACATAAAGATGTATGATTGAGGCTTACATCGGTTTAGGAACGCATTCATGTAATGAGTGTGTTGCATAACTAAAGTCAGGATAACATTGACTTTAGTCATTGACTTTAGCGCAAATATATTCTTTGCGCTAAAGTTACAGGGCTCACGGTTTATTTATACTGTTTGAGACATCGTTGCCAATACCCAAATTAGGACAGAATGTCGGAATTGCTTAAAAAAGATAGAAAAACAGAAATAGAGCACAATATTGGTATAGGCTTTAGTCGGTTTCTATTCGTTTCTAATATCGTTACTCAGGTATTAAAATATGGCCCAATATTGATAATGGTATTTTGAACATAATTCAATTATATTTACTAAGCTATAAAAAAATCTCAAGTAAGCTATGAAAACACTTAAAGTAAATCTTAAAAGTAAGCACAAAAATCGGGCTTGCCTCACTGTGCTAATTTAAGAATAATTCAACTAGTTCAAATCAAATTCAAACCGTCTGACATACTATGTCGGGCTTGTCTCACTGCTATTCTTATTTAAGAACTATTTGAATCCAAGTCAAACCGTCTGACATAGCTATGCTATCCTTAAACTCCGCAATGTCTGACATCTAAGGTAAACCGTATTCTGCTTTTGTTTTTACACTCATTTAATGCAATAGTCACTCAATTTATATCAGCTATCTCAGTGCTAATCCTGATCCTGATTTCGATAGTGCAATATAACCTGAAATTACCGTGCAAAAGCTATCTTCTAGTCTTACCATATTTAGCATTAATGCAACCTTACGGTATATTTAATGTAAGATATACTGAAAATTTGCTTGAAACAAAACCGACTTACGGTGTGCTAAAGTGTGCTCTATTTTGTGTTATGCCGAAATCATCTCATCACATTACCGACATTCTGTTGTAATAGTTTTGGAATTTAGTTTGACAAATATCTTACTAGCGCAACTAGCAACTAGCGCTTAAACCTGTCTCTCAGCAAGTGTTAATCCGTCTCACTGCTATACTTGATATGTTTTTATGCATCTATTTAACATCCACATCAAATAATCCTAATGTATACCGTCTCAACCTCTTCGCAAACCACTCACTATTATAAGGATTTTTTCGCTATATATTTGTACCAGGGAAAACGGATTGTGTAATGCAAATTCACATTTAGGTGATATCAGTGCTATCTTGTCAAATGTTAAATTTACAGTATTTCAGCACTTCCACAGTCTTCGTTAACTCTTAAACTCTGCTGCTTGAGTCTTGCAGGTATTGCAGCAATTATCACACAATTTGATCTCATTGCTATTCCGAGATTCTATCTTAAATCTATCTCTATCTTATTCTATCTCTCAAAAAAAAAATGCGCACTTGTTTTCTAAAGCCCTGTGACTTTATCTTATTCATCACTATTCCTCCAACTGACACCAATGATGGGTATAATTTGTTCACTGGCTGAGAATTTGTTGCATTACTCTAAATCTGGCACATCTCCGGATACATCTTCTTCTTCTCTGCTTGCTAACATCTAGCATTGAGATAAAGTTGCAGGTCTCACGTTTATATTGTCGGACAAATAGTTACCAATACCTTAATTAAGACGAAATGCAATGCTCACTCTGATAGTTGCAATTGCAATAACCTTCTCTTACTATCTCTTATCTATATTTAGCGTAAATGCAACCTATCTTACATCTAATCGTCCAATGTAAATTTGCTTGTGAAATACAGATTGTAACGATCTCTATATAAACCGACTCACTGCTTTGATTACAATCTGCTCTATTTTGTGTTTATCTTTATCTCAACAAATGTCAATGTCTTTGTATATATCTACTCTAATGCACATAATCTCTAAAACACTAATAGGCTACTGCCTATTAATTTGGTTAAAAAAACCGATTTAAATTATCAAGGAATAATACAATGTGTTGTATCACTGCCATATTTGATATGTTTAAAGAAAATGCATCCTAATGTATACCTAATGTGATAACACTCTTAACATGTCTCGCAACCAACTCACTATTATCAGGGCTCAACCATGTAAAATGTCTCACTGATATTTTGCTGTGGACCAGTGGATACGGACCGTGTAATGCAAATTCACATTTAGGTGATAGGTATTATGTTGACAAATGTTACATTTACAGAATTTAAGCAATTTCACAGTCTTCGAAAACTATCCAAGAAAGGTGATGCATCAATTATCAAACAATCTGATCTCATTGCTATTCCCGACATTCTACCTAAATTGCAATTGCAACTATCCTTTGAAATTATAAAAATGCGCACTGGTTTTCTAAAGCCCTGCTAAATATTGTGTTACTTTATCTGACACCAAATTAATACTATTCATTCATTCATCACTATTCCTTCAACTGACACTCATTATGTTTCACTGTTCCTTCCACACATAGGCTGAGAATTTTTTGCTTTACTCTAAATCAAGTACACTGATATTAATTGAGTGATCATTGCCAAAAAAAGAGTGGAGATTGTGGATTTCACATCTGTCAGACGGTTTGAACTAGTTAAATAATTCTTACATAAGCAGAGCAGTGATCCTTGGTAGAAGGCAAAATATCAGCATAGCCTTTATTGTTTACTTTCCCACTAACTATCTCTCAGCCAGTGTAATCTATATGTTTTAAGAAAATGCATCTAACAAATCCTAATGTACACCGTGTATTAATGTCTCCCATTAATATACCAACGGTGGCTCACTATCCTTCCCACTGAAACGAACAAGGCGGTACTATTTTACGAATTCATCCCACAATTATTTTTCCACTGACACGTGGGTCACGATTTCTCCCACTAAAACCAATCATGGGTTACTATTCCTCCCACTGACACTAATGATGGGTCACTATTCTTCCTACTGACACCAAAAATGGGGTACTATTTCTCACACTGACACCAACGTAAGGTCAATAATCCTTAAAATTACACCAATGATGAGGACTATTCCTTCCACCGACACCAATAACTTGACACCAATAATGTTTCACTGTTCATTCCACTGACACCAATGATGGGTAACTTTTTCTCCCACTGACACCAATGATGGGTACTATTCCTCCAATTGACACTAATATTGGATACCTATTCTTCACACAGCACCAAAAATGAGGAACTTTTTCTCACACTGACACCAATGATGGGTCGCTATTCCTCCAACTTACACCAATGACGGGTCACTGTTTCTCCCACTGAAACCAATGGTGGCTCACTATTCCTCCCACTGACACCAATAATGCGGTACTATTTCTCCCAGTTACACCAGTGATGGGTCACTATTCTTTCCACTGTCACAAATCATCTTCCTCCAACTAACACTAATGATAGGTCAATATTCTTCCTATGATTGGTCACTATGATGGTGAATCACTATTCCATCCACCAAATATGGGTCAATATTCCTTAAAATTACACCACTAATGAGGGCTATTCCTTCCACAATCACGTGGAAGTATTTCTCATACTGACATACTGATGTTTCACTGTTCCTTCCAATGACACCAATGATAGGTGACTATTCCTCCCACCGATACCAATGATAGGTGACTATTCCTCTGAATGATGGCTCACTATTCAACAATGTTGGGTAACTATTCCTCCAACGGACACCCATTTCTGGTAAGACTATGCATATAATTTTTTTTCTACATGGGCATTATGGATGGAATATTGTTTATAAATATACATAGGAACCTATTTAAACAATTTCTGGTAAGAATATGCATATCATTATTTTCTACATAGGGATTATGGGTGGAATATTGTTTATAAATATATACATAGGAACCTATTTAACCCATTTCTCATAAGAATATGCATATCATTATTTTTCTACATCGGGATTATGGATGGAATATTGTAGTTAAACATGCATAGGAATATATTTAACCCATTTCTGATAAGAATAAGCATATAATTATTTTTCTACATGGGGATTATGGGTGGAATATTGTTTATTAATATACACGTAGAAAAATAATTATATGCATATTCTTATGAGAAATGGGTTAAATAGGTTCCTATGTATATTTATAAACAATATTCCACCAATAATCCCCATGTAGAAAAATAATTATATGCATATTTTTATCAGAAATGGGTTAAATATGTTGCTATGTATATTTATAAACAATATTCCACCCATAATTCCTATGTAGAAAAATAATTATATGTATATTCTTATCAGAAATGGGTTAAGTAGGTTCCTATGTATATTAATAAACAATATTCCACCCATAATCCCCATGTAGTAAAATAATTATATGCATATTCTTACCAGAAATGGGTTAAATATATTCCTATGCATGTTTAACTACAATATTCCATCCATAATCCCGATGTAGAAAAATAATGATATGCATATTCTTATCAGAAATGGGTTAAATAGGTTCCTATGTATATTTATAAACAATTTTCCACCAATAATTCCCATGTAGAAAAATAATGTTATGCATATTCATATCAGAAATAGGTTTAATATGTTCCTATGTAAATGTATAAACAATATTCCACCCATAATCCCCATGTAGAAAAATAATTATATGCATATTCTTATCAGAAATAGGTTAAATACATTCCTAAGTATATTTATAAACAATATTCCACCCATAATCCCCATGTAGAAAAAATTTTTTATGCATATTCATACAAGAAATAGGTTTAATATGTTCCTATGTAAATATATAAACAATATTCCACCCATAATCCCCATGTAGAAAAATAATTTTATGCATATTCTTAACAGAAATGGGTTAAAAAGGTTCCTATGTATATTTATAAGCAATATTCAACCCATAATCCCATAAAGCAAAATAATTATATGCATATTCTTATCAGAAATGGGTTAAATATATTCCTGTGCATGTTTAACTACAATATTCCATCCATAATCCCGATGTAGAAAAATAATGATATGCATATTCTTATCAGAAATGGGTTAAATAGGTTCCTATGTATATTTATAAACAAGTTTTCACCAATAATTCCCATGTAGAAAAATAATGTTATGCATATTCATATCAGAAATAGGTTTAATATGTTCCTATGTAAATGTATAAACAATATTCCACCCATAATCCCCATGTAGAAAAATAATTATATGCATATTCTTATCAGAAATAGGTTAAATACATTCCTATATATATTTATAAACAATATTCCACCCATAATCCCCATGTAGAAAAATAATTATATGCATATTCTTATCAGAAATGGGTTACATAGGTTACTATGTATATTTAGAAACAATATTCCACCCATAATCCCCATGTAGAAAAATAATTTTATGCATATTCATACAAGAAATAGGTTTAATATGTTCCTATGTAAATATATAAACAATGTTCCACCCATATTCCCCATGTAGAAAAATAATTTTATGCATATTCTTAACAGAAATGGGTTAAAAAGGTTCCTATGTATATTTATAAGCAATATTCAACCCATAATCCCATAAAGCAAAATAATTATATGCATATTCTTATCAGAAATGGGTTAAATATATTCCTATGTATGTTTAACTACAATATCCCATCCATAATCCCCACGTAGAAAAATAATTATATGCATATTCTTATGAGAAATGGGTTAAATAGGTTACTATGTATATTTCTAAACAATATTCAACCCATAATCAGCATATAGCAAAATAATTTTATGCATATTCAAACAGAAATAGGTTTAATATGTTGTTATGTATATTTATAAACAATATTATACCCACAATCCCTATGTAGAAAAATAATTATATGTATATTCTTATCAGAAATGGGTTAAATAGGTTCCTATGTATATTTATAAATAATATTCCACCCATAATCCCAATGAAGAAAAATAATTATATGCATATACTTATCAGAAATGGGTTAAATATATTCCTATGTATGTTTAACTACAATATTCCATCCATAATGCCCATGTAGAAAAATAATTATATGCATATTCTTATCAGAAATAGGTAAAATACGTTCCTATGTATATTTATAAACAATTTTCCACCATAATCCCCATATAGAAAAATAATTATATGCATATTCTTATCAGAAATGGGTTAAATAGGTTCCTATGTATATTTATAAACAATATTCCACCCATAATCCCTATGTAGAAAAATAATTATATGTATATTCTTATCAGAAATGGGTTAAGTAGGTTCCTATGTATATTAATAAACAATATTCCACCCATAATCCGAATGTAGAAAAATAATTATATGCATATTCTTATCAGAAATGGGTTAAATAGGTTACTATGTATATTTAGAAACAATATTCCACCCATAATCCCCATGTAGAAAAATAATTTTATGCATATTCATACAAGAAATAGGTTTAATATGTTCCTATGTAAATATATAAACAATATTCCACCCATAATCCCCATGTAGAAACATAATTATATGCATATTCTTATCAGAAATAGGTTAAATACGTTCCTATGTATATTTATAAACAATAATCCACCCATAATCCCCATGTAGAAAAATAATTATATGCATATTCTTATCAGAAATGGATTAAATAGGTTACTATGTATATTTAGAAACAATATTCCACCCATAATCCCCATGTAGAAAAATAATTTTATGCATATTCATACAAGAAATAGGTTTAATATGTTCCTCTGTAAATATATAAACAATATTCCACCCATAATCTCCATGTAGAAAAATAATTATATGCATATTCTTAACAGAAATGGGTTAAATAGGTTCCTATGTATATTTATAAACAATATTCAACCCATAATCCCATATAGCAAAATAATTATATGCATATTCTTATCAGAAATGGGTTAAATATATTCCTATGTATGTTTAACTACAATATTCCATCCATAATCCCCACGTAGAAAAATAATTATATGCATATTCTTATGAGAAATGGGTTAAATAGGTTCCTATGTATATTTATAAACAATATTCCACCAATAATCCCCATGTAGAAAAATAATTATATGCATATTTTTATCAGAAATGGGTTAAATATGTTGCTATGTATATTTATAAACAATATTCCACCCATAATTCCTATGTAGAAAAATAATTATATGTATATTCTTATCAGAAATGGGTTAAGTAGGTTCCTATGTATATTAATAAACAATATTCCACCCATAATCCCCATGTAGTAAAATAATTATATGCATATTCTTACCAGAAATGGGTTAAATATATTCCTATGCATGTTTAACTACAACATTCCATCAATAATCCCGATGTAGAAAAATAATGATATGCATATTCTTATCAGAAATGGGTTAAATAGGTTCCTATGTATATTTATAAACAATTTTCCACCAATAATTCCCATGTAGAAAAATAATGTTATGCATATTCATATCAGAAATAGGTTTAATATGTTCCTATGTAAATGTATAAACAATATTCCACCCATAATCCCCATGTAGAAAAATAATTATATGCATATTCTTATCAGAAATAGGTTAAATACATTCCTAAGTATATTTATAAACAATATTCCACCCATAATCCCCATGTAGAAAATTTTTTTTATGCATATTCATACAAGAAATAGGTTTAATATGTTCCTATGTAAATATATAAACAATATTCCACCCATAATCTCCATGTAGAAAAATAATTATATGCATATTCTTAACAGAAATGGGTTAAATAGGTTCCTATGTATATTTATAAACAATATTCAACCCATAATCCCATATAGCAAAATAATTATATGCATATTCTTATCAGAAATGGGTTAAATATATTCCTATGTATGTTTAACTACAATATTCCATCCATAATCCCCACGTAGAAAAATAATTATATGCATATTCTTATGAGAAATGGGTTAAATAGGTTCCTATGTATATTTATAAACAATATTCCACCAATAATCCCCATGTAGAAAAATAATTATATGCATATTTTTATCAGAAATGGGTTAAATATGTTGCTATGTATATTTATAAACAATATTCCACCCATAATTCCTATGTAGAAAAATAATTATATGTATATTCTTATCAGAAATGGGTTAAGTAGGTTCCTATGTATATTAATAAACAATATTCCACCCATAATCCCCATGTAGTAAAATAATTATATGCATATTCTTACCAGAAATGGGTTAAATATATTCCTATGCATGTTTAACTACAACATTCCATCAATAATCCCGATGTAGAAAAATAATGATATGCATATTCTTATCAGAAATGGGTTAAATAGGTTCCTATGTATATTTATAAACAATTTTCCACCAATAATTCCCATGTAGAAAAATAATGTTATGCATATTCATATCAGAAATAGGTTTAATATGTTCCTATGTAAATGTATAAACAATATTCCACCCATAATCCCCATGTAGAAAAATAATTATATGCATATTCTTATCAGAAATAGGTTAAATACATTCCTAAGTATATTTATAAACAATATTCCACCCATAATCCCCATGTAGAAAATTTTTTTTATGCATATTCATACAAGAAATAGGTTTAATATGTTCCTATGTAAATATATAAACAATATTCCACCCATAATCCCCATGTAGAAAAATAATTTTATGCATATTCTTAACAGTAATGGGTTAAAAAGGTTCCTATGTATATTTATAAGCAATATTCAACCCATAATCCCACAAAAGCAAAATAATTATATGCATATTCTTATCAGAAATGGGTTAAATATATTCCTATGTATGTTTAACTACAATATCCCATCCATAATCCCCACGTAGAAAAATAATTATATGCATATTCTTATGAGAAATGGGTTAAATAGGTTACTATGTATATTTATAAACAATATTCAACCCATAATCCCCATATAGCAAAATAATTTTATGCATATTCAAACAGAAATAGGTTTAATATGTTGTTATGTATATTTATAAACAATATTATACCCACAATCCCTATGTAGAAAAATAATTATATGTATATTCTTATCAGAAATGGGTTGAATAGGTTCCTATGTATATTTATAAACAATATTCCACACATAATCCCAATGAAGAAAAATAATTATATGCATATACTTATCAGAAATGGGTTAAATATATTCCTATGTATGTTTAACTACGATATTCCATCCATAATGCCCATGTAGAAAAATAATTATATGCATATTCTTATCAGAAATAGGTAAAATACGTTCCTATGTATATTTATAAACAATTTTCCACCATAATCCCCATATAGAAAAATAATTATATGCATATTCTTATCAGAAATGGGTTAAATAGGTTCCTATGTATATTTATAAACAATATTCCACCCATAATCCCTATGTAGAAAAATAATTATATGTATATTCTTATCAGAAATGAGTTAAGTAGGTTCCTATGTATATTAATAAACAATATTCCACCCATAATCCCCATGTAGAAAAATAATTATATGCATATTCTTATCAGAAATGGGTTAAATAGGTTACTATGTATATTTAGAAACAATATTCCACCCATAATCCCCATGTAGAAAAATAATTTTATGCATATTCATACAAGAAATAGGTTTAATATGTTCCTATGTAAATATATAAACAATATTCCACCCATAATCCCCATGTAGAAACATAATTATATGCATATTCTTATCAGAAATAGGTTAAATACGTTCCTATGTATATTTATAAACAATAATCCACCCATAATCCCCATGTAGAAAAATAATTATATGCATATTCTTATCAGAAATGGATTAAATAGGTTACTATGTATATTTAGAAACAATATTCCACCCATAATCCCCATGTAGAAAAATAATTTTATGCATATTCATACAAGAAATAGGTTTAATATGTTCCTATGTAAATATATCAACAATATTCCACCCATAATCTCCATGTAGAAAAATAATTATATGCATATTCTTAACAGAAATGGGTTAAATAGGTTCCTATGTATATTTATAAACAATATTCAACCCATAATCCCATATAGCAAAATAATTATATGCATATTCTTATCAGAAATGGGTTAAATATATCCCCCACATAGAAAAATAATTATATGCATATTCTTATGAGAAATGGGTTAAATAGGTTACTATGTATATTTATAAACAATATTCAACCCATAATCCCCATATAGCAAAATAATTTTATGCATATTCAAACAGAAATAGGTTTAATATGTTGTTATGTATATTTATAAACAATATTATACCCACAATCCCTATGTAGAAAAATAATTATATGTATATTCTTATCAGAAATGGGTTAAATAGGTTCCTATGTATATTTATAAACAATATTCAACCCATAATCTCTATTTAAATCTATTTAACCCATTTCTGATAAGAATATACATATAATTATTTTTCTACATAGGGATTATGGGTGGAATATTGTTTATAAATATACATAGGAACCTATTTAACCAATTTCTGATAAGAATATGCATATAATTATTTTTCTATATGGGGATTATGGTGGAAAATAGTTTATAAATATACATAGGAACGTATTTAACCTATTTCTGATAAGAATATGCATATAATTAGTTTTCTACATGGGCATTATGGATGGAATATTGTTTATAAATATACATAGGGACCTATTTAACCCATTTCTGATAAGAATATACATATAATTATTTTTCTACATAGGGATTGTGGGTGGAATATTGTTTATAAATATACATAGGAACCTACTTAACCCATTTCTGATAAGAATATACATATAATTATGTTTCTACATAGGGGTTATGGGTGGAATATTGTTTATAAATATACATAGGAACCTATTTAACCCATTTCTGATAAGAATATGCATATAATTATTTTTCTATATGGGGATTATGGTGGAAAATTGTTTATAAATATACATAGGAACGTATTTAACCTATTTCTGATAAGAATATGCATATAATTATTTTTCTACATGGGCATTATGGATGGAATATTGTAGTTAAACATACATAGGAATATATTTAACCCATTTCTGATAAGTAAATGCATATAATTATTTTTCTACATGGGGATTATGGGTGGAATTTTGTTTATAAATATACATAGGAACCTATTTAACCCATTTCTGATAAGAATATACATATAATTATTTTTCTACATAGGGATTGTGGGTATAATATTGTTTATAAATATACATAACAACATATTAAACCTATTTCTGTTTGAATATGCATAACATTATTTTGCTATATGGGGATTATGGGTTGAATATTGTTTATAAATATACATAGTAACCTATTTAACCCATTTCTCATAAGAATATGCATATAATTATTTTTCTACGTGGGGATTATGGATGGGATATTGTAGTTAAACATACATAGGAATATATTTAACCCATTTCTGATAAGAATATGCATATAATTATTTTGCTATATCGGATTATGGGTTGAATATTGCTTATAAATATACATAGGAACCTTTTTAACCCATTTCTCTTAAGAATATGCATATAATTATTTTTCTACATGGGGATTATGGGTGGAATATTGTTTATATATTTGCATAGGAACATATTAAACCTATTTCTTGTATGAATATGCATAACATTATTTTTCTACATGGGAATTATTGGTGGAAAATTGTTTATAAATATACATAGGAACCTATTTAACCCATTTCTGATAAGAATATGCATATCATTATTTTTCTACATCGGGATTATGGATGGAATATTGTAGTTAAACATGCATAGGAATATATTTAACCCATTTCGGATAAGAATATACATATAATTATTTTTCTACATAGGGATTATGGGTGGAATATTGTTTATAGATATACATAGGAACCTATTTAAGCCATTTCTGATAAGAATATGCATATAATTATTTTTCTATATGGGGATTATGGTGGAAATTTGTTTATAAATATACATAGGAACCTATTTAACCCATTTCTGATAAGAATATAAATATAATTATTTTTCAGTATGGGGATTATAGGTGGAATATACATAGGAACCTACATATATACATAGGAACCTATTTAACCCATTTCTGATAAGAATATGCATATAATTATTTTTCTATATGGGGATTATGGTGGAAAATTGTTTATAAATGTACATAGGAACCTATTTAACCCATTTCTGATAAGAATATAAATATAATTATTTTTCTATACGGGGATTATGGGTGGAATATTGTTTAAAAATATTTATAGGAACCGATTTAACCCATTTCTGATAAGAATATGCATATAATTATTTTTCTATATGGGGTTATGGGTGGAATATTGTTTATAAATATACATAGGAACCTAATTAAAGCATTTCTGATAAGAATATACATATAATTATTTTTCTACATGGGGATTATGGGTGGAATATTGTTTATAATTATACATAGTAACCTATTTAACCCATTTCTGTTTGAATATGCATATAATTAACTTGCTATATGGGGATTATGGATTGAATATTGTTTATAAATATACATAGGAACCTATTTATCCCATTTATTATAAAAATACGCATATCATTATTTTTCTACATTTGGATTATGGGTGGAATATTGTTTTTAAATATACATAGGAACCTATTTAACCTATTTATATGCTCATAGTTATTTTTCTACATCGGGAGTTTGGGTGGAATATTGTAGATAAACATACATAGCAACATATTAAACCTATTTTTGATAAAAATACGCATATCATTTTTTTTCTACATGGGGATTATGGGTGGAATATTGTTTATAATTATACATAGGAACCTATTTAACCCATTTCTTATAAGAATATGCATATAATTATTTTTCAATATTGTGATTTTAGTGGAAATTTGTTAATAAATATATATAGGAACCTATTTAACCCGTTTCTGATACCAATAATCATTCATTATTCATCTTACTGAATAATGTGGGTTTATTTCTCCCACTGATACCAATGATGGGTCACTATTTTTCCCACTGACACCAATGATGGATCACTGTTCCTTCCTCTGGCTCCAATGAATGGGTAACTGTTCCTTCCACTCACACCAATGATGACTATTTCTACCACTGACACTAACAAACGCTTACTATTTCTCCCAATGACACCAATTGTTACTAATGGTTTACTAATGTTTCTACTGACACCAATGATGGGTCACTGTTCCTCTAACTGGCACCAATGATTATTTCTTCCATTGAGAACTAACAACGCTGATGAGTCATTATTCCATTCACAAATGATGATTTAAATATGCCTTCCACTGACACACCAATCACACCTTTAGTTTCTTTACTGACACCAATGATGTCCTCCCACTCACACCAACAATGAGGTACTATTTCTCTCACTGGTTTGGAAAAGCCGTGATAAAAATGTATGTGTTTACATAAAGATGTATGATTGAGGCTTACATCGGTTTAGGAACGCATTCATGTAATGAGTGTGTTGCATAACTAAAGTCAGGATAACATTGACTTTAGTCATTGACTTTAGCGCAAATATATTCTTTGCGCTAAAGTTACAGGGCTCACGGTTTATTTATACTGTTTGAGACATCGTTGCCAATACCCAAATTAGGACAGAATGTCGGAATTGCTTAAAAAAGATAGAAAAACAGAAATAGAGCACAATATTGGTATAGGCTTTAGTCGGTTTCTATTCGTTTCTAATATCGTTACTCAGGTATTAAAATATGGCCCAATATTGATAATGGTATTTTGAACATAATTCAATTATATTTACTAAGCTATAAAAAAATCTCAAGTAAGCTATGAAAACACTTAAAGTAAATCTTAAAAGTAAGCACAAAAATCGGGCTTGCCTCACTGTGCTAATTTAAGAATAATTCAACTAGTTCAAATCAAATTCAAACCGTCTGACATACTATGTCGGGCTTGTCTCACTGCTATTCTTATTTAAGAACTATTTGAATCCAAGTCAAACCGTCTGACATAGCTATGCTATCCTTAAACTCCGCAATGTCTGACATCTAAGGTAAACCGTATTCTGCTTTTGTTTTTACACTCATTTAATGCAATAGTCACTCAATTTATATCAGCTATCTCAGTGCTAATCCTGATCCTGATTTCGATAGTGCAATATAACCTGAAATTACCGTGCAAAAGCTATCTTCTAGTCTTACCATATTTAGCATTAATGCAACCTTACGGTATATTTAATGTAAGATATACTGAAAATTTGCTTGAAACAAAACCGACTTACGGTGTGCTAAAGTGTGCTCTATTTTGTGTTATGCCGAAATCATCTCATCACATTACCGACATTCTGTTGTAATAGTTTTGGAATTTAGTTTGACAAATATCTTACTAGCGCAACTAGCAACTAGCGCTTAAACCTGTCTCTCAGCAAGTGTTAATCCGTCTCACTGCTATACTTGATATGTTTTTATGCATCTATTTAACATCCACATCAAATAATCCTAATGTATACCGTCTCAACCTCTTCGCAAACCACTCACTATTATAAGGATTTTTTCGCTATATATTTGTACCAGGGAAAACGGATTGTGTAATGCAAATTCACATTTAGGTGATATCAGTGCTATCTTGTCAAATGTTAAATTTACAGTATTTCAGCACTTCCACAGTCTTCGTTAACTCTTAAACTCTGCTGCTTGAGTCTTGCAGGTATTGCAGCAATTATCACACAATTTGATCTCATTGCTATTCCGAGATTCTATCTTAAATCTATCTCTATCTTATTCTATCTCTCAAAAAAAAAATGCGCACTTGTTTTCTAAAGCCCTGTGACTTTATCTTATTCATCACTATTCCTCCAACTGACACCAATGATGGGTATAATTTGTTCACTGGCTGAGAATTTGTTGCATTACTCTAAATCTGGCACATCTCCGGATACATCTTCTTCTTCTCTGCTTGCTAACATCTAGCATTGAGATAAAGTTGCAGGTCTCACGTTTATATTGTCGGACAAATAGTTACCAATACCTTAATTAAGACGAAATGCAATGCTCACTCTGATAGTTGCAATTGCAATAACCTTCTCTTACTATCTCTTATCTATATTTAGCGTAAATGCAACCTATCTTACATCTAATCGTCCAATGTAAATTTGCTTGTGAAATACAGATTGTAACGATCTCTATATAAACCGACTCACTGCTTTGATTACAATCTGCTCTATTTTGTGTTTATCTTTATCTCAACAAATGTCAATGTCTTTGTATATATCTACTCTAATGCACATAATCTCTAAAACACTAATAGGCTACTGCCTATTAATTTGGTTAAAAAAACCGATTTAAATTATCAAGGAATAATACAATGTGTTGTATCACTGCCATATTTGATATGTTTAAAGAAAATGCATCCTAATGTATACCTAATGTGATAACACTCTTAACATGTCTCGCAACCAACTCACTATTATCAGGGCTCAACCATGTAAAATGTCTCACTGATATTTTGCTGTGGACCAGTGGATACGGACCGTGTAATGCAAATTCACATTTAGGTGATAGGTATTATGTTGACAAATGTTACATTTACAGAATTTAAGCAATTTCACAGTCTTCGAAAACTATCCAAGAAAGGTGATGCATCAATTATCAAACAATCTGATCTCATTGCTATTCCCGACATTCTACCTAAATTGCAATTGCAACTATCCTTTGAAATTATAAAAATGCGCACTGGTTTTCTAAAGCCCTGCTAAATATTGTGTTACTTTATCTGACACCAAATTAATACTATTCATTCATTCATCACTATTCCTTCAACTGACACTCATTATGTTTCACTGTTCCTTCCACACATAGGCTGAGAATTTTTTGCTTTACTCTAAATCAAGTACACTGATATTAATTGAGTGATCATTGCCAAAAAAAGAGTGGAGATTGTGGATTTCACATCTGTCAGACGGTTTGAACTAGTTAAATAATTCTTACATAAGCAGAGCAGTGATCCTTGGTAGAAGGCAAAATATCAGCATAGCCTTTATTGTTTACTTTCCCACTAACTATCTCTCAGCCAGTGTAATCTATATGTTTTAAGAAAATGCATCTAACAAATCCTAATGTACACCGTGTATTAATGTCTCCCATTAATATACCAACGGTGGCTCACTATCCTTCCCACTGAAACGAACAAGGCGGTACTATTTTACGAATTCATCCCACAATTATTTTTCCACTGACACGTGGGTCACGATTTCTCCCACTAAAACCAATCATGGGTTACTATTCCTCCCACTGACACTAATGATGGGTCACTATTCTTCCTACTGACACCAAAAATGGGGTACTATTTCTCACACTGACACCAACGTAAGGTCAATAATCCTTAAAATTACACCAATGATGAGGACTATTCCTTCCACCGACACCAATAACTTGACACCAATAATGTTTCACTGTTCATTCCACTGACACCAATGATGGGTAACTTTTTCTCCCACTGACACCAATGATGGGTACTATTCCTCCAATTGACACTAATATTGGATACCTATTCTTCACACAGCACCAAAAATGAGGAACTTTTTCTCACACTGACACCAATGATGGGTCGCTATTCCTCCAACTTACACCAATGACGGGTCACTGTTTCTCCCACTGAAACCAATGGTGGCTCACTATTCCTCCCACTGACACCAATAATGCGGTACTATTTCTCCCAGTTACACCAGTGATGGGTCACTATTCTTTCCACTGTCACAAATCATCTTCCTCCAACTAACACTAATGATAGGTCAATATTCTTCCTATGATTGGTCACTATGATGGTGAATCACTATTCCATCCACCAAATATGGGTCAATATTCCTTAAAATTACACCACTAATGAGGGCTATTCCTTCCACAATCACGTGGAAGTATTTCTCATACTGACATACTGATGTTTCACTGTTCCTTCCAATGACACCAATGATAGGTGACTATTCCTCCCACCGATACCAATGATAGGTGACTATTCCTCTGAATGATGGCTCACTATTCAACAATGTTGGGTAACTATTCCTCCAACGGACACCCATTTCTGGTAAGACTATGCATATAATTTTTTTTCTACATGGGCATTATGGATGGAATATTGTTTATAAATATACATAGGAACCTATTTAAACAATTTCTGGTAAGAATATGCATATCATTATTTTCTACATAGGGATTATGGGTGGAATATTGTTTATAAATATATACATAGGAACCTATTTAACCCATTTCTCATAAGAATATGCATATCATTATTTTTCTACATCGGGATTATGGATGGAATATTGTAGTTAAACATGCATAGGAATATATTTAACCCATTTCTGATAAGAATAAGCATATAATTATTTTTCTACATGGGGATTATGGGTGGAATATTGTTTATTAATATACATAGGAACCTACTTAACCCATTTCTGATAAGAATATACATATAATTATTTTTCTACATAGGGATTATGGGTGGAATATTGTTTATAAATATACATAGGAACCTATTTTACCTATTTCTGATAAGAATATAAATATAATTATTTGTCTATATGGGAATTATGGGTGGAATATTGTTTATATATATACATAGGAACCGATTTAACCCACTTCTGATAAGAATATGCATATAATTATTTTTCTATAATGGGGTTATGGGTGGAATATTGTTTATAAATATACATAGGAACGTATTTAACCTATTTCTGATAAGAATATGCATATAATTATTCTTCTACATGGGGATTATGGGTGGAATATTGTTTATAAATATACATAGTAGCCTATTTAACCCATTTCTGATAAGAATATACATATAATTATTTTTCTACATGGGGATTATGGGTGGAATATTGTTTATAAATATACATAGGAACCTATTTAACCAATTTCTGATAAGGATATGCATATCATTATTTTTCTACATAGGGATTATTGGTGGAATATTGTTTATAAATATACACAGTAACCTATTTAACCAATTTCTGATAAGAATATGCATATAATTATTTTTATATATGGGGATTATGGTGGAAAATTGTTTATAAATATACATAGGAACCTATTTAACACATTGCTGTTAAGAATATGAATATAATTATTTGTCTATATGGGGATTATGGGTGGAATATTGTTTATAAATATACATAGGAACGTATTTAACCTATTTCTGATAAGAATATGCATATAATTATTTTTCTACATGGGGATTATGGTTGGAATATTGTTTATACATTTACATAGGAACATATTAAACCCATTTCTGATAAGAATATGCATATCATTATTTTTCTACATCGGGATTATGGATGGAATATTGTAGTTAAACATGCATAGGAATATATTTAACCCATTTCTGATAAGAATATGCATATAATTATTTTTCTACATGGGGATTATGGGTGGAATATTGTTTATTAATATACATAGGAACCTACTTAACCCATTTCTGATAAGAATATACATATAATTATTTTTCTACATAGGGGTTATGGGTGGAATATTGTTTATAAATATACATAGGAACCTATTTAACCCATTTCTGATAAGAATATGCATATAATTATTTTTCTATATGGGGATTATGGTGGAAAATTGTTTATAAATATACATAGGAACGTATTTAACCTATTTCTGATAAGAATATGCATATAATTATTTTTCTACATGGGCATTATGGATGGAATATTGTAGTTAAACATACATAGGAATATATTTAACCCATTTCTGATAAGTAAATGCATATAATTATTTTGCTATATGGGATTATGGGTTGAATATTGCTTATAAATATACATAGGAACCTTTTTAACCCATTTCTCTTAAGAATATGCATATAATTATTTTTCTACATGGGGATTATGGGTGGAATATTGTTTATACATTTACATAGGAACATATGAAACCTATTTCTGATATGAATATGCATATAATTATTTTTCTACGTGGGGATTATGGATGGGATATTGTAGTTAAACATACATAGGAATATATTTAACCCATTTCTGATAAGTAAATGCATATAATTATTTTGCTATATGGGATTATGGGTGGAATATTGTTTATAAATATACATAGGAACGTATTTACCCTATTTCTGATAAGAATATGCATATAATTATTTTTCTACATGGGGATTATGGGTGGAATATTGTTTATACATTTACATAGGAACATATTAAACCTATTTCTGATATGAATATGCATAACATTATTTTTCTACATGGGAATTATGGGTGGAAAATTGTTTATAAATATACATAGGAACCTATTTAACCCATTTCTGATAAGAATATGCATATAATCATTTTTCTACATGGGGACTATAGTGGAAAATTGTTTATAAATATACATAGGAACCTTTTTAACCCATTGCTGTTAAGAATATGAATATAATTAATTGTCTATATGGCGATTATGGGTGGAATATTGCTTATAAATATACATAGGAACGTATTTAACCTATTTCTGATAAGAATATGCATATAATTATTTTTCTACATGGGCATTATGGATGGAATATTGTAGTTAAACATACATATGAATATATTTAACCCATTTCTGATAAGTATATGCATATAATTATTTTTCTACATGGGGATTATGGGTGGAATATTGTTTATAAATATACATACGAACCTATTTAACCCATTTCTGATAAGAATATGCATAGAATTATTTTTCTACATGGGGACTATAGTGGAAAATTGTTTATAAATATACATAGGAACCTATTTAACCCATTTCTGATAAGAATATGCATTCGCTACACTACTGAGGGTGTGCTTTGCTTGTAACTGCATCCGCAGGACATTGGTTGACAGAACTGTGGACTCTGGCGGTAACTCCATGTCCCGTTTTTTCCTCCTGCCTCTTTGGAGGACCCTGGGATGGGACAAATGGGACAGCTCCATCCCCTACAACTGGGACACCCCTTGGTACTACTTGGACACCTTCAAGTTTATTAAGGAGCTGGGGCTACATGGAGTGAAGCCCGACTTGTGGAAGCCAAAAACTATCCACAAGTTGATCAGAGCATCGGACATTGTTGAGACTGTTCCAGGCCTCCCTACAGCCACTTATAAAGTGGTCTGGAGGAATGTTTCTTCAAAGAGTCTCACCAACAGGCACAAAGATCTGGCATGGATGGCAATCCAAGGGGGGTTGCCACTCAGGACATTCATGCATGCCAGAAACCTGTGCAGATACAGGCACTGCCCCTTTTGCATCATCCAGGAGGAAACTGCTCTGCATGTTTTCTGGGAGTGCCCCTTTGCACAGGACCTGTTGAGGGCCTTGGAACCCGAACTCAAAGACTTTGTGCCACAGACTGCTATCACACACTTTAGTGTGTTGAACGGACTCTTCTGTGGAACTCATTCACAGGAGGACATTGACGGTGCCTGGCGGGTGCTGTGTTGCTTTAAGGACGCTTTATGGTGCGCCAGGAAGCGCCTCATCCACCAGCGGGAGAGGATGTCCAACGAGGACTGTCGCAGACTGGTTCACAGTCTGCTCAGAGACTATCACTTGATGGACTTCAAGGAGGAAGAGGAGGTGATGTTTCGGGGTATTATTACTCTGCACGACACATTAGGCATCATACCGCAGGATGAATGTAATTTATTTGTATGCCTGGCAATGTATTGTTATGTAGTGTATTTATGCGCTGCGTCGCAATACTGAATGTACCCTGTTTAAGTATTTGTTTTTTGTATATTTTCTTGCAAAATAAAGTATACATTTTCAATCAAAAAATAGGTTTAATATGTTCCTATGTAAATGTATAAACAATATTCCACCCATAATCCCCATGTAGAAAAATAATTATATGCATATTCTTATCAGAAATTGGTTAAATAGGTTCCTATGTATATTTATAAACAATATTCCACCCATAATCCCCATATAGACAAATAATTATATTCATATTCTTAACAGCAATGGGTTAAATAGGTTCCTATGTATATTTATAAACAATTTTCCACCATAATCCCCATATATAAAAATAATTATATGCATATTCTTATCAGAAATTGGTTAAATAGGTTCCTATGTATATTTATAAACAATATTCCACCAATAATCCCCATGTAGAAATATAATTATATGCATATTTTTATCAGAAATGGGTTAAATATGTTGCTATGTATATTTATAAACAATATTCCACCCATAATCCCATATAGACAAATAATTATATTTATATTCTTATCAGAAATGTGTTAAATAGGTTGCTATGTATATTTATAAACAATTTTCCACCATAATCCCCATACAGAAAAATAATTACATGCATATTCTTATCAGAAATGGGTTAAATAGGTTTCTATGTATATTTATAAACAATATTTTACCCATAATCCCTATGTAGAAAAATAATTATATGTATATTCTTATCAGAAATGGGTTAAGTAGGTTCCTATGTATATTAATAAACAATATTCCACCCATAATCCCCATGTAGAAAAATAATGATATGCATATTCTTATCAGAAATGGGTTAAATAGGTTCCTATGTATATTTATAAACAATTTTCCACCCATAATCCCCATGTAGAAAAATAATGTTATGCATATTCATATCAGAAATAGGTTTAATATGTTCCTATGTAAATGTATAAACAATATTCCACCCATAATCCCCATGTAGAAAAATAATTTTATGCATATTCATACAAGAAATAGGTTTAATACGTTCCTATGTATATTTATAAACGATATTCCACCCATAATCCCCGTGTAGAAAAATAATTATATGCATATTCTTATCAGAAATGGGTTAAATAGGTTACTATGTATATTTAGAAACAATATTCCACCCATAATCCCCATGTAAAAAAATAATTTTATGCATATTCATACAAGAAATAGGATTAATATGTTCCTATGTAAATATATAAACAATATTCCACCCATAATCCCCATGTAGAAAAATAATTATATGTATATTCTTATCAGAAATGGGTTAAATATATTCCTATGTATGTTTAACTACAATATTCCATCCATAATCCCCACGTAGAAAAATAATTATATGTATATTCTTATCAGAAATGGGTTAAATAGGTTCCTATGTATATTTATAAACAATATTCCACCCATAATCCCCATGTAGAAAAATAATTATATGCATATACTTATCAGAAATGGGTTAAATATATTCCTATGTATGTTTAACTACAATATTCCATCCATAATGCCCATGTAGAAAAATAATTATATGCATATTCTTAACAGAAATAGGTTAAATACGTTCCTATGTATATTTATAAGCAATATTCCACCCATAATCCCCATATAGACAATTAATTATATTCATATTCTTAACAGCAATGGGTTAAAAAGGTTCCTATGTATATTTATAAACAATTTTCCACCCATAATTCCCATGTAGAAAAATAATGTTATGCATACTCATATCAGAAATAGGTTTAATATGTTCCTATGTAAATGTATAAACAATATTCCACCCATAATCCCCATGTAGAAAAATAATTATATGCATATTCTTATTAGAAATAGGGTAAATACGTTCCTATGTATATTAATAAACAATATTCCACCCATAATCCCCATGTAGAAAAATAATTTTATGCATATTCATACAAGAAATAGGTTTAATATGTTCCTATGCAAATATATAAACAATATTCCACCCATAATCCCCATGTAGAAAAATAATTATATGCATATTCTTAAGAGAAATGGGTTAAAAAGGTTCCTATGTATATTTATAAGCAATATTCAACCCATAATCCCATATAGCAAAATAATTATATGCATATTCTTATCAGAAATGGGTTAAATATATTCCTATGTATGTTTAACTACAATATCCCATCCATAATCCCCACGTAGAAAAATAATTATATGCATATTCTTATGAGAAATGGGTTAAATAGGTTACTATGTATATTTATAAACAATATTCAACCCATAATCCCCTATAGCAAAATAATGTTATGCATATTCAAACAGAAATAGGTTTAATATGTTGTTATGTATATTTATAAACAATATTATACCCACAATCCCTATGTAGAAAAATAATTATATGTATATTCTTATCAGAAATGGGTTAAATAGGTTCCTATGTATATTTATAAACAATATTCCACCCATAATCCCCATGTAGAAAAATAATTATATGCATTTACTTATCAGAAATGGGTTAAATATATTCCTATGTATGTTTAACTACAATATTCCATCCATAATGCCCATGTAGAAAAATAATTATATGCATATTCTTATCAGAAATAGGTTAAATACGTTCCTATGTATATTTATAAACAATTTTCCACCATAATCCCCATATAGAAAAATAATTATATGCATATTCTTATCAGAAATGGGTTAAATAGGTTCCTATGTATATTTATAAACAATATTCCACCCATAACCCCTATGTAGAAACATAATTATATGTATATTCTTATCAGAAATGGGTTAAGTAGGTTCCTATGTATATTTATAAACAATATTCCACCCACAATCCCTATGTAGAAAAATAATTATATGTATATTCTTATCAGAAATGGGTTAAATAGGTCCCTATGTATATTTATAAACAATATTCCACCCATAATCCCCATGTAGAAAAATAATTATATGCATATACTTATCAGAAATGGGTTAAATATATTCCTATGTATGTTTAACTACAATATTCCATCCATAATGCCCATGTAGAAGAATAATTATATGCATATTCTTATCAGAAATAGGTTAAATACGTTCCTATGTATAGTTATAAACTATTTTCCACCATAATCCCCATATAGAAAAATAATTATATGCATATTCTTATCAGAAATGGGTTAAATAGGTTCCTATGTATATTTATAAACAATATTCCACCCAGAATCCCTATGTAGAAAAATAATTATATGTATATTCTTATCAGAAATGGGTTAAGTAGGTTCCTATGTATATTAATAAACAATATTCCACCCATAATCCCCATGTAGAAAAATAATTATATGCATATTCTTATCAGAAATGGGTTAAATAGGTTCCTATGTATATTTATAAACAATTTTCCACCCATAATCCCCATGTAGAAAAATAATGTTATGCATATTCATATCAGAAATAGGTTTAATATGTTCCTATGTAAATGTATAAACAATATTCCAACCATAATCCCCATGTAGAAAAATAATTATATGCATATTCTTATCAGAAATAGGTTAAATACGTTCCTATGTATATTTATAAACAATATTCCACCCATAATCCCCATATAGACAAATAATTATATTCATATTCTTAACAGCAATGGGTTAAATAGGTTCCTATGTATATTTATAAACAATTTTCCACCATAATCCCCATATATAAAAATAATTATATGCATATTCTTATCAGAAATTGGTTAAATAGGTTACTATGTATATTTATAAACAATATTCCACCAATAATCCCTATGTAGAAAAATAATGATATGCATATTCTTATCAGAAATTGGTTAAATAGGTTCCTATGTATATTTATAAACAATATTCCACCCATAATCCCCATGTAGAAAAATAATTATATGTATATTCTTATCAGAAATGGGTTAAATAGATTTAAATAGAGATTATGGGTTGAATATTGTTTATAAATATACATAGGAACCTATTTAACCCATTTCTGTTAAGAATATGCATATAATTATTTTTCTACATCAGGATTATGGTGGAAAATTGTTTATAAATATACATCTGAACCTATTTATCCCATTTCTGATAAGAATATACATATAATTATTTTTCTACATGGGGATTATGGGTGGAATATTGTTTATAAATATACATAGTAACCTATTTAACCCATTTCTGATAAGAATATACATATAAATATTTTTCTACATGGGGATTATGGGTGGAATATTGTTTATAAATATACATAGGAACCTATTTAACCAATTTCTGATAAGAATATGCATATAATTATTTTTCTACATGGGGATTATGGGTGGAATATTGTTTATAAATATATATAGGAATGTATTTAACCTATTTCTGATTAGAATATGCATATAATTATTTTTCTACATGGGGATTATGGGTGGAATATTGTTTATACATTTACATAGGAACATATTAAACCTATTTCTGATATGAATATGCATAACATTATTTTTCTACGTGGGGATTATGGATGGAATATTGTAGTTAAACATACATAGGAATATATTTAACCAATTTCTCATAAAAATATGCATATAATTATTTTTCTACATGGGAATGATGGGTGGAATATTGTTCATAAATATACATAGGAACCTATTTAACCAATTTCTGATAAGAATATGCATATAATTATTTTTATATATGGGGATTATGGTGGAAAATTGTTTATAAATATACATAGGAACCTTTTTAACCCATTGCTGTTAAGAATATGAATATAATTAATTGTCTATATGGGGATTATGGGTGGAACGTATTTAACCTATTTCTGATAAGAATATGCATATAATTATTTTTCTACATGGGCATTATGGATGGAATATTGTAGTTAAACATACATAGGAATATATTTAACCCATTTCTGATAAGTATTTGCATATAATTATTTTTCTACATGGGGATTATGGGTGGAATATTGTTTATAAATATACATAGGAACGTATTTAACCTATTTCTGATAAGAATATGCATATAATTATTATTCTACATGGGCATTATGGATGGAATATTGTAGTTAAACATACATAGGAATATATTTAACTCATTTCTGATAAGTATATGGATATAATTATTTTTCTACATGGGGATTATGGGTGGAATATTGTTTATAAATATGCATAGGAACCTATATAACCCATTTCTGATAAGAATATACATATAATTATTTTTCTACATAGGGATTGTGGGTATAATATTGTTTATAAATATACATAACAACATATTAAACCTATTTCTGTTTGAATATGCATAAAATTATTTTGCTATATGGGGATTATGGGTTGAATATTGTTTATAAATATACATAGTAACCTATTTAACCCATTTCTCATAAGAATATGCATATAATTATTTTTCTACGTGGGGGATATATTTAACCCATTTCTGATAAGAATATGCATATAATTATTTTGCTATATGGGATTATGGGTTGAATATTGTTTATAAATATACATAGGAACCTATTTAACCCATTTCTGTTAAGAATATGCATATAATTATTTTTCTACATGGAGATTATGGGTGGAATATTGTTGATATATTTACACAGGAACATATTAAACCTATTTCTTGTATGAATATGCATAAAATTATTTTTCTACATGGGGATTATGGGTGGAATATTGTTTCTAAATATACATAGTAACCTATTTAATCCATTTCTGATAAGAATATGCATATAATTATGTTTCTACATGGGGATTATGGGTGGAATATTGTTTATATATTTACATAGGAACATATTAAACCTATTTCTTGTATGAATATGCATAAAATTATTTTTCTACATGGGGATTATGGGTGGAATATTGTTTCTAAATATACATAGTAACCTATTTGACCCATTTCTGATAAGAATATGCATATAATTATTTTTCTACATGGGGATTATGGGTGGAATATTGTTTATTAATATACATAGGAACCTACTTAACTCATTTCTGATAAGAATATACATATAATTATTTTTCTACATAGGGATTATGGGTGGAATATTGTTTATAAATATACATAGGAACCTATTTAACCCATTTCTGATAAGAATATGCATATAATTATTTTTCTATATGGGGATTATGGTGGAAAATTGTTTATAAATATACATAGGAACGTATTTTACCTATTTCTGATAAGAATATGCATATAATTATTTTTCTACATGGGCATTATGGATGGAATATCGTAGTTAAACATACATAGGAATATATTTAACCCATTTCTGATAAGTATATGCATATAATTATTTTTCTTCATTGGGATTATGTGTGGAATATTGTTTATAAATATACATAGGAACCTATTCAACCCATTTCTGATAAGAATATACATATAATTATTTTTCTACATAGGGATTGTGGGTATAATATTGTTTATAAATATACATAACAACATATTAAACCTATTTCTGTTTGAATATGCATAAAATTATTTTGCTATATGGGGATTATGGATTGAATATTGTTTATAAATATACATAGTAACCTATTTAACCCATTTCTCATAAGAATATGCATATAATTATTTTTCTACGTGGGGATTATGGATGGGATATTGTAGTTAAACATACATAGGAATATATTTAACCCATTTCTGATAAGAATATGCATATAATTATTTTGCTTTTGTGGGATTATGGGTTGAATATTGCTTATAAATATACATAGGAACCTTTTTAACCCATTTCTGTTAAGAATATGCATAAAATTATTTTTCTACATGGGGATTATGGGTGGAATATTGTTTATATATTTACATAGGAACATATTAAACCTATTTCTTGCATGAATATGCATAAAAAAATTTTTCTACATGGGGATTATGGGTGGAATATTGTTTATAAATATACTTAGGAATGTATTTAACCTATTTCTGATAAGAATATGCATATAATTATTTTTCTACATGGGGATTATGGGTGGAATATTGTTTATACATTTACATAGGAACATATTAAACCTATTTCTGATATGAATATGCATAACATTATTTTTCTACATGGGAATTATTGGTGGAAAATTGTTTATAAATATACATAGGAACCTATTTAACCCATTTCTGATAAGAATATGCATATCATTATTTTTCTACATCGGGATTATGGATGGAATATTGTAGTTAAACATGCATAGGAATATATTTAACCCATTTCTGGTAAGAGTATGCATATAATTATTTTACTACATGGGGATTATGGGTGGAATATTGTTTATTAATATACATAGGAACCTACTTAACCCATTTCTGATAAGAATATACATATAATTATTTTTCTACATAGGAATTATGGGTGGAATATTGTTTATAAATATACATAGCAACATATTTAACCCATTTCTGATAAAAATATGCATATAATTATTTTTCTACATGGGGATTATTGGTGGAATATTGTTTATAAATATACATAGGAACCTATTTAACCCATTTCTCATAAGAATATGCATATAATTATTTTTCTACGTGGAGATTATGGATGGAATATTGTAGTTAAACATACATAGGAATATATTTAACCAATTTCTCATAAAAATATGCATATAATTATTTTTCTACATGGGAATTATGGGTGGAATATTGTTTATAAATATACATAGGAACCTATTTAACCAATTTCTGATAAGAATATGCATATAATTATTTATATATATGGGGATTATGGTGGAAAATTGTTTATAAATATACATAGGAACCTTTTTAACCCATAGCTGTTAAGAATATGAATATAATTAATTGTCTATATGGGGATTATGGGTCCAGTACATTCATGGCCGCCGTGTGCACGCGGCCCTGGTCAGTCTTGACCAGGAGAAGGCCTTTGACCGTGTCTCCCATGAGTTTATGTGCAGAGCTCTGCGCAGGTTTGGTCTTGGGGAAATGTTTTGTTCGTATGTGAATGTGATGTACACTGACATTTCTAGTTTGGTGCTGGTTAATGGCTGGAAAACTGACCCCTTTCCAATTTTGTCTGGGGTCAGACAAGGCTGCCCTCTCTCACCTCTGCTTTTTGTTTGTCGTATAGAGCTCTTCGCCCGAAAGCATCAGATGGAACCCAGAGATCAGAGGGATCACCGCACCAGGACCGGACAGACGGGAGGTCAAGTGCTCACTCTACATGGACGACGTGACGGTGTTCTGTGCTGATCGGCGCTCCATCGACACACTCGCCCAGACCTGTGAGGACTTAGGCCAAGCTTCAGGGGTAAAGGTCAACTGCGGGAAGTCAGAAGTCATGCTCTTCGGAAAGTGGTTCCTGCCTTCTTCTGCACCAATTCCTTTCAGCGTCAAGACGGACTTCATCAAAATCCTTGGGGTCTGGTTTGGAGCTGAGGGTGCAGCCCTGAAGTCCTGGGAGGAAAGACTGTCTAAGATGCGACAGAAGTTTGGACTTTGGAGCCTCAGAGAACTCACCATCGAAGGCAAAACACTGGCACTCCGCAGCGAGATCCTCCCTGTGTTGCAGTACCTCGCCCAGGCCTGGCCTGGGCGAGAAAATAGATTTTCTGATAAGAATATACATATAATTATTTTTCTGCATAGGGATTATGGGTGAAATATTGTTTATAAATATACATAGAAACCTATTTAACCCATTTCTGATAAGAATATGCATGTAATTATTTTTCTGTATGGGGATTATGGTGGAAAATTGTTTATAAATATACATAGGAACCTATTTAACTCATTTCTGATAAGAATATAAATATAATTATTTGTCTATATGGGGTTATGGGTGGAATATTGTTTATAAATATACATAGGAACCTATTTAACCCATTTCTGATAAGAATATGCATATAATTTTTTTTCTATATGGGGTTATGGGTGGAATATTGTTTATAAATATACATAGTAACCTATCTAACCCATTTCTGATAAGAATATACATATAATTATTTTTCTACATGGGGATTATGAGTGGAATGTTGTTTATAAATATACATAGGAACCTATGTAACCAATTTCTGATAAGAATATGCATATCATTATTTTTCTACATAGGGATTATGGATGGAATATTGTAGTTAAACATACATAGGAATATATTTAACCAATTTCTGATAAGAATATGCATATAATTTTTTTTCTACATGGGGATTATGGGTGGAATATTGTTTATAAATATACATAGCAACATATTTAACCCATTTCTGATAAAAATATGCATATAATTATATTTCTACATGGGGATTATTGGTGGAATATTGTTTATAAATATACATAGGAACCTATTTAACCAATTTCTGATAAGAATATGCATATAATTATTTTTATATATGGGGATTATGGTGGAAAATTGTTTATAAATATACATATGAACCTATTTAACCCATTGCTGTTAAGAATATGAATATAATTATTTGTCTATATGGGGATTATGGGTGGAATATTGTTTATAAATATACATAGGAACGTATTTAACCTTTTTCTGATAAGAAAATGCATATAATTATTTTTCTACATGGGGATTATGGGTGGAATATTGTTTATACATTTACATAGGAACATATTAAACCTATTTCTGATATGAATATGCATAACATTATTTTTCTACATGGGGATTATGGGTGGAATATTGTTTATAAATATACATAGGAACCTATTTAACCAATTTCTGGTAAGAATATGCATATCATTATTTTCTACATAGGGATTATGGATGGAATATTGTAGTTAAACATGCATAGGAATATATTTAACCCATTTTGGATAAGAATATGCATATAATTATTTTTCTATATGGGGATTATGGGTGGAATATTGTTTATAAATATACATAGGAACCTATTTAACCAATTTCTGGTAAGAATATGCATATCATTATTTTCTACATAGGGATTATGGGTGGAATACTGTTTTTAAATATACATAGTAACCTATTTAACCCATTTCTCATAAGCATATGCATATCATTATTTTTCTACATCGGGATTATGGATGGAATATTGTAGTTAAACATGCATAGGAATATATTTAACCCATTTCGGATAAGAATATGCATATAATTATTTTTCTACATGGGGATTATGGGTGGAATATTGTTTTTTAATATACATACGAACCTATTTAACCCATCTCTGATAAGAATATACATATAATTATTTTTCTACATAGGGATTATGGGTGGAATATTGTTTATAGATATACATAGGAACCTATTTAACCCATTTCTGATAAGAATATGCATATAATTATTTTTCTATATGGGGATTATGGTGGAAATTTGTTTATAAATATACACAGGAACCTATTTAACCCATTTCTGATAAGAATATAAATATAATTATTTTTCAGTATGGGGATTATAGGTGGAATATTGTTTAAAAATATACATAGGAACCTATTTAACCCATTTCTGATAAGAATATGCATATAATTATTTTTCTATATGGGAATTATGGGTGGAATATTGTTTATATATATACATAGGAACCGATTTAACCCACTTCTGATAAGAATATGCATATAATTATTTTTCTATAATGGGGTTATGGGTGGAATATTGTTTATAAATATACATAGGAACATATTTAACCTATTTCTGATAAGAATATGCATATAATTATTCTTCTACATGGGGGTTATGGGTGGAATATTGTTTATAAATATACATAGTAACCTATTTAACCCATTTCTGATAAGAATATACATATAATTATTTTTCTACATGGGGATTATGGGTGGAATATTGTTTATAAATATACATAGGAACCTATTTAACCAATTTCTGATAAGGATATGCATATCATTATTTTTCTACATAGGGATTATTGGTGGAATATTGTTTATAAATATACACAGTAACCTATTTAACCAATTTCTGATAAGAATATGCATATAATTATTTTTATATATGGGGATTATGGTTGGAATATTGTTTATACATTTACATAGGAACATATTAAACCCATTTCTGATAAGAATATGCATATCATTATTTTTCTACATCGGGATTATGGATGGAATATTGTAGTTAAACATGCATAGGAATATATTTAACCCATTTCTGATAAGAATATGCATATAATTATTTTTCTACATGGGGATTATGGGTGGAATATTGTTTATTAATATACATAGGAACCTACTTAACCCATTTCTGATAAGAATATACATATAATTATTTTTCTACATAGGGGTTATGGGTGGAATATTGTTTATAAGGAACCTATTTAACCCATTTCTGATAAGAATATGCATATAATTATTTTTCTATATGGGGATTATGGTGGAAAATTGTTTATAAATATACATAGGAACGTATTTAACCTATTTCTGATAAGAATATGCATATAATTATTTTTCTACATGGGCATTATGGATGGAATATTGTAGTTAAACATACATAGGAATATATTTAACCCATTTCTGATAAGTAAATGCATATAATTATTTTTCTACATGGGGATTATGGGTGGAATATTGTTTATAAATATACATAGGAACCTATTTAACCCATTTCTGATAAGAATATACATATAATTATTTTTCTACATAGGGATTGTGGGTATAATATTGTTTATAAATATACATAACAACATATTAAACCTATTTCTGTTTGAATATGCATAAACTTATTTTGCTATATGGGGATTATGGGTTGAATATTGTTTATAAATATACATAGTAACCTATTTAACCAATTTCTCATAAGAATATGCATATAATTATTTTTCTACGTGGGGATTATGGATGGGATATTGTAGTTAAACATACATAGGAATATATTTAACCCATTTCTGATAAGAATATGCATATAATTATTTTGCTATATGGGATTATGGGTTGAATATTGCTTATAAATATACATAGGAACCTTTTTAACCCATTTCTCTTAAGAATATGCATATAATTATTTTTCTACATGGGGATTATGGGTGGAATATTGTTTATACATTTACATAGGAACATATTAAACCTATTTCTGATATGAATATGCATATAATTATTTTTCTACGTGGGGATTATGGATGGGATATTGTAGTTAAACATACATAGGAATATATTTAACCCATTTCTGATAAGAATATGCATATAATTATTTTGCTATATGGGATTATGGGTGGAATATTGTTTATAAATATACATAGGAACGTATTTACCCTATTTCTGATAAGAATATGCATATAATTATTTTTCTACATGGGGATTATGGGTGGAATATTGTTTATACATTTACATAGGAACATATTAAACCTATTTCTGATATGAATATGCATAACATTATTTTTCTACATGGGAATTATGGGTGGAAAATTGTTTATAAATATACATAGCAACCTATTTAACCCATTTCTGATAAGAATATGCATATAATCATTTTTCTACATGGGGACTATAGTGGAAAATTGTTTATAAATATACATAGGAACCTTTTTAACCCATTGCTGTTAAGAATATGAATATAATTAATTGTCTATATGGCGATTATGGGTGGAATATTGCTTATAAATATACATAGGAACGTATTTAACCTATTTCTGATAAGAATATGCATATAATTATTTTTCTACATGGGCATTATGGATGGAATATTGTAGTTAAACATACATAGGAATATATTTAACCCATTTCTGATAAGTATATGCATATAATTATTTTTCTACATGGGGATTATGGGTGGAATATTGTTTATAAATATACATACGAACCTATTTAACCCATTTCTGATAAGAATATGCATAGAATTATTTTTCTACATTGTTTATAAATATACATAGGAACCTATTTATCCCATTTCTTTTAAAAATATGCATATAATTATTTTTTTACATCGGGATTATGGGTGGAATATTGTTTATGAATTTACATAGGAACATATTAAACCTATTTCTGATATGAATATGCATAACATTTTTTTTCTACATGGGGATTATGGGTGGAATATTGTTTATAAATATACAAAGGAACATATTTAACCAATTTCTGATAAGATTATGTATATAAGTATTTTTCTACATAGGGATTATGGGTGAAATATTGTTTATAAATATACATAGGAACCTATTTAGTCCATTTCTGATAAGAATATGAATATAATTATTTGTCTATATGGGGATTATGGGTGGAATATTGTTCATAAATATACATAGGAACCTATTTAACCTATTTCTGATAAGAATATGCATATCATTATTTTTCTACATGTGGATTAAGGGTGGAATATTGTTTATAAATATACATAGGAACCTATTTAACCCATTTCTGATAAGAATATGCATATCATTATTTTTCTATATGGGGATTATGGATAGAATATTGTTTATAAATATACATAGGAACCTATTTATCCCATTTCTTTTAAAAATACGCATATAATTCTTTTTCTACATATGGATTATGGGTGGAATTTTGTTTATAAATATACATAGGAACCTATTTAACCAATTTCTGATAAGAATATGCACATAGTTATTTTTCTACATCAGGATTTTGGGTGAAATATTCTAGATAAACATACACAGCAACATATTAAACCTATTTTTGATAACAATACGCATATCATTATTTTTCTACATGTGGATTAAGGGTGGAATATTGTTTATAAATATACATAGGAACCTATTTAACCCATTTCTGATAAGAATATGCATAACATTATTTTTCTACATCGGGATTTTGGGTGAAATATTCTAGATAAACATACACAGCAACATATTAAACCTATTTTTGATAACAATACGCATATCATTATTTTTCTACATGTGGATTAAGGGTGGAATATTGTTTATAAATATACATAGGAACCTATTTAACCCATTTCTGATAAGAATATGTATATAAGTATTTTTCTACATAGGGATTTTGGGTGAAATATTGTTTATAAATATACATAGGAACCTATTTAGCCCATTTCTGATAAGGATATGCATATAATTATTTTTCTACATGGGGATTATGGGTGGAATATTGTTTATAAATATACATAGCAACATATTAAACCTATTTATGTTTGAATATGCATATAATTATTTTGCTATATGGGGATTATGGATTGAATATATTTTATAAATATACATAGGAACCTATTTAACCTATTTCTGATAAGAATATGCATATCATTATTTTTCTACATGTGGATTAAGGGTGGAATATTGTTTATAAATATACATAGGAACCTATTTAACCCATTTCTGATAAGAATATGCATATCATTATTTTTCTATATGGGGATTATGGATAGAATATTGTTTATAAATATACATAGGAACCTATTTATCCCATTTCTTTTAAAAATACGCATATAATTCTTTTTCTACATATGGATTATGGGTGGAATTTTGTTTATAAATATACATAGGAACCTATTTAACCAATTTCTGATGAGAATATGCACATAGTTATTTTTCTACATCAGGATTTTGGGTGAAATATTCTAGATAAACATACACAGCAACATATTAAACCTATTTTTGATAACAATACGCATATCATTATTTTTCTACATGTGGATTAAGGGTGGAATATTGTTTATAAATATACATAGGAACCTATTTAACCCATTTCTGATAAGAATATGCATAACATTATTTTTCTACATCGGGATTTTGGGTGAAATATTCTAGATAAACATACACAGCAACATATTAAACCTATTTTTGATAACAATACGCATATCATTATTTTTCTACATGTGGATTAAGGGTGGAATATTGTTTATAAATATACATAGGAACCTATTTAACCCATTTCTGATAAGAATATGTATATAAGTATTTTTCTACATAGGGATTTTGGGTGAAATATTGTTTATAAATATACATAGGAACCTATTTAGCCCATTTCTGATAAGAATATGCATATAATTATTTTTCTACATGGGGATTATGGGTGGAATATTGTTTATAAATATACATAGCAACATATTAAACCTATTTATGTTTGAATATGCATATAATTATTTTGCTATATGGGGATTATGGATTGAATATATTTTATAAATATACATAGGAACCTATTTAACCCATTTCTGATAAGAATATGCATACAATTATTTTTTACATGGGGATTATGGGTGGAATATTGTTTATAAATATACATAGGAACCTATTTCACCCATTTCTGATTAGAATATGCATATAATTATTTTTCTACATGGGGATTATGGATAGAATATTGTTTATAAATATACATAGGAACCTATTCATCCCATTTCTTTTAAAAATACGCATATAATTATTTTTCTACATCGGGATTATGGGTGGAATATTGTTTATGAATTTACATAGGTACATATTTAACCTATTTCTGATATGAATATGCATAACATTATTTTTCTACATGGGGATTATGGGTGGAATATTGTTTATAAATATAAATAGGAACATATTTAACCAATTTCTGATAAGATTATGTATATAAGTATTTTTCTACATAGGGATTATGGGTGAAATATTGTTTATAAATATACATAGGAATCTATTTAGCCCATTTCTGATAAGAATATGCATATAATTATTTTTCTACGTGGGGATTATGGGTGGAATATTGTTTATAAATAAACATAGCAAGATATTAAACCTATTTCTGTTTGAATATGCATATAATTATTTTGCTATATGGGGATTATGGATTGAATATTGTTTATAAATATACATAGGAACCTATTTAACCCATTTCTGATAAGACTATGCATACAATTATTTTTTACATGGGGATTATGGGTGGAATATTGTTTATAAATATACATAGCAACCTATTTCACCCATTTCTGATTAGAATATGCATATAATTATTTTTCTACATGGGTATTATGGATAGAATATTGTTTATAAATATACATAGCAACCTATTTCACCCATTTCTGATTAGAATATGCATATAATTATTTTTCTACATGGGTATTATGGATAGAATATTGTTTATGAATTTACATAGGAACATATTAAACCTATTTCTGATATGAATATGCATAACATTTTTTTTCTACATGGGGATTATGGGTGGAATATTGTTTATAAATATACATAGGAACATATTTAACCAATTTCTGATAAGATTATGTATATAAGTATTTTTCTACATAGGGATTATGGGTGAAATATTGTTTATAAATATACATAGGAACCTATTTAGCCCATTTCTGATAAGAATATGAATATAATTATTTGTCTATATGGGGATTATGGGTGGAATATTGTTCATAAATATACATAGGAACCTATTTAACCTATTTCTGATAAGAATATGCATATCATTATTTTTCTACATGTGGATTAAGGGTGGAATATTGTTTATAAATATACATAGGAACCTATTTAACCCATTTCTGATAAGAATATGCATATCATTATTTTTCTATATGGGGATTATGGATAGAATATTGTTTATAAATATACATAGGAACCTATTTATCCCATTTCTTTTAAAAATACGCATATAATTCTTTTTCTACATATGGATTATGGGTGGAATTTTGTTTATAAATATACATAGGAACCTATTTAACCAATTTCTGATAAGAATATGCACATAGTTATTTTTCTACATCGGGATTTTGGGTGAAATATTCTAGATAAACATACACAGCAACATATTAAACCTATTTTTGATAACAATACGCATATCATTATTTTTCTACATGTGGATTAAGGGTGGAATATTGTTTATAAATATACATAGGAACATATTTAACCAATTTCTGATAAGATTATGTATATAAGTATTTTTCTACATAGGGATTATGGGTGAAATATTGTTTATAAATATACATAGGAATCTATTTAGCCCATTTCTGATAAGAATATGCATATAATTATTTTTCTACGTGGGGATTATGGGTGGAATATTGTTTATAAATAAACATAGCAACATATTAAACCTATTTCTGTTTGAATATGCATATAATTATTTTGCTATATGGGGATTATGGATTGAATATTGTTTATAAATATACATAGGAACCTATTTAACCCATTTCTGATAAGAATATGCATACAATTATTTTTTACATGGGGATTATGGGTGGAATATTGTTTATAAATATACATAGCAACCTATTTCACCCATTTCTGATTAGAATATGCATATAATTATTTTTCTACATGGGTATTATGGATAGAATATTGTTTATAAATATACATAGGAACCTATTTATCCCATTTCTTTTAAAAATATGCATATAATTATTTTTCTACATCGGGATTATGGGTGGAATATTGTTTATGAATTTACATAGGAACATATTAAACCTATTTCTGATATGAATATGCATAACACTTTTTTTCTACATGGGGATTATGGGTGGAATATTGTTTATAAATATACAAAGGAACATATTTAACCAATTTCTGATAAGATTATGTATATAAGTATTTTTCTACATAGGGATTATGGGTGAAATATTGTTTATAAATATACATAGGAACCTATTTAGCCCATTTCTGATAAGAATATGAATATAATTATTTGTCTATATGGGGATTATGGGTGGAATATTGTTCATAAATATACATAGGAACCTATTTAACCTATTTCTGATAAGAATATGCATATCATTATTTTTCTACATGTGGATTAAGGGTGGAATATTGTTTATAAATATACATAGGAACCTATTTAACCCATTTCTGATAAGAATATGCATATCATTATTTTTCTATATGGGGATTATGGATAGAATATTGTTTATAAATATACATAGGAACCTATTTATCCCATTTCTTTTAAAAATACGCATATAATTCTTTTTCTACATATGGATTATGGGTGGAATTTTGTTTATAAATATACATAGGAACCTATTTAACCAATTTCTGATAAGAATATGCACATAGTTATTTTTCTACATCAGGATTTTGGGTGAAATATTCTAGATAAACATACACAGCAACATATTAAACCTATTTTTGATAACAATACGCATATCATTATTTTTCTACATGTGGATTAAGGGTGGAATATTGTTTATAAATATACATAGGAACCTATTTAACCCATTTCTGATAAGAATATGCATAACATTATTTTTCTACATCGGGATTTTGGGTGAAATATTCTAGATAAACATACACAGCAACATATTAAACCTATTTTTGATAACAATACGCATATCATTATTTTTCTACATGTGGATTAAGGGTGGAATATTTTTTATAAATATACATAGGAACCTATTTAACCCATTTCTGATAAGAATATGTATATAAGTATTTTTCTACATAGGGATTTTGGGTGAAATATTGTTTATAAATATACATAGGAACCTATTTAGCCCATTTCTGATAAGAATATGCATATAATTATTTTTCTACGTGGGGATTATGGGTGGAATATTGTTTATAAATATACATAGCAACATATTAAACCTATTTATGTTTGAATATGCATATAATTATTTTGCTATATGGGGATTATGGATTGAATATATTTTATAAATATACATAGGAACCTATTCATCCCATTTCTTTTAAAAATACGCATATAATTATTTTTCTACATCGGGATTATGGGTGGAATATTGTTTATGAATTTACATAGGTACATATTAAACCTATTTCTGATATCAATATGCATAACATTATTTTTCTACATGGGGATTATGGGTGGAATATTGTTTATAAATATAAATAGGAACATATTTAACCAATTTCTGATAAGATTATGTATATAAGTATTTTTCTACATAGGGATTATGGGTGAAATATTGTTTATAAATATACATAGGAATCTATTTAGCCCATTTCTGATAAGAATATGCATATAATTATTTTTCTACGTGGGGATTATGGGTGGAATATTGTTTATAAATAAACATAGCAACATATTAAACCTATTTCTGTTTGAATATGCATATAATTATTTTGCTATATGGGGATTATGGATTGAATATTGTTTATAAATATACATAGGAACCTATTTAACCCATTTCTGATAAGAATATGCATACAATTATTTTTTACATGGGGATTATGGGTGGAATATTGTTTATAAATATACATAGCAACCTATTTCACCCATTTCTGATTAGAATATGCATATAATTATTTTTCTACATGGGTATTATGGATAGAATATTGTTTATAAATATACATAGCAACCTATTTCACCCATTTCTGATTAGAATATGCATATAATTATTTTTCTACATGGGTATTATGGATAGAATATTGTTTATGAATTTACATAGGAACATATTAAACCTATTTCTGATATGAATATGCATAACATTTTTTTTCTACATGGGGATTATGGGTGGAATATTGTTTATAAATATATATAGAAACATATTTAACCAATTTCTGATAAGATTATGTATATAAGTATTTTTCTACATAGGGATTATGGGTGAAATATTGTTTATAAATATACATAGGAACCTATTTAGCCCATTTCTGATAAAAATATGAATATAATTATTTGTCTATATGGGGATTATGGGTGGAATATTGTTCATAAATATACATAGGAACCTATTTAACCTATTTCTGATAAGAATATGCATATCATTATTTTTCTACATGTGGATTAAGGGTGGAATATTGTTTATAAATATACATAGGAACCTATTTAACCCATTTCTGATAAGAATATGCATATCATTATTTTTCTATATGGGGATTATGGATAGAATATTGTTTATAAATATACATAGGAACCTATTTATCCCATTTCTTTTAAAAATACGCATATCATTCTTTTTCTACATATGGATTATGGGTGGAATTTTGTTTATAAATATACATAGGAACCTATTTAACCAATTTCTGATAAGAATATGCACATAGTTATTTTTCTACATCGGGATTTTGGGTGAAATATTCTAGATAAACATACACAGCAACATATTAAACCTATTTTTGATAACAATACGCATATCATTATTTTTCTACATGTGGATTAAGGGTGGAATATTGTTTATAAATATACATAGGAACCTATTTAACCCATTTCTGATAAGAATATGCATAACATTATTTTTCCAAATGGGGATTATGGGTGGAATATTGTTTATAAATATACATAGGAACATATTTAACCCATTTCTGATAAGAATATGTATATAAGTATTTTTCTACATAGGGATTATGGGTGAAATATTGTTTATAAATATACATAGGAACCTTTTTAGCCTATTTCTGATAAGAATATGCATATAATAATTTTTCTACGTGGGGATCATGGGTGAAATATTGTTTATAAATATACATAGCAACATATTAAACCTATTTCTGTTTGAATATGCATATAATTATTTTGCTATATGGGGATTATGGTTTGAATATATTTTATAAATATACATAGGAACCTATTTAACCCATTTCTGATAAGAATATGCATACAATTATTTTTTTACATGGGGATTATGGGTGAAATATTGTTTATAAATATACATAGGAACCTATTTCACCCATTTCTGATTAGAATATGCATATAATTATTTTTCTACATGTGGATTATGGATAGAATATTGTTTATAAATATACATAGGAACCTATTCATCCCATTTCTTTTAAAAATACGCATATAATTATTTTTCTACATCGGGATTATGGGTGGAATATTGTTTATGAATTTACATAGGAACATATTAAACCTATTTCTGATATGAATATGCATAACATTATTTTTCTACATGGGGATTATGGGTGGAATATTGTTTATAAATATACATAGGAACATATTTAACCAATTTCTGATAAGATTATGTATATAAGTATTTTTCTACATAGGGATTATGGGTGAAATATTGTTTATAAATATACATAGGAACCTATTTAGCCCATTTCTGATAAGAATATGCATATAATTATTTTTCTACGTGGCGATTATGGGTGGAATATTGTTTATAAATAAACATAGCAACATATTAAACCTATTTCTGTTTGAATATGCATATAATTATTTTGCTATATGGGGATTATGGATTGAATATTGTTTATAAATATACATAGGAACCTATTTAACCCATTTCTGATAAGAATATGCATACAATTATTTTTTACATGGGGATTATGGGTGGAATATTGTTTATAAATATACATAGGAACCTATTTCACCCATTTCTGATTAGAATATGCATATAATTATTTTCTACATGGGGATTGTGGATAGAATATTGTTTATAAATATACATAGGAACCTATTTATCCCATTTCTTTTAAAAATATGCATATCATTATTTTTCTACATATGGATTATGGGTGGAATATTGTTTATAAATATACATAGGAACCTATTTAGCCCATTTCTGATAAGAATATGCATATAAATATTTTTCAGTATGGGGATTATAGGTGGAATATTGTTTATAAATATACATAGGAACCTATTTAACCCATTTCTGATAAGAATATGCATATAATTATTTTTCTACATGGGCATTATGGGTGGAATATTGTTTATACATTTACATAGGAACATATTAAACCTATTTCCGATATCAGTATGCATAACATTATTTTTCTACATGGGGATTATGGGTGGAATATAGTTTATAAACATACATAGGAACATATTTAACCCATTTCTGATAAGAATATGCATAAAATTATTTTTCTACATGGGGATTATGGGTGGAATATTGTTTATAAATATACATAGCAACATGTTAAACCTATTTCTGTTTCAATATGCATATAATTATTTTGCTATATGGGGATTATGGATTGAATATTGTTTATAAATATACATAGGAACCTATTTATCCCATTTCTTTTAAAAATACGCATATATTAATTTTTCTACATATGGATTATGGGTGGAATATTGTTTATAAATATACATAGGAACCTATTTATCCAATTTTTTTAAAAATGCGCATATAATTATTTTTCTACATATGGATTATGGGTGGAATATTGTTAATAAATATACATAGGAACCTATTTAACCATTTTCTGATAAGAATATGCACATAGTTATTTTTCTACATCAGGATTTTGGGTGGAATATTGTAGATAAACATACACAGCAACATATTAAACCTATTTTTGATAACAATACGCTTATCATTATTTTTCTGCATGTGGATTAAGGGTGGAATATTGTTTATAAATATACATAGGAACCTATTTAGCCCATTTCTGATAAGAATATGAATATAATTATTTGTCTAAATGGGGATTTTGGGTGGAATATTGTTTATAAATATACATAGGAACCTATTTAACCCATTTCTGATAAGAATATGCATATAATTATTTTTCTACATGGGGATTATGGGTGGAATATTGTTTATAAATATACATAGTAACCTATTTAACACATTTCTGATAAGAATATGCATATAAATATTTTTCATTATGGGGATTATAGGTGGAATATTGTTTATAAATATACATAGGAACCTATTTAAACCATTTCTGGTAAGAATATGCATATAATTATTTTTCTATATAGGGATTATGGGTGGAATACTGTTTTAAAACATACATAGTACCCTATTTAACCAATTTCTCATAAGAAAATGCATATAATTATTTTTCTACATGGGGATTATGGGTGGAATATTGTTTATAAATTTAAATAGCAACATATTAAACCTATTTCTGATATGAATTTGCATATAATTATATTGCTGTATGGGGATTATGGGTTGAATATTGTTTATAAATATACATAGGAACCTATTTAGCCTATTTCTGATATGAATATGAATATAATTATTTTTCTACATGGGTATTATGGGTGGAATATTGTTTATAAATATACAAAGCAACATATTAAACCTATTTCTGTTTGAATATGCATATAATTATTTTGATATATGGGGATTATGGATTGGATATTGTTTATAAATATACATAGGAACCTATTTAACCCATATCTGATAAGAATATGCATATAATTATTTTTCTATATGGGGATTATGGATAGAATATTGTTTATAAATATACATAGGAACCTATTTATCCCATTTCTTTTAAAGATACGCATATAATTATTTTTCTACATATGGATTATGGGTGGAATATTGTTTATAAATATACATAGGAACCTATTTAACCATTTTCTTATAAGAATATGCACATAGTTATTTTTCTACATCGGGATTTTGGGTGGAATATTCTAGATAAACATACACAGCAACATATTAAACCTATTTTTTATAACAATACGCATATCATTATTTTTCTACATGTGGATTAAGGGTGGAATATTGTTTATAAATATACATAGGAACCTATTTAACCCATTTCTGATAAGAATATGCATATATTTATTTTTCTACATGGGGATTATGGGTGGAATATTGTTTATATATTTACATAGGAACATATTAAACCTATTACCGATATCAATATGCATAACATTATTTTTCTACATGGGGATTATGGGTGGAATATTGTTTATAAATATACATAGGAACATATTTAACCCATTTCTGATAAGAATATGTATATAAGTATTTTTCTACATAGGGATTATGGGTGAAATATTGTTTATAAATATACATAGGAACCTATTTAGCCCATTTCTGATAAGAATATGCATATAATTATTTTTCTACGTGGGGATTATAGATAGAATATTGTTTATAAATATACATAGGAACCTATTTATCCCATTTCTTATAAAAATATGCATATCATTATTTTTCAACATATGGATTATGGGTGGAATATTGTTTATAAATATACATAGGAACCTATTTAACCATTTTCTTATAAGAATATGCACATAGTTATTTTTCTACATCGGGATTTTGGGTGGAATATTCTAGATAAACATACACAGCAACATATTAAACCTATTTTTGATAACAATACGCATATTATTATTTTTCTACATGTGGATTAAGGGTGGAATATTGTTTATAAATATACATAGGAACCTATTTAACCCATTTCTGATAAGAATATGCATATATTTATTTTTCTACATGGGGATTATGGGTGGAATATTGTTTATATATTTACATAGGAACATATTAAACCTATTTCCGATATCAATATGGATAACATTATTTTTCTACATGGGGATTATGGGTGGAATATTGTTTATAAATATACATAGGAACATATTTAACCCATTTCTGATAAGAATATGTATATAAGTATTTTTCTACATAGGGATTATGGGTGAAATATTGTTTATAAATATACATAGGAACCTATTTAGCCCATTTCTGATAAGAATATGCATATAATTATTTTTCTATATGGGGATTATGGATAGAATATTGTTTATAAATATACATAGGAACCTATTTATCACATTTCTTTTAAAAATACGCATATAGTTCTTTTTCTACATATGGATAATGGGTGGAATTTTGTTTATAAATATACATAGGAACCTATTTAACCAATTTCTGATAAGAATATGCACATAGTTATTTTTTCTACATCGGGAGTTGGGGTGGAATATTGTAGATAAACATACATAGCAACCTATTAAACCTATTTTTGATAAAAATACGCATATCATTATTTTTCTACATGTGGATTAAGGGTGGAATATTGTTTATAAATATACATAGGAACCGATTTAACCCATTTCTGATAAGAATATGCATAACATTATTTTTCTACATCGGGATTTTGGGTGAAATATTCTAGATAAACATACACAGCAACATATTAAACCTATTTTTGATAACAATACGCATATCATTATTTTTCTACATGTGGATTAAGGGTGGAATATTGTTTATAAATATACATAGGAACCTATTTAACCAATTTCTGATAAGAATATGCATAACATTATTTTTCTACATGGGGATTATGGGTGGAATATTGTTTATAAATATACATAGGAACATATTTAACCCATTTCTGATAAGAATATGTATATAAGTATTTTTCTACATAGGGATTATGGGTGAAATATTGTTTATAAATATACATAGGAACCTATTTAGCCCATTTCTGATAAGAATATGCATATAATTATTTTTCTACATGGGGATTATTGGTGGAATATTGTTTATAAATATACATAGCAACATATTAAACCTATTTATGTTTGAATATGCATATAATTATTTTACTATATGGGGATTATGGATTGAATATTGTTTATAAATATACATAGGAACCTATTTAACCCATTTCTGATAAGAATATGCATATAATTATTTTTCTACATGGGGATTATGGGTGGAATATTGTTTATAAATATACATAGTAACCTATTTAACCCATTTCTGATAAGAATATGCATATAAATATTTTTTCAGTATGGGGATTATAGGTGGAATATTGTTTATAAATATACATACAAACCTATTTAGCCCATTTCTGATAAGAATATGCATATAATTATTTTTCTACATGGGGATTATTGGTGGAATATTGTTTATAAATATACATAGCAACATATTAAACCTATTTCTGTTTGAATATGCATATAATTATTTTGCTATATGGGGTTTATGGATTAAATATTGTTTATAAATATACATAGGAACCTATTTAACCCATTTCTGATAAGAATATGCATATAATTATTTTTCTATATGGGGATTATGGATAGAATATTGTTTATAAATATACATAGGAACCTATTTATCCCATTTCTTTTAAAAATACGCATATAATTCTTTTTCTACATATGGATTATGGGTGGAATTTTGTTTATAAATATACATAGTAACCTATTTAACCAATTTCTCATAAGAATATGCATATAATTATTTTTCTACATGGGGATTATGGATGGAATATTGTAGTTAAACATACATAGGAATATATTTAACCCATTTCTGATAAGAATACGCATATCATTATTTTTCTACATATGGATTATGGGTGGAATATTGTTTATAAATATACATGGGAACCTATTTAACCAATTTCTGATAAGAATATACATAAAATTATTTTTCAATATGGGGTTATGGGTGGAATATTGTTTATAAATATACAAAGGAACCTATTTAACCCATTTCTGATAAGAATATGCATATAATTATTTTTTTACATCTGGATTATGGATGGAATATTGTTTATAAATTTACACAGCAACATATTAAACCTATTTCTGATATGAATATGCATATAATTATATTGATATATGGGTATTATGGGTTGAATATTGTTTATAAATATACATAGCAACGTATTTAACCAATTTCTCATAAGAATATGAATATAATTGTTTTTCTACAGATGGATTATGGGTGGAATATTGTTTATACTTTTGCATAGGAACATATTAAACCTATTTCTGATATTAATATGCATAACATTATTTTTCTACATGGGGATTAAGGGTGGAATATTGTTTATAAATATACATAGGAACATATTTAACCCATTTCTGATAAGAATATGTATATAAGTTTTTTTCTACATAGGGATTATGGGTGAAATATTGTTTATAAATATACATAGGAACATATTTAGCCCATTTCTGATAAGAATATGCATATAATTGAGATCGGGCGCTTTCTGGGTGATGTGGCTGTAGGCGATCTCATTTGCCACGCTCAACCCTCTTGACCTGGGCAGAGCCAAGATGGGAAACGCGAGAAAAAAACAGGGCACGTCCAGAACTTCGAAAAAAGAAGCCTACGGCACCTGGTATTCCCAGGCGGTCTTTCATCCAGGTACTAACCAGGCCCAACCCTGCTTAGCCTCCGAGATCAGACGAGATCGGGCGCTTTTAGGGTGATGTGGCCGTAGGCGATCTCTTTCGCCACGCTCAACCCTCTTGACCTGGGCAGAGCAAAGATGGGAAACGCGAGAAAAAAACAGGGCACGTCCAGAACTTCGAAAAAAGAATCCTATGGCACCTGGTATTTCCAGGCGGTCTCCCATCCAGGTACTAACCAGGCCCGACCCTGCTTAGCCTCCGAGATCAGGCGCTTTCAGGGTGATGTGGCCGTTGGCAATCTCTTTCGCCACGCTCAACCCTCATGACCTGGGCAGAGCCAAGATGGGAAACGCGAGAAAAAAACAGGGCACGTCCAGAACTTCGAAAAAAGAAGCCTACGGCACCTGGTATTCCGAGGCGGTCTCCCATCCAGGTACTAACCAGGCCCGACCCTGCTTAGCCTCCGAGATCAGACGAGATTGGGCGCTTTCAGAGTGATGTGGCCGTAGGTATTCCCAGGCGGTCTTTCATCCAGGTACTAACCAGGCCCAACCCTGCTTAGCCTCCGAGATCAGACGAGATCGGGCGCTTTTAGGGTGATGTGGCCGTAGGCGATCTCTTTCGCCACGCTCAACCCTCTTGACCTGGGCAGAGCCAAGATGGGAAACGCGAGAAAAAAACAGGGCACGTCAAGAACTTCGAAAAAAGAATCCTATGGCACCTGGTATTCCCAGGCGGTCTCCCATCCAGGTACTAACCAGGCCCGACCCAGCTTAGCCTCGGAGATCAGACGAGATCGGGCGTTTTCAGGGTGATGTGGCAGTAGGCAATCTCTTTCGCCACGCTCAACCCCTTGACCTGGGCAGAGCCAAGATGGGAAGCGCGAGAAAAAAACAGGGCACGTCCAGAACTTCCAAAAACGAAGCCTACGGCACCTGGTATTCCCAGGCGGTCTCCCATCCAGGTACTAAGCAGGCCCGACCCTGCTTAGCCTCCGAGATCAGACGAGATCGGGCGCTTTCAGGGTGATGTGGCTGTAGGCGATCTCTTTTGCCACGCTCAACCCTCTTGACCTGGGCAGAGCCAAGATGGGAAACGCGAGAAAAAAACAGGGCACGTCCAGCACTTCGAAAAAAGAAGCCTACGGCACCTGGTATTCCCAGGCGGTCTTTCATCCAGATACTAACCAGGCCCAACCCTGCTTAGCCTCCGAGATCAGACGAGATCGGGCGCTTTTAGGGTGATGTGGCCGTAGGCGATCTGTTTCGCCACGCTCAACCCTCTTGACCTGGGCAGAGCCAAGATGGGATATGCGAGAAAAAAACAGGGCACGTCCAGAACTTCGAAAAAAGAATCCTATGGCACCTGGTATTTCCAGGCGGTCTCCCATCCAGGTACTAACCAGGCCCGACCCTGCTTAGCCTCCGAGATCAGATGAGATCGGGCGCTTTCAGGGTGATGTGGCCGTAGGCAATCTCTTTCGCCACGCTCAACCCTCTTGACCTGGGCAGAGCCAAGATGGAAAATGCGAGAAAAAAACAGGGCACGTCCAGAATTTTGAAAAAAGAAGCTTACGGCACCTGGTATTCCCAGGCGGTCTCCCATCTAGGTACTAACCAGGCCCGACCCTGCTTAGCCTCCGAGATCAGACAAGATCAGGCGCTTTCAGACTGATGTGGCCATATGCGATCTCTTTGGCCACGCTCAACCCTCTTGACCTGGGCAGAGCCAAGATGGGAAACGCGAGAAAAAAACAGGGCACGTCCAGAACTTCGAAAAAAGAAGCCTACGGCACCTGGTATTCCCAGGCGGTCTCCCATCCAGGTACTAACCAGGCCCGACCCTGCTTAGCCTCCGAGATCAGACGAGATCGGGCGCTTTCAGGGTGATGTGGCCGTAGGCGATCTCTTTTGCCACACTCAACCCTCTTGACCTGAGCAGAGCCAAGATGGGAAACGCGAGAAAAAAACAGGGCACGTCCAGAACTTCGAAAACAGAAGCCCATGGCACATGGTATTCCCAGGCGGTCTCCCATCCAGGTACTAACCAGGCCCGACCCTGCTTAGCCTCCGAGATCGGGCGCTTTCAGGGTGAGGTGGCCGAAGGCAATCTCTTTTGCCACGCTCAACCCTCTTGACCTGGGCAGAGCCAAGATGGGAAACGCGAGAAAATAACAGGGCACGTCCAGAACTTCGAAAAAGAAGCCTACGGCACCTGGTATTCCCAGGCGGTCTCCCATCCAGGTACTAACCAGGCCCGACCCTGCTTAGCTTCCGAAATCAGACGAGATCGGGCGCTTTTCAGGGTGATGTGGCCGTAGGCGATCTCTTTCCCCACGCTCAACCCTCTTGACCTGGGCAGAGCCAAGATGAGAAACGCGAGAAAAAAACAGGGCACATCCAGAACTTCGAAAAAAGAAGACTACGGCACCTGGTATTCACAGGTGGTCTCCCATCCAGGTACTAACCAGGCCCGACCCTGCTTAGCCTCCGAGATCAGACGAGATCGGGCGCTTTCAGGGTGAGGTGGCCGTAGGCGATCTCTTTTGCCATGCTCAACCCTCTTGACCTGAGCAGAGCCAAGATTGGAAACGCGAGAAAAAAACAGGGCACGTCCAGAACTTCGAAAAACGAAGCCTACGGCACCTGGTATTCCCAGGCGGTCTCCCATCCAGGTACTAAGCAGGCCCGACCCTCCTTAGCCTCCGAGATCAGACGAGATGGGGCGCTTTCAGGGTGATGTGGCAGTAGGTGATCTCTTTCGCCACGCTCAACCCTCTTGACCTGGGCAGAGCCAAGATGGGAAACGCGAGAAAAAAAACAGGGCACGTCCAGAACTTCGAAAAAAGAAGCCTACGGCACCTGGTATTCCCAGGCGGTCTCCCATCCAGGTACTAAGCAGGCCCGACCCTCCTTAGCCTCCGAGATCAGACGAGATTGGGCGCTTTCAGGGTGATGTGGCAGTAGGCGATCTCTTTTGCCACGCTCAACCCTCTTGACCTGGGCAGAGCCAAGATGGGAAACGTCAGAAAAAAACAGGGCACGTCCAGAACTTCGAAAAAAGAAGCCTACGGCACCTGGTATTCCCAGGTGGTCTACCATCCAGGTACTAACCAGGCCCGACCCTGCTTAGCCTCCGAGATCAGATGAGATCGGGCGCTTTCAGGGTGATGTGGCCGTAGGCAATCTCTTTTGCCACGCTCAACCCTCTTGACCTGGGCAGAGCCAAGATGGGAAACGCGAGAAAAAAACAGGGCATGTCCAGAACTTCGAAAAAAGAAGCCTACGGCACCTGGTATTCCCAGGCGGTCTACCATCCAGGTACTAACCAGGCCCGACCCTGCTTAGCCTCCGAGATCAGACGAGATCGGGTGCTTTCAGGGTGATGTGGCAGTAGGCGATCTCTTTCGCCACGCTCAACCCTCTTGACCTGGGCAGAGCCAAGATGGGAAACGCGAGAAAAAAACAGGGCACGTCCAGAACTTCGAAAAACGAAGCCTACGGCACCTGGTATTCCCAGGCGGTCTCCCATCCAGGTACTAAGCAGGCCCGACCCTGCTTAGCCTCCTGAGATCAGACGAGATCGGGCGCTTTCAGGGTGAGGTGGCCGTAGGCGATCTCTTTTGCCATGCTCAACCCTCTTGACCTGGGCAGAGCCAAGATGGGAAACGCGAGAAAAAAACAGGGCACTTCCAGAACTTCGAAAAAGAAGCCTACGACACCTGGTATTCCCAGGCGGTCTCCCATCCAGGTACTAACCAGGCCCGACCCTGCTTAGCCTCCGAGATCGGGCGCTTTCAGGGTGAGGTTGCCGAAGGCAATCTCTTTCGCCACGCTCAACCCTCTTGACCTGGGCAGAGCCAAGATGGGAAACGCGAGAAAATAACAGGGCACGTCAAGAACTTCGAAAAAAGAAGCCTACGGCACCTGGTATTCCCAGGCGGTCTCCCATCCAGGTACTAACCAGGCCCGACCCTGCTTAGCCTCCGAGATCAGACGAGATCGGGCGCTTTCAGAGTGATGTGGCCATAGGCGATCTCTTTTGCCACGCTCAACCCTCTTGACCTGGGCAGAGCCAAGATGGGAAACGCGAGAAAAAAACAGGGCATGTCCAGAACTTCGAAAAAAGAAGCCTACGGCACCTGGTATTCCCAGGTGATCTCCCATCCAGGTACTAACCAGCCCCAACCCTGCTTAGCCTCCGTGATCAGACGAGATTGGACGCTTTCAGGGTGGTGTGGCGGTAGGCGATCTCTTTCGCCACGCTCAACCCTCTTGACCTGGGCAAAGCCAAGATGGGAAACGCGAGAAAAAAACAGGGCACGTCCAGAACTTCGAAAAAAGAAGACTACGTCACCTGGTATTCCCAGGCGGTCTCCCATCCAGGTACTAACCAGGCCCAGACCCTGCTTAGCCTCCGAGATCAAACGAGATTGGGCGCTTTCAAGGTGATGTGGCCGTAGGCGATCTCTTTTGCCACGCTCAACCCTCTTGACCTGGGCAGAGCCAAGATGGGAAACGCGAGAAAAAAACAGGGCATGTCCAGAACTTCGAAAAAAGAAGCCTACGGCACCTGGTATTCCCAGGCGGTCTACCATCCAGGTACTAACCAGGCCCGACCCTGCTTAGCCTCCGAGATCAGACGAGATCGGGCGCTTTCAGGGTGATGTGGCAGTAGGCGATCTCTTTCGCCACGCTCAACCCTCTTGACCTGGGCAGAGCCAAGATGGGAAACGCGAGAAAAAAACAGGGCACGTCCAGAACTTCGAAAAACGAAGCCTACGGCACCTGGTATTCCCAGGCGGTCTCCCATCCAGGTACTAAGCAGGCCCGACCCTGCTTAGCCTCCTGAGATCAGACAAGATCGGGCGCTTTCAGGGTGATGTAGCCGTAGGCGATTTCTTTTGCCACACTCAACCCTCTTGACCTGGGCAGAGCCAAGATGGGAAACGCGAGCAAAAAACAGGGCACTTCCAGAACTTCGAAAAAGAAGCCTACGACACCTGGTATTCCCAGGCGGTCTCCCATCCAGGTACTAACCAGGCCCGACCCTGCTTAGCCTCCGAGATCGGGCGCTTTCAGGGTGAGGTTGCCGAAGGCAATCTCTTTCGCCACGCTCAACCCTCTTGACCTGGGCAGAGCCAAGATGGGAAACGCGAGAAAATAACAGGGCACGTCAAGAACTTCGAAAAAAGAAGCCTACGGCACCTGGTATTCCCAGGCGGTCTCCCATCCAGGTACTAACCAGGCCCGACCCTGCTTAGCCTCCGAGATCAGACGAGATCGGGCGCTTTCAGAGTGATGTGGCCATAGGCGATCTCTTTTGCCACGCTCAACCCTCTTGACCTGGGCAGAGCCAAGATGGGAAACGCGAGAAAAAAACAGGGCATGTCCAGAACTTCGAAAAAAGAAGCCTACGGCACCTGGTATTCCCAGGTGATCTCCCATCCAGGTACTAACCAGCCCCAACCCTGCTTAGCCTCCGTGATCAGACGAGATTGGACGCTTTCAGGGTGGTGTGGCGGTAGGCGATCTCTTTCGCCACGCTCAACCCTCTTGACCTGGGCAAAGCCAAGATGGGAAACGCGAGAAAAAAACAGGGCACGTCCAGAACTTCGAAAAAAGAAGACTACGTCACCTGGTATTCCCAGGCGGTCTCCCATCCAGGTACTAACCAGGCCCAGACCCTGCTTAGCCTCCGAGATCAAACGAGATTGGGCGCTTTCAAGGTGATGTGGCCGTAGGCGATCTCTTTTGCCACACTCAACCCTCTTGACCTGGGCAGAGCCAAGATGGGAAACGCGAGAAAAAAACAGGGCACGTCCAGAACTTCGAAAAAAGAAGCCTACGGCACCTGGTATTCCCAGGCGGTCTCCCATCCTGGTACTAACCAGGCCCAACGCTGCTTAGCCTCCGAGATCAGACGAGATTGGGCGCTTTCAGGGTGATGTGGCCGTAGGCGATCTCTTTTGCCACGCTCAACCCTCTTGACCTGGGCAGAGCCAAGATGGGAAATGCGAGAAAAAAACAGGGCACGTCCAGAACTTCGAAAAAAGAAGCCTACGGCACCTGGTATTCCCAGGCGGTCTACCATCCAGGTACTAACCAGGCCCGACCCTGCTTAGCCTCCGAGATCAGACGAGATCAGGCGCTTTCAGGGTGATGTGGCCGTAGGCGATCTCTTTCGCCACGCTCAACCCCCTTGACCTGGGCAGAGCCAAGATGGGAAACGCGAGAAAAAAACAGGGCACGTCCAGAACGTCAAAAAAAGAAGCCTACGGCACCTGGTATTCCCAGGTGATCTCCCATTCAGGTACTAACCAGGCCCAACCCTGCTTAGCCTTCGAGATCAGACGAGATCGGGCGCTTTCAGGGTGATGTGGCGGTAGGCGATCTCTTTTGCCACGCTCAACCCTCTTGACCTGGACAAAGCCAAGATGGGAAAGCGAGAAAAAAACAGGGCACGTCCAGAACTTCGAAAAAAGAAGCCTACGGCACCTGGTATTCCCAGGCGGTCTCCCATCCAGGTACTAACCAGGCTCGACCCTGCTTAGCCTCCGAGATCAGACGAGATCGAGCGCTTTCAGGGTGATGTGGCCGTAGGCAATCTCTTTTGCCACGCTCAACCCTCTTGACCAAAGCAGAGCCAAGATGGGAAATGCGAGAAAAAAAAGGGCACGTCCAGAACTTCGAAAAAAGAAGGCGACGGCACCTGGTATTCCCAGGCGGTCTCCCATCCAGGTACTAACCAGGCCCGACCCTGCTTAGCATCCGAGATCAGACGAGATCGGGCACTTTCAGGGTGATGTGGCCGTAGGCGATCTCTTTCGCCACGCTCAACCCTCTTGACCTGGGCAGAGCCAAGTTGGGAAACGCAAGAAAAAAACAGGGCACGTCAAGAAATTCGAAAAAAGAAGCTTACGGCACCTGGCATTCCCAGGTGGTCTCCCATCCAGGTACTAACCAGGCCCGACCCTGCTTAGCCTCCGAGATCAGACGAGATCGGGCGCTTTCAGGGTGATGTGGCAGTAGGCGATCTCTTTCGCCACGCTCAACCCTCTTGACCTGGGCAGAGCCAAGATGGGAAACGCAAGAAAAAAACAGGGCACGTCCAGAACTTCGAAAAAAGAAGCCTACAGCACCTGGTATTCCCAGGCGGTCTCCCATCCAAGTACTAACCAGGCCCGACCCTCTTTAGCCTCCGAGATCAGAGGAGATCGGGCGCTTACAGGGTGAGGTGGCTGTAGGCGATCTCTTTCGCCATGCTCAAGCCTCTTGACCTGGGCAGAGCCAAGATGGGAAACGCGAGAAAAAAACAGGGCACGTCCAGAACCTCGAAAAAAGAAGCCTACGGCACCTGGTATTCCCAGGCTGTCTCCCATCCAGGTACTAACCAGTCCCGACCCTGCTTAGCCTCCGAGATCAGACGAGATCGGGCGCTTTCAGGTTGAGGTGGCCGTAGGCGATCTCTTTCGCCACGCTCAACCCTCTTGACCTGGGCAGAGCCAAGATGGGAAACGCGAGAAAAAAACAGGGCACGTCCAGAACTTCGAAAAAAAAAGCCTACGGCACCTGATATTCCAAGGCGGTCTCCCATCCAACCTCTTGACCATGGCAGAGCCAAGATGGGAAACGCGAGAAAAAAACAGGGCACGTCCAGAACTTTCGAAAAAAGAAGCCTACGGCACCTGGTATTCCCAGGCGGTCTCCCATCCAGGTACTAACCAGGCCCGACCCTGCTTAGCCTCCAAGAATCAGACGAGATCGGGCTCTTTCAGGGTGATGTGGCAGTAGGCAATCTCTTTTGCCACGCTCAACCCTCTTGACCTGGGCAGAGCCAAGATGGGAAACGCGAGAAAAAAACAGGGCACGTCCAGAACTTCGAAAAAACAATCCTACGGTACGGCACCTGGTATTCCCAGGCGGTCTCCCATCCAGGTACTAACCAGGCCCGACCCTGCTTAGCCTCCGAGATCAGACGAGATCGGGCGCGATCGGGCGCTTTCAAGATGATGTGGCTGTAGGCGATCTCTTTCGCCACGCTCAACCCTCTTGACCTGGGCAGAGCCAAGATGGGAAACGCGAGAAAAAAACAGGGCACGTCCAGAACTTTGAAAAAAGAAGCCTACGGTACCTGGTATTCCCAGGCGGACTCCCATCCAGGTACTAACCAGGCCGGACCCTGCTTAGCCTCCGAGATCAGACGAGATCGGACGCTTTCAGGGTGATGTGGCCGTAGGCGATCTCTTTTGCCACACTCAACCCTCTTGACCTGGGCAGAGCCAAGATGGGAAACGCGAGAAAAAAACAAGGCACTTCCAGAACTTCGAAAAAGAAGCCTACGGCACCTGGTATTCCAAGGCGGTCTCCCATCCAGGTACTATCCAGGCCCGACCCTGCTTAGCCTCCAAGATCAGGCGCTTTCAGGGTGATGTGACCGTAGGCGATCTCTTTTGCCACGCTCAACCCTCTTGACCTGAGCAGAGCCAAGATGGGAAACGCGAGAAAAAAACAGGGCACGTCCAGAACTTTCGAAAAAAGAAGCCTACGGCACCTGGTATTCCCAGGCGGTCTCCCATCCAGGTACTAACCAGGCCCGACCCTGCTTAACCTCCGAGATCAGATGAGATTGGGCTCTTTCAGGGTGATGTGACAGTAAGCGATCTCTTTCGCCACGCTCAACCCTCTTGACCTGGGCAGAGCCAAGATGGGAAATGCGAGAAAAAAACAGGGAATGTCCAGAACTTCGAAAAAAGAAGCCTACGTCACCTGGTATTCCCAAGCGGACTCCCATCCAGTTACTAACCAGGCCCGACCCTGCCTAGCCTCCGAGATCAGACGAGATCGGGTGCTTTCATGATGATGTGGCCATAGGCGATCTCTTTCGCCACGCTCAAACCTCTTGACCATGGCAGAGCCAAGATGGGAAACGCGAGAAAAAAACAGGGCACGTCCAGAACTTTCGAAAAAAGAAGCCTACGGCACCTGGTATTCCCAGGCGGTCTCCCATCCAGGTACTAACCAGGCCCGGCCCTGCTTAGCCTCCAAGATCAGACGAGATCGAGCTCTTTCAGGGTGATGTGGCAGTAGGCGATCTCTTTCGCCACGCTCAACCCTCTTGACCTGGGCAGAGCCAAGATGGGAAGCGCGAGAAAAAAACAGGGCACGTCCAGAACTTCGAAAAAAGAAGCCTGCGACACCTGGTGATCCCAGGCGGACTTCCATCCAGGTACTAACCAGGCCCGACCCTGCTTAGCCTCCGAGATCAGACGAGATCGGGCGCTTTCAGGGTGATGTGGCCGTAGGCGATCTCTTTCGCCACGCTCAACCCTCTTGCTCTGGGCAGAGCCAAGATGGGAAACGCGAGAAAAAAACAGGGCACATCCAGAACTTCGAAAAAACAATCCTACGGTACGGCACCTGGTATTCCCAGGCGGTCTCCCATCCAGGTACTAACCAGGCCCGACCCTGCTTAGCCTCCAAGATCAGACGAGATTGGGCGCTTTCAAGATGATGTGGCCGTAGGCGATCTCTTTTGCCACGCTCAAACCTCTTGACCATGGCAGAGCCAAGATGGGAAACGCGAGAAAAAAACAAGGCACTTCCAGAACTTGGAAAAAGAAGCCTACGGCACCTGGTATTCCAAGGCGGTCTCCCATCCAGGTACTAACCAGGCCCGACCCTGCTTAGCCTCCAAGATCAGACGCTTTCAGGGTGATGTGACCGTAGGCGATCTCTTTTGCCACGCTCAACCCTCTTGACCTGAGCATAGCCAAGATGGGAAACGCATGAAAAAAACAGGGCACTCCGAGATCAGACGAGATCGGGCGCTTTCATGATGATGTGGCCATAGGCGATCTCTTTATCCACGCTCAAACCTCTTGACCATGGCAGAGCCAAGATGGGAAACGCGAGAAAAAAACAGGGCACGTCCAGAACTTTCGAAAAAAGAAGCCTACGGCACCTGGTATTCCCAGGCGGTCTCCCATCCAGGTACTAACCAGGCCCGACCCTGCTTAGCCTCCGAGATCAGACGAGATCTGGCTCTTTCAGGGTGATGTGACAGTAAGCGATCTCTTTCGCCACCCTCAACCCTCTTGACCTGGGCAGAGCCAAGATGGGAAACGCGAGAAAAAAACAGGGAATGTCCAGAACTTCGAAAAAAGAAGCCTACGGCACCTGGTATTCCCAGGCGGACTCCCATCCAGGTACTAACCAGGCCCGATCCTGCTTAGTCTCCGAGATCAGACGAGATCGGGCGCTTTCAAGATGATGTGGCCGTAGGCGATCTCTTCTGCCACGCTCAAACCTCTTGACCATGGCAGAGCCAAGATGGGAAACGCGAGAAAAAAACAGGGCACGTCCAGAACTTTCGAAAAAAGAAGCCTACGGCACCTGGTATTCCCAGGCGGTCTCCCATCTAGGTACTAACCAGGCCCGACCCTGCTTAGCCTCCGAAATCAGACGAGATCGGGCTCTTTCAGGGTGATGTGGCAGTAGGCGATCTCTTTCGCCACGCTCAACCCTCTTGACCTGGGCAGAGCCAAGATGGGAAACACGAGAAAAAAACAAGGCACTTCCAGAACTTCGAAAAAGAAGCCTACGGCACCTGGTATTCCAAGGCGGTCTCCCATCCAGGTACTAACCAGGCCCGACCCTGCTTAGCCTCCAAGATCAGGCGCTTTCAGGATGATGTGACCGTAGGCGATCTCTTTTGCCACGCTCAACCCTCTTGACCTGGGCAGAGCCAAGATGGGAAACGCGAGAAAAAAACAGGGCACATCCAGAACTTCGAAAAAAAGAAGCCTACGGCACCTGGTATTCACAGGCGGACTGCCATCCTGGTACTAAACAGGCCCGACCCTGCTTAGCCTCCGAGATCAGACGGGATCGGGAGCTTTCAGGGTGATGTGGCTGTAGGCGATCTCTTTTGCCACACTCAACCCTCTTGACCTGGGCAGAGCCAAGATGGGAAACGCGAGAAAAAAACAAGGCACTTCCAGAACTTCGAAAGAGAAGCCTCCGGCACCTGGTATTCCAAGGCGGTCTCCCATCCAGGTACTAACCAGGCCCGACCCTGCTTAGCCTCCAAGATCAGGCGCTTTCAGGGTGATGTGAACGTAGGCGATCTCTTTTGCCACGCTCAACCCTCTTGACCTGAGCAGAGCCAAGATGGGAAACGCAAGAAAAAAACAGGGCACGTCCAGAACTTCGAAAAAAGAAGCCTACGGCACCTGGTATTCACAGGCGGTCTCCCATCCAGGTACTAATCAGGCCCGACCCTGCTTAGCCTCCGAGATCAGACGAGATCGGGTGCTTTCAGGGTGATGTGGCCGTAGGCGATCTCTTTTGCCACGCTCAACCCTCTTGACCTGGGCAGAGCCAAGATGGGAAACGCGAGAAAAAAACAGGGCACGTCCAGAACTTCGAAAAAAGAATCCTACGGCACCTGGTATTCCCAGGCGGTCTCCCATCCAGGTACTAACCAGGCCCGACCCTGCTTAGCCTCCGAAATCAGATGAGATCGGGCGCTTTCATGATGATGTGGCCTTAGGCGATCTCTTTCGCCACGCTCAAACCTCTTGACCATGGCAGAGCTAAGATGGGAAACGCGAGAAAAAAACAGGGCACGTCCAGAACTTTCGAAAAAAGAAGCCTACGGCACCTGGTATTCCCAGGCGTTCTCCCATCCAGGTACTAACCAGGCCCGACCCTGCTTAGCCTCCGAGATCAGACGAGATCGGGCTCTTTCAGGGTGATGTGGCAGTAGGCGATCTCTTTCGCCACGCTCAACCCTCTTGACCTGGGCAGAGCCAAGATGGGAAACGCGAGAAAAAAACAGGGCACGTCCAGAACTTCGAAAAAAGAAGCCCATGGCACCTGGTATTCCCAGGCGGTCTCCCATCCAGGTACTAACCAGGCCTGACCCTGCTTAGCCTCCGAGATCAGACGAGATCGGGCGCTTTCAGGGTGATGTGGCAGTAGGCGATCTCTTTCGCCACGCTCAACCCTCTTGACCTGGGCAGAGCCAAGATGGGAAACGCGAGAAAAAAACAGGGCACGTCCAGAACTTCGAAAAAAGAAGCCTACGGCACCTGGTGATCCCAGGCGGACTCCCATCCAGGTACTAACCAGGCCCGACCCTGCTTAGCCTCCGAGATCAGACGAGATCGGGCGCTTTCAGGGTGATGTGGCCGTAGGCGATCTCTTTCGCCACGCTCAACCCTCTTGCTCTGGGCAGAGCCAAGATGGGAAACGCAAGAAAAAAACAGGGCACGTCCAGAACTTCGAAAAAACAATCCTACGGTACGGCACCTGGTATTCCCAGGCGGTCTCCCATCCAGGTACTAACCAGGCCCGACCCTGCTTAGCCTCCAAGATCAGACGAGATCAGGCGCTTTCAAGATGATGTGGCCGTAGGCGATCTCTTTCGCCACGCTCAAACCTCTTGACCATGGCAGAGCCAAGATGGGAAACGCGAGAAAAAAACAGGGCACGTCCAGAACTTCGAAAAAAGAAGCCTATGGTACCTGGTATTCCCAGGCGGACTCCCATCCAGGTACTAACCAGGCCCGACCCTGCTTAGCCTCCGAGATCAGACGAGATCGGGCGCTTTCAGGGTGATGTGGCCGTAGGCAATCTCTTTTGCCACACTCAACCCTCTTGACCTGAGCAGAGTCAAGATGGGAAACGCATGAAAAAAATAGGGCTTTCCGAGATCAGACGAGATCGGGCGCTTTCATGATGATGTGGCCATAGGCCATCTCTTTATCCACGCTCAAACCTCTTGACCATGGCAGAGCCAAGATGGGAAACGCGAGAAAAAAACAGGGCACGTCCAGAACTTTCGAAAAAAGAAGCCTACGGCACCTGGTATTCCCAGGCGGTCTCCCATCCAGGTACTAACCAGGCCCGACCCTGCTTAGCCTCCGAAATCAGACGAGATCGGGCTCTTTCAAGGTGATGTGGCAGTAGGCAATCTCTTTCGCCACGCTCAACCCTCTTGACCTGGGCAGAGCCAAGATGGGAAACACGAGAAAAAAACAAGGCACTTCCAGAACTTCGAAAAAGAAGCCTACGGCACCTGGTATTCCAAGGCGGTCTCCCATCCAGGTACTAACCAGGCCCGACCCTGCTTAGCCTCCAAGATCAGGCGCTTTCAGGGTGATGTGACCGTAGGCGATCTCTTTTGCCACGCTCAACCCTCTTGACCTGGGCAGAGCCAAGATGGGAAACGCGAGAAAAAAAAAGGGCACGTCCAGAACTTCGAAAAAAGAAGCCTACGGCACCTGGTATTCACAGGCGGACTCCCATCCTGGTACTAAACAGGCCCGACCCTGCCTAGCCTCCAAGATCAGACGGGATCGGGAGCTTTCAGGGTGATGTGGCCATAGGCGATCTCTTTTGCCACACTCAACCCTCTTGACCTGGGCAGAGCTAAGATGGGAAACGCGAGAAAAAAACAAGGCACTTCCAGAACTTCGAAAAAGAAGCCTCCGGCACCTGGTATTCCAAGGCGGTCTCCCATCCAGGTACTAACCAGGCCCGACCCTGCTTAGCCTGCAAGATCAGGCGCTTTCAGGGTGATGTGACCGTAGGCGATCTCTTTTGCCACGCTCAACCCTCTTGACCTGAGCAGAGCCAAGATGGGAAACGCAAGAAAAAAACAGGGCACGTCCAGAACTTCGAAAAAAGAAGCCCATAGCACCTGGTATTCCCAGGCGGTCTCCCATCCAGGTACTAACCAGGCCCGACCCTGCTTAGCCTCCGAGATCAGACGAGATCGGGCGCTTTCAGGGTGATGTGGCCGTAGGCGATTTCTTTTGCCACGCTCAAGCCTCTTGACCTGGGCAGAGCCCAAATACGCTATTGCAAAAATGCTAAAAAAAGCTGGAAAAAGTTAAAAAAAAAAAAAAAAAGTCACTGCAAAGACACCGGCGTCTTCACAGCGCTTTTCCAGCAGCCCGTGTGCATGGGGGCCCAGATGCTCAGCAAAATAATTCAAATGTTTTAGCGATATAATGCAATCTAATTCAAATATTCAGCAAGATGATTTATGTATTCAGCTGTATAGTTCCAGTATAAGCTTATATGTTCCACATTTTTGTTACTGTGAAATCTCTTCTTATTCTATAGTTTGTACTATCAAGCCTATAATTAGTAGCATTTGCAAAAAAAAAAAAAAAAAAAAAAAAAAAGAATTTCACAAGAAAGGGGGGTACTGCAGCAGCAGCAGCAGCAGGCAGGTGGGGGCTGGGAGACAACTCTTCCGTTGGCTTGTCTTTCTTCTTGTCTTTCTTTCACCTTCTCCTTCTCTTCTCCCCTGTTCCCCCCCCCCTGTTTTTATTGTTTTTCTTAGCTCACTTGATTCTACTTTTTCAGCTCTTTCGCCTTTTCCCCTGCTTGTTCACTTCAAGACAATTGCAATAGAAAAGAGCCAAAAGAGGAGGAAAAAAAAAAACGCTCAAAAACGCCCACAGACGCCATTGCAAAAACGCAGAGAAAAGCCAAAAAAGTTAAAAAAAATGTTCTCCCAACAGCCCATATGCATGAGGGCCCAGGTGCTCATAAAAATAATTCAAATGTTTTAGCGGTATAATGCAATCTAATTCAAGTATTCAGCAAGATGATTTATATATTCAGCAGTATAGTTCCAGTATGAGCTTATATGTTCCACATTTTGTTACTATGAATTTTCTTCTTATTCTATAGTTTATACTATCGAGCCTATAGTTAATATCATTTGCAAAAAACCAAAACAAACAAAGACCAAAAAAAAAAAATCACAAGAAAGGGAGCTACTGCAGCAGCAGCAGCAGCAAGCAGGTGGGGGCTGGGAGGCAACTCTTCCGTTGGCTTGTCTCTCATTCACCTTCTCCTTCTCCCCTGTTTTTATTGTTTTTCTTAGCTCACTTGATTCTACTTTTTCAGCTCTTTCGCCTTCATTTACTTTCATTTACTTTCGCTTTTTATTCCATTTTATTTCGTTTTATTTCAATATGTTCTTTCCCTTTCCCTTTCTTTTGTTCTATTACTTTTCCTTTGCCTTTTCACTTCAGGACAATTGCAATAGAAAGAAAGCCAAAAAAAAAAATAAAAAAAAATACGGTACTTATCTTTTAGTTGTTGTTGAAGTTGGGACAAAAAGGGACGCTCACTACAGCTTGTTGCAGTCAGACGCAGGTACAAACTTCCTCTGGCTTACACCACAAGACATCTCAGTGAGTGATGAGCAGGGGGGGCGGGGAGGGAAGCTACCTACACCTTCTCATCAGGCCGATCATTCCTCTCAGCTGCAGGGAGAGGGTTCCCAGGATCCTCACGCCGTGCACAGAGCCATTACCAGGCTCCTCCCTCCTTCCTGGCTACTATGTATATTTATAAACAATATTCAACCCATAATCCCATATAGCAAAATAATTATATGCATATTCTTATCAGAAATGGGTTAAATATATTCCTATGTATGTTTAACTACAATATTCCATCCATAATCCCCACGTAGAAAAATAATTATATGCATATTCTTATGAGAAATGGGTTAAATAGGTTACTATGTATATTTATAAACAATATTCAACCCATAATCCCCATATAGCAAAATAATTTTATGCATATTCAAACAGAAATAGGTTTAATATGTTGTTATGTATATTTATAAACAATATTATACCCACAATCCCTATGTAGAAAAATAATTATATGTATATTCTTATCAGAAATGGGTTATATAGGTTCCTATGCATATTTATAAACAATATTCCACCCATAATCCCCATGTAGAAAAATAATTATATCCATATACTTATCAGAAATGAGTTAAATATATTCCTATGTATGTTTAACTACAATATTCCATCCATAATGCCCATGTAGAAAAATAATTATATGCATATTCTTATCAGAAATAGGTTAAATACGTTCCTATGTATATTTATAAACAATATTCCACCCATAATCCCCATGTAGAAAAATAATTATATGCATATACTTATCAGAAATGGGTTAAATATATTCCTATGTATGTTTAACTACAATATTCCATCCATAATGCCCATGTAGAAAAATAATTATATGCATATTCTTATCAGAAATAGGTTAAATACGTTCCTATGTATATTTATAAGCAATATTCCACCCATAATCCCCATATAGACAATTAATTATATTCATATTCTTAACAGCAATGGGTAAAAAAGGTTCCTATGTATATTTATAAACAATTTTCCACCATAATCCCCATATATAAAAATAATTATATGCATATTCTTATCAGAAATTGGTTAAATAGGTTCCTATGTATATTTATAAACAATATTCCACCCATAATTCCCATGTAGAAAAATAATTATATGCATATTTTTATGAGAAATTGGTTAAATATATTCCTATGTATGTTTAACTACAATATTCCATCCTTAATCCCCACGTAGAAAAATAATTATATGCATATTCTTATGAGAAATGGGTTAAATAGGTTCCTATGTATATTTATAAACAATATTCCACCAATAATCCCCATGTAGAAAAATAATTATATGCATATTTTTATCAGAAATGGGTTAAATATGTTGCTATGTATATTTATAAACAATATTCCACCCATAATTCCTATGTAGAAAAATAATTATATGTATATTCTTATCAGAAATGGGTTAAGTAGGTTCCTATGTATATTAATAAACAATATTCCACCCATAATCCCCATGTAGTAAAATAATTATATGCGTATTCTTATCAGAAATGGGTTAAATATATTCCTGTGCATGTTTAACTACAATATTCCATCCATAATCCCGATGTAGAAAAATAATGATATGCATATTCTTATCAGAAATGGGTTAAATAGGTTCCTATGTATATTTATAAACAATTTTTCACCAATAATTCCCATGTAGAAAAATAATGTTATGCATATTCATATCAGAAATAGGTTTAATATGTTCCTATGTAAATGTATAAACAATATTCCACCCATAATCCCCATGTAGAAAAATAATTATATGCATATTCTTATCAGAAATAGGTTAAATACATTCCTATATATATTTATAAACAATATTCCACCCATAATCCCCATGTAGAAAAATAATTATATGCATATTCTTATCAGAAATGGGTTACATAGGTTACTATGTATATTTAGAAACAATATTCCACCCATAATCCCCATGTAGAAAAATAATTTTATGCATATTCATACAAGAAATAGGTTTAATATGTTCCTATGTAAATATATAAACAATGTTCCACCCATATTCCCCATGTAGAAAAATAATTTTATGCATATTCTTAACAGAAATGGGTTAAAAAGGTTCCTATGTATATTTATAAGCAATATTCAACCCATAATCCCATAAAGCAAAATAATTATATGCATATTCTTATCAGAAATGGGTTAAATATATTCCTATGTATGTTTAACTACAATATCCCATCCATAATCCCCACGTAGAAAAATAATTATATGCATATTCTTATGAGAAATGGGTTAAATAGGTTACTATGTATATTTCTAAACAATATTCAACCCATAATCAGCATATAGCAAAATAATTTTATGCATATTCAAACAGAAATAGGTTTAATATGTTGTTATGTATATTTATAAACAATATTATACCCACAATCCCTATGTAGAAAAATAATTATATGTATATTCTTATCAGAAATGGGTTAAATAGGTTCCTATGTATATTTATAAATAATATTCCACCCATAATCCCAATGAAGAAAAATAATTATATGCATATACTTATCAGAAATGGGTTAAATATATTCCTATGTATGTTTAACTACAATATTCCATCCATAATGCCCATGTAGAAAAATAATTATATGCATATTCTTGTCAGAAATAGGTAAAATACGTTCCTATGTATATTTATAAACAATTTTCCACCATAATCCCCATATAGAAAAATAATTATATGCATATTCTTATCAGAAATGGGTTAAATAGGTTCCTATGTATATTTATAAACAATATTCCACCCATAATCCCTATGTAGAAAAATAATTATATGTATATTCTTATCAGAAATGGGTTAAGTAGGTTCCTATGTATATTAATAAACAATATTCCACCCATAATCCGAATGTAGAAAAATAATTATATGCATATTCTTATCAGAAATGGGTTAAATAGGTTACTATGTATATTTAGAAACAATATTCCACCCATAATCCCCATGTAGAAAAATAATTTTATGCATATTCATACAAGAAATAGGTTTAATATGTTCCTATGTAAATATATAAACAATATTCCACCCATAATCCCCATGTAGAAACATAATTATATGCATATTCTTATCAGAAATAGGTTAAATACGTTCCTATGTATATTTATAAACAATAATCCACCCATAATCCCCATGTAGAAAAATAATTATATGCATATTCTTATCAGAAATGGATTAAATAGGTTACTATGTATATTTAGAAACAATATTCCACCCATAATCCCCATGTAGAAAAATAATTTTATGCATATTCATACAAGAAATAGGTTTAATATGTTCCTCTGTAAATATATAAACAATATTCCACCCATAATCTCCATGTAGAAAAATAATTATATGCATATTCTTAACAGAAATGGGTTAAATAGGTTCCTATGTATATTTATAAACAATATTCAACCCATAATCCCATATAGCAAAATAATTATATGCATATTCTTATCAGAAATGGGTTAAATATATTCCTATGTATGTTTAACTACAATATTCCATCCATAATGCCCATGTAGAAAAATAATTATATGCATATTCTTATCAGAAATAGGTAAAATACGTTCCTATGTATATTTATAAACAATTTTCCACCATAATCCCCATATAGAAAAATAATTATATGCATATTCTTATCAGAAATGGGTTAAATAGGTTCCTATGTATATTTATAAAGAATATTCCACCCATAATCCCTATGTAGAAAAATAATTATATGTATATTCTTATCAGAAATGAGTTAAGTAGGTTCCTATGTATATTAATAAACAATATTCCACCCATAATCCCCATGTAGAAAAATAATTATATGCATATTCTTATCAGAAATGGGTTAAATAGGTTACTATGTATATTTAGAAACAATATTCCACCCATAATCCCCATGTAGAAAAATAATTTTATGCATATTCATACAAGAAATAGGTTTAATATGTTCCTATGTAAATATATAAACAATATTCCACCCATAATCCCCATGTAGAAACATAATTATATGCATATTCTTATCAGAAATAGGTTAAATACGTTCCTATGTATATTTATAAACAATAATCCACCCATAATCCCCATGTAGAAAAATAATTATATGCATATTCTTATCAGAAATGGATTAAATAGGTTACTATGTATATTTAGAAACAATATTCCACCCATAATCCCCATGTAGAAAAATAATTTTATGCATATTCATACAAGAAATAGGTTTAATATGTTCCTATGTAAATATATCAACAATATTCCACCCATAATCTCCATGTAGAAAAATAATTATATGCATATTCTTAACAGAAATGGGTTAAATAGGTTCCTATGTATATTTATAAACAATATTCAACCCATAATCCCATATAGCAAAATAATTATATGCATATTCTTATCAGAAATGGGTTAAATATATTCCTATGTATGTTTAACTACAATATTCCATCCATAATCCCCACGTAGAAAAATAATTATATGCATATTCTTATGAGAAATGGGTTAAATAGGTTACTATGTATATTTATAAACAATATTCAACCCATAATCCCCATATAGCAAAATAATTTTATGCATATTCAAACAGAAATAGGTTTAATATGTTGTTATGTATATTTATAAACAATATTATACCCACAATCCCTATGTAGAAAAATAATTATATGTATATTCTTATCAGAAATGGGTTATATAGGTTCCTATGCATATTTATAAACAATATTCCACCCATAATCCCCATGTAGAAAAATAATTATATCCATATACTTATCAGAAATGAGTTAAATATATTCCTATGTATGTTTAACTACAATATTCCATCCATAATGCCCATGTAGAAAAATAATTATATGCATATTCTTATCAGAAATAGGTTAAATACGTTCCTATGTATATTTATAAACAATATTCCACCCATAATCCCCATGTAGAAAAATAATTATATGCATATACTTATCAGAAATGGGTTAAATATATTCCTATGTATGTTTAACTAGAATATTCCATCCATAATGCCCATGTAGAAAAATAATTATATGCATATTCTTATCAGAAATAGGTTAAATATGTTCCTATGTATATTTATAAGCAATATTCCACCCATAATCCCCATATAGACAATTAATTATATTCATATTCTTAACAGCAATGGGTTAAAAAGGTTCCTATGTATATTTATAAACAATTTTCCACCATAATCCCCATATATAAAAATAATTATATGCATATTCTTATCAGAAATTGGTTAAATAGGTTCCTATGTATATTTATAAACAATATTCCACCCATAATTCCCATGTAGAAAAATAATTATATGCATATTTTTATGAGAAATTGGTTAAATATATTCCTATGTATGTTTAACTACAATATTCCATCCATAATCCCCACGTAGAAAAATAATTATATGCATATTCTTATGAGAAATGGGTTAAATAGGTTCCTATGTATATTTATAAACAATATTCCACCAATAATCCCCATGTAGAAAAATAATTATATGCATATTTTTATCAGAAATGGGTTAAATATGTTGCTATGTATATTTATAAACAATATTCCACCCATAATTCCTATGTAGAAAAATAATTATATGTATATTCTTATCAGAAATGGGTTAAGTAGGTTCCTATGTATATTAATAAACAATATTCCACCCATAATCCCCATGTAGTAAAATAATTATATGCGTATTCTTATCAGAAATGGGTTAAATATATTCCTGTGCATGTTTAACTACAATATTCCATCCATAATCCCGATGTAGAAAAATAATGATATGCATATTCTTATCAGAAATGGGTTAAATAGGTTCCTATGTATATTTATAAACAATTTTTCACCAATAATTCCCATGTAGAAAAATAATGTTATGCATATTCATATCAGAAATAGGTTTAATATGTTCCTATGTAAATGTATAAACAATATTCCACCCATAATCCCCATGTAGAAAAATAATTATATGCATATTCTTATCAGAAATAGGTTAAATACATTCCTATATATATTTATAAACAATATTCCACCCATAATCCCCATGTAGAAAAAATTTTTTATGCATATTCATACAAGAAATAGGTTTAATATGTTCCTATGTAAATATATAAACAATATTCCACCCATAATCCCCATGTAGAAAAATAATTTTATGCATATTCTTAACAGAAATGGGTTAAAAAGGTTCCTATGTATATTTATAAGCAATATTCAACCCATAATCCCATAAAGCAAAATAATTATATGCATATTCTTATCAGAAATGGGTTAAATATATTCCTATGTATGTTTAACTACAATATCCCATCCATAATCCCCACGTAAAAAAATAATTATATGCATATTCTTATGAGAAATGGGTTAAATAGGTTACTATGTATATTTATAAACAATATTCAACCCATAATCCCCATATAGCAAAATAATTTTATGCATATTCAAACAGAAATAGGTTTAATATGTTGTTATGTATATTTATAAACAATATTATACCCACAATCCCTATGTAGAAAAATAATTATATGTATATTCTTATCAGAAATGGGTTGAATAGGTTCCTATGTATATTTATAAACAATACTCCACACATAATCCCAATGAAGAAAAATAATTATATGCATATACTTATCAGAAATGGGTTAAATATATTCCTATGTATGTTTAACTACAATATTCCATCCATAATGCCCATGTAGAAAAATAATTATATGCATATTCTTATCAGAAATAGGTAAAATATGTTCCTATGTATATTTATAAACAATTTTCCACCATAATCCCCATATAGAAAAATAATTATATGCATATTCTTATCAGAAATGGGTTAAATAGGTTCCTATGTATATTTATAAACAATATTCCACCCATAATCCCTATGTAGAAAAATAATTATATGTATATTCTTATCAGAAATGAGTTAAGTAGGTTCCTATGTATATTAATAAACAATATTCCACCCATAATCCCCATGTAGAAAAATAATTATATGCATATTCTTATCAGAAATGGGTTAAATAGGTTACTATGTATATTTAGAAACAATATTCCACCCATAATCCCCATGTAGAAAAATAATTTTATGCATATTCATACAAGAAATAGGTTTAATATGTTCCTATGTAAATATATAAACAATATTCCACCCATAATCCCCATGTAGAAACATAATTATATGCATATTCTTATCAGAAATAGGTTAAATACGTTCCTATGTATATTTATAAACAATAATCCACCCATAATCCCCATGTAGAAAAATAATTATATGCATATTCTTATCAGAAATGGATTAAATAGGTTACTATGTATATTTAGAAACAATATTCCACCCATAATCCCCATGTAGAAAAATAATTTTATGCATATTCATACAAGAAATAGGTTTAATATGTTCCTATGTAAATATATCAACAATATTCCACCCATAATCTCCATGTAGAAAAATAATTATATGCATATTCTTAACAGAAATGGGTTAAATAGGTTCCTATGTATATTTATAAACAATATTCAACCCATAATCCCATATAGCAAAATAATTATATGCATATTCTTATCAGAAATGGGTTAAATATATTCCTATGTATGTTTAACTACAATATTCCATCCATAATCCCCACGTAGAAAAATAATTATATGCATATTCTTATGAGAAATGGGTTAAATAGGTTACTATGTATATTTATAAACAATATTCAACCCATAATCCCCATATAGCAAAATAATTTTATGCATATTCAAACAGAAATAGGTTTAATATGTTGTTATGTATATTTATAAACAATATTATACCCACAATCCCTATGTAGAAAAATAATTATATGTATATTCTTATCAGAAATGGGTTATATAGGTTCCTATGCATATTTATAAACAATATTCCACCCATAATCCCCATGTAGAAAAATAATTATATCCATATACTTATCAGAAATGAGTTAAATATATTCCTATGTATGTTTAACTACAATATTCCATCCATAATGCCCATGTAGAAAAATAATTATATGCATATTCTTATCAGAAATAGGTTAAATACGTTCCTATGTATATTTATAAACAATATTCCACCCATAATCCCCATGTAGAAAAATAATTATATGCATATACTTATCAGAAATGGGTTAAATATATTCCTATGTATGTTTAACTACAATATTCCATCCATAATGCCCATGTAGAAAAATAATTATATGCATATTCTTATCAGAAATAGGTTAAATACGTTCCTATGTATATTTATAAGCAATATTCCACCCATAATCCCCATATAGACAATTAATTATATTCATATTCTTAACAGCAATGGGTTAAAAAGGTTCCTATGTATATTTATAAACAATTTTCCACCATAATCCCCATATATAAAAATAATTATATGCATATTCTTATCAGAAATTGGTTAAATAGGTTCCTATGTATATTTATAAACAATATTCCACCCATAATTCCCATGTAGAAAAATAATTATATGCATATTTTTATGAGAAATTGGTTAAATATATTCCTATGTATGTTTAACTACAATATTCCATCCATAATCCCCACGTAGAAAAATAATTATATGCATATTCTTATGAGAAATGGGTTAAATAGGTTCCTATGTATATTTATAAACAATATTCCACCAATAATCCCCATGTAGAAAAATAATTATATGCATATTTTTATCAGAAATGGGTTAAATATGTTGCTATGTATATTTATAAACAATATTCCACCCATAATTCCTATGTAGAAAAATAATTATATGTATATTCTTATCAGAAATGGGTTAAATATATTCCTGTGCATGTTTAACTACAATATTCCATCCATAATCCCGATGTAGAAAAATAATGATATGCATATTCTTATCAGAAATGGGTTAAATAGGTTCCTATGTATATTTATAAACAATTTTTCACCAATAATTCCCATGTAGAAAAATAATGTTATGCATATTCATATCAGAAATAGGTTTAATATGTTCCTATGTAAATGTATAAACAATATTCCACCCATAATCCCCATGTAGAAAAATAATTATATGCATATTCTTATCAGAAATAGGTTAAATACATTCCTATATATATTTATAAACAATATTCCACCCATAATCCCCATGTAGAAAAATAATTATATGCATATTCTTATCAGAAATGGGTTACATAGGTTACTATGTATATTTAGAAACAATATTCCACCCATAATCCCCATGTAGAAAAATAATTTTATGCATATTCATACAAGAAATAGGTTTAATATGTTCCTATGTAAATATATAAACAATGTTCCACCCATATTCCCCATGTAGAAAAATAATTTTATGCATATTCTTAACAGAAATGGGTTAAAAAGGTTCCTATGTATATTTATAAGCAATATTCAACCCATAATCCCATAAAGCAAAATAATTATATGCATATTCTTATCAGAAATGGGTTAAATATATTCCTATGTATGTTTAACTACAATATCCCATCCATAATCCCCACGTAGAAAAATAATTATATGCATATTCTTATGAGAAATGGGTTAAATAGGTTACTATGTATATTTCTAAACAATATTCAACCCATAATCAGCATATAGCAAAATAATTTTATGCATATTCAAACAGAAATAGGTTTAATATGTTGTTATGTATATTTATAAACAATATTATACCCACAATCCCTATGTAGAAAAATAATTATATGTATATTCTTATCAGAAATGGGTTAAATAGGTTCCTATGTATATTTATAAATAATATTCCACCCATAATCCCAATGAAGAAAAATAATTATATGCATATACTTATCAGAAATGGGTTAAATATATTCCTATGTATGTTTAACTACAATATTCCATCCATAATGCCCATGTAGAAAAATAATTATATGCATATTCTTATCAGAAATAGGTAAAATACGTTCCTATGTATATTTATAAACAATTTTCCACCATAATCCCCATATAGAAAAATAATTATATGCATATTCTTATCAGAAATGGGTTAAATAGGTTCCTATGTATATTTATAAACAATATTCCACCCATAATCCCTATGTAGAAAAATAATTATATGTATATTCTTATCAGAAATGGGTTAAGTAGGTTCCTATGTATATTAATAAACAATATTCCACCCATAATCCGAATGTAGAAAAATAATTATATGCATATTCTTATCAGAAATGGGTTAAATAGGTTACTATGTATATTTAGAAACAATATTCCACCCATAATCCCCATGTAGAAAAATAATTTTATGCATATTCATACAAGAAATAGGTTTAATATGTTCCTATGTAAATATATAAACAATATTCCACCCATAATCCCCATGTAGAAACATAATTATATGCATATTCTTATCAGAAATAGGTTAAATACGTTCCTATGTATATTTATAAACAATAATCCACCCATAATCCCCATGTAGAAAAATAATTATATGCATATTCTTATCAGAAATGGATTAAATAGGTTACTATGTATATTTAGAAACAATATTCCACCCATAATCCCCATGTAGAAAAATAATTTTATGCATATTCATACAAGAAATAGGTTTAATATGTTCCTCTGTAAATATATAAACAATATTCCACCCATAATCTCCATGTAGAAAAATAATTATATGCATATTCTTAACAGAAATGGGTTAAATAGGTTCCTATGTATATTTATAAACAATATTCAACCCATAATCCCATATAGCAAAATAATTATATGCATATTCTTATCAGAAATGGGTTAAATATATTCCTATGTATGTTTAACTACAATATTCCATCCATAATGCCCATGTAGAAAAATAATTATATGCATATTCTTATCAGAAATAGGTAAAATACGTTCCTATGTATATTTATAAACAATTTTCCACCATAATCCCCATATAGAAAAATAATTATATGCATATTCTTATCAGAAATGGGTTAAATAGGTTCCTATGTATATTTATAAACAATATTCCACCCATAATCCCTATGTAGAAAAATAATTATATGTATATTCTTATCAGAAATGAGTTAAGTAGGTTCCTATGTATATTAATAAACAATATTCCACCCATAATCCCCATGTAGAAAAATAATTATATGCATATTCTTATCAGAAATGGGTTAAATAGGTTACTATGTATATTTAGAAACAATATTCCACCCATAATCCCCATGTAGAAAAATAATTTTATGCATATTCATACAAGAAATAGGTTTAATATGTTCCTATGTAAATATATAAACAATATTCCACCCATAATCCCCATGTAGAAACATAATTATATGCATATTCTTATCAGAAATAGGTTAAATACGTTCCTATGTATATTTATAAACAATAATCCACCCATAATCCCCATGTAGAAAAATAATTATATGCATATTCTTATCAGAAATGGATTAAATAGGTTACTATGTATATTTAGAAACAATATTCCACCCATAATCCCCATGTAGAAAAATAATTTTATGCATATTCATACAAGAAATAGGTTTAATATGATCCTATGTAAATATATCAACAATATTCCACCCATAATCTCCATGTAGAAAAATAATTATATGCATATTCTTAACAGAAATGGGTTAAATAGGTTCCTATGTATATTTATAAACAATATTCAACCCATAATCCCATATAGCAAAATAATTATATGCATATTCTTATCAGAAATGGGTTAAATATATTCCTATGTATGTTTAACTACAATATTCCATCCATAATCCCCACGTAGAAAAATAATTATATGCATATTCTTATGAGAAATGGGTTAAATAGGTTACTATGTATATTTATAAACAATATTCAACCCATAATCCCCATATAGCAAAATAATTTTATGCATATTCAAACAGAAATAGGTTTAATATGTTGTTATGTATATTTATAAACAATATTATACCCACAATCCCTATGTAGAAAAATAATTATATGTATATTCTTATCAGAAATGGGTTATATAGGTTCCTATGCATATTTATAAACAATATTCCACCCATAATCCCCATGTAGAAAAATAATTATATCCATATACTTATCAGAAATGAGTTAAATATATTCCTATGTATGTTTAACTACAATATTCCATCCATAATGCCCATGTAGAAAAATAATTATATGCATATTCTTATCAGAAATAGGTTAAATACGTTCCTATGTATATTTATAAACAATATTCCACCCATAATCCCCATGTAGAAAAATAATTATATGCATATACTTATCAGAAATGGGTTAAATATATTCCTATGTATGTTTAACTACAATATTCCATCCATAATGCCCATGTAGAAAAATAATTATATGCATATTCTTATCAGAAATAGGTTAAATACGTTCCTATGTATATTTATAAGCAATATTCCACCCATAATCCCCATATAGACAATTAATTATATTGATATTCTTAACAGCAATGGGTTAAAAAGGTTCCTATGTATATTTATAAACAATTTTCCACCATAATCCCCATATATAAAAATAATTATATGCATATTCTTATCAGAAATTGGTTAAATAGGTTCCTATGTATATTTATAAACAATATTCCACCCATAATTCCCATGTAGAAAAATAATTATATGCATATTTTTATGAGAAATTGGTTAAATATATTCCTATGTATGTTTAACTACAATATTCCATCCATAATCCCCACGTAGAAAAATAATTATATGCATATTCTTATGAGAAATGGGTTAAATAGGTTCCTATGTATATTTATAAACAATATTCCACCAATAATCCCCATGTAGAAAAATAATTATATGCATATTTTTATCAGAAATGGGTTAAATATGTTGCTATGTATATTTATAAACAATATTCCACCCATAATTCCTATGTAGAAAAATAATTATATGTACATTCTTATCAGAAATGGGTTAACTAGGTTCCTATGTATATTAATAAACAATATTCCACCCATAATCCCCATGTAGTAAAATAATTATATGCATATTCTTACCAGAAATGGGTTAAATATATTCCTATGCATGTTTAACTACAATATTCCATCCATAATCCCGATGTAGAAAAATAATGATATGCATATTCTTATCAGAAATGGGTTAAATAGGTTCCTATGTATATTTATAAACAATTTTCCACCAATAATTCCCATGTAGAAAAATAATGTTATGCATATTCATATCAGAAATAGGTTTAATATGTTCCTATGTAAATGTATAAACAATATTCCACCCATAATCCCCATGTAGAAAAATAATTATATGCATATTCTTATCAGAAATAGGTTAAATACATTCCTAAGTATATTTATAAACAATATTCCACCCATAATCCCCATGTAGAAAAATTTTTTTATGCATATTCATACAAGAAATAGGTTTAATATGTTCCTATGTAAATATATAAACAATATTCCACCCATAATCCCCATGTAGAAAAATAATTGTATGCATATTCTTAACAGAAATGGGTTAAAAAGGTTCCTATGTATATTTATAAGCAATATTCAACCCATAATCCCATAAAGCAAAATAATTATATGCATATTCTTATCAGAAATGGGTTAAATATATTCCTATGTATGTTTAACTACAATATCCCATCCATAATCCCCACGTAGAAAAATAATTATATGCATATTCTTATGAGAAATGGGTTAAATAGGTTACTATGTATATTTCTAAACAATATTCAACCCATAATCAGCATATAGCAAAATAATTTTATGCATATTCAAACAGAAATAGGTTTAATATGTTGTTATGTATATTTATAAACAATATTATACCCACAATCCCTATGTGGAAAAATAATTATATGTATATTCTTATCAGAAATGGGTTAAATAGGTTCCTATGTATATTTATAAATAATATTCCACCCATAATCCCAATGAAGAAAAATAATTATATGCATATACTTATCAGAAATGGGTTAAATATATTCCTATGTATGTTTAACTACAATATTCCATCCATAATGCCCATGTAGAAAAATAATTATATGCATATTCTTATCAGAAATAGGTAAAATACGTTCCTATGTATATTTATAAACAATTTTCCACCATAATCCCCATATAGAAAAATAATTATATGCATATTCTTATCAGAAATGGGTTAAATAGGTTCCTATGTATATTTATAAACAATATTCCACCCATAATCCCTATGTAGAAAAATAATTATATGTATATTCTTATCAGAAATGGGTTAAGTAGGTTCCTATGTATATTAATAAACAATATTCCACCCATAATCCGAATGTAGAAAAATAATTATATGCATATTCTTATCAGAAATGGGTTAAATAGGTTACTATGTATATTTAGAAACAATATTCCACCCATAATCCCCATGTAGAAAAATAATTTTATGCATATTCATACAAGAAATAGGTTTAATATGTTCCTATGTAAATATATAAACAATATTCCACCCATAATCCCCATGTAGAAACATAATTATATGCATATTCTTATCAGAAATAGGTTAAATACGTTCCTATGTATATTTATAAACAATAATCCACCCATAATCCCCATGTAGAAAAATAATTATATGCATATTCTTATCAGAAATGGATTAAATAGGTTACTATGTATATTTAGAAACAATATTCCACCCATAATCCCCATGTAGAAAAATAATTTTATGCATATTCATACAAGAAATAGGTTTAATATGTTCCTCTGTAAATATATAAACAATATTCCACCCATAATCTCCATGTAGAAAAATAATTATATGCATATTCTTAACAGAAATGGGTTAAATAGGTTCCTATGTATATTTATAAACAATATTCAACCCATAATCCCATATAGCAAAATAATTATATGCATATTCTTATCAGAAATGGGTTAAATATATTCCTATGTATGTTTAACTACAATATTCCATCCATAATCCCCACGTAGAAAAATAATTATATGCATATTCTTATGAGAAATGGGTTAAATAGGTTACTATGTATATTTATAAACAATATTCAACCCATAATCCCCATATAGCAAAATAATTTTATGCATATTCAAACAGAAATAGGTTTAATATGTTGTTATGTATATTTATAAACAATATTATACCCACAATCCCTATGTAGAAAAATAATTATATGTATATTCTTATCAGAAATGGGTTATATAGGTTCCTATGCATATTTATAAACAATATTCCACCCATAATCCCCATGTAGAAAAATAATTATATCCATATACTTATCAGAAATGAGTTAAATATATTCCTATGTATGTTTAACTACAATATTCCATCCATAATGCCCATGTAGAAAAATAATTATATGCATATTCTTATCAGAAATAGGTTAAATACGTTCCTATGTATATTTATAAACAATATTCCACCCATAATCCCCATGTAGAAAAATAATTATATGCATATACTTATCAGAAATGGGTTAAATATATTCCTATGTATGTTTAACTACAATATTCCATCCATAATGCCCATGTAGAAAAATAATTATATGCATATTCTTATCAGAAATAGGTTAAATACGTTCCTATGTATATTTATAAGCAATATTCCACCCATAATCCCCATATAGACAATTAATTATATTCATATTCTTAACAGCAATGGGTTAAAAAGGTTCCTATGTATATTTATAAACAATTTTCCACCATAATCCCCATATATAAAAATAATTATATGCATATTCTTATCAGAAATTGGTTAAATAGGTTCCTATGTATATTTATAAACAATATTCCACCCATAATTCCCATGTAGAAAAATAATTATATGCATATTTTTATGAGAAATTGGTTAAATATATTCCTATGTATGTTTAACTACAATATTCCATCCATAATCCCCACGTAGAAAAATAATTATATGCATATTCTTATGAGAAATGGGTTAAATAGGTTCCTATGTATATTTATAAACAATATTCCACCAATAATCCCCATGTAGAAAAATAATTATATGCATATTTTTATCAGAAATGGGTTAAATATGTTGCTATGTATATTTATAAACAATATTCCACCCATAATTCCTATGTAGAAAAATAATTATATGTATATTCTTATCAGAAATGGGTTAAGTAGGTTCCTATGTATATTAATAAACAATATTCCACCCATAATCCCCATGTAGTAAAATAATTATATGCATATTCTTACCAGAAATGGGTTAAATATATTCCTATGCATGTTTAACTACAATATTCCATCCATAATCCCGATGTAGAAAAATAATGATATGCATATTCTTATCAGAAATGGGTTAAATAGGTTCCTATGTATATTTATAATCAATTTTCCACCAATAATTCCCATGTAGAAAAATAATGTTATGCATATTCATATCAGAAATAGGTTTAATATGTTCCTATGTAAATGTATAAACAATATTCCACCCATAATCCCCATGTAGAAAAATAATTATATGCATATTCTTATCAGAAATAGGTTAAATACATTCCTAAGTATATTTATAAACAATATTCCACCCATAATCCCCATGTAGAAAAAATTTTTTATGCATATTCATACAAGAAATAGGTTTAATATGTTCCTATGTAAATATATAAACAATATTCCACCCATAATCCCCATGTAGAAAAATAATTTTATGCATATTCTTAACAGAAATGGGTTAAAAAGGTTCCTATGTATATTTATAAGCAATATTCAACCCATAATCCCATAAAGCAAAATAATTATATGCATATTCTTATCAGAAATGGGTTAAATATATTCCTGTGCATGTTTAACTACAATATTCCATCCATAATCCCGATGTAGAAAAATAATGATATGCATATTCTTATCAGAAATGGGTTAAATAGGTTCCTATGTATATTTATAAACAATTTTTCACCAATAATTCCCATGTAGAAAAATAATGTTATGCATATTCATATCAGAAATAGGTTTAATATGTTCCTATGTAAATGTATAAACAATATTCCACCCATAATCCCCATGTAGAAAAATAATTATATGCATATTCTTATCAGAAATAGGTTAAATACATTCCTATATATATTTATAAACAATATTCCACCCATAATCCCCATGTAGAAAAATAATTATATGCATATTCTTATCAGAAATGGGTTACATAGGTTACTATGTATATTTAGAAACAATATTCCACCCATAATCCCCATGTAGAAAAATAATTTTATGCATATTCATACAAGAAATAGGTTTAATATGTTCCTATGTAAATATATAAACAATGTTCCACCCATATTCCCCATGTAGAAAAATAATTTTATGCATATTCTTAACAGAAATGGGTTAAAAAGGTTCCTATGTATATTTATAAGCAATATTCAACCCATAATCCCATAAAGCAAAATAATTATATGCATATTCTTATCAGAAATGGGTTAAATATATTCCTATGTATGTTTAACTACAATATCCCATCCATAATCCCCACGTAGAAAAATAATTATATGCATATTCTTATGAGAAATGGGTTAAATAGGTTACTATGTATATTTCTAAACAATATTCAACCCATAATCAGCATATAGCAAAATAATTTTATGCATATTCAAACAGAAATAGGTTTAATATGTTGTTATGTATATTTATAAACAATATTATACCCACAATCCCTATGTAGAAAAATAATTATATGTATATTCTTATCAGAAATGGGTTAAATAGGTTCCTATGTATATTTATAAATAATATTCCACCCATAATCCCAATGAAGAAAAATAATTATATGCATATACTTATCAGAAATGGGTTAAATATATTCCTATGTATGTTTAACTACAATATTCCATCCATAATGCCCATGTAGAAAAATAATTATATGCATATTCTTATCAGAAATAGGTAAAATACGTTCCTATGTATATTTATAAACAATTTTCCACCATAATCCCCATATAGAAAAATAATTATATGCATATTCTTATCAGAAATGGGTTAAATAGGTTCCTATGTATATTTATAAACAATATTCCACCCATAATCCCTATGTAGAAAAATAATTATATGTATATTCTTATCAGAAATGGGTTAAGTAGGTTCCTATGTATATTAATAAACAATATTCCACCCATAATCCGAATGTAGAAAAATAATTATATGCATATTCTTATCAGAAATGGGTTAAATAGGTTACTATGTATATTTAGAAACAATATTCCACCCATAATCCCCATGTAGAAAAATAATTTTATGCATATTCATACAAGAAATAGGTTTAATATGTTCCTATGTAAATATATAAACAATATTCCACCCATAATCCCCATGTAGAAACATAATTATATGCATATACTTATCAGAAATGGGTTAAATATATTCCTATGTATGTTTAACTACAATATTCCATCCATAATGCCCATGTAGAAAAATAATTATATGCATATTCTTATCAGAAATAGGTTAAATACGTTCCTATGTATATTTATAAGCAATATTCCACCCATAATCCCCATATAGACAATTAATTATATTCATATTCTTAACAGCAATGGGTTAAAAAGGTTCCTATGTATATTTATAAACAATTTTCCACCATAATCCCCATATATAAAAATAATTATATGCATATTCTTATCAGAAATTGGTTAAATAGGTTCCTATGTATATTTATAAACAATATTCCACCCATAATTCCCATGTAGAAAAATAATTATATGCATATTTTTATGAGAAATTGGTTAAATATATTCCTATGTATGTTTAACTACAATATTCCATCCATAATCCCCACGTAGAAAAATAATTATATGCATATTCTTATGAGAAATGGGTTAAATAGGTTCCTATGTATATTTATAAACAATATTCCACCAATAATCCCCATGTAGAAAAATAATTATATGCATATTTTTATCAGAAATGGGTTAAATATGTTGCTATGTATATTTATAAACAATATTCCACCCATAATTCCTATGTAGAAAAATAATTATATGTATATTCTTATCAGAAATGGGTTAAGTAGGTTCCTATGTATATTAATAAACAATATTCCACCCATAATCCCCATGTAGTAAAATAATTATATGCATATTCTTACCAGAAATGGGTTAAATATATTCCTATGCATGTTTAACTACAATATTCCATCCATAATCCCGATGTAGAAAAATAATGATATGCATATTCTTATCAGAAATGGGTTAAATAGGTTCCTATGTATATTTATAAACAATTTTCCACCAATAATTCCCATGTAGAAAAATAATGTTATGCATATTCATATCAGAAATAGGTTTAATATGTTCCTATGTAAATGTACAAACAATATTCCACCCATAATCCCCATGTAGAAAAATAATTATATGCATATTCTTATCAGAAATAGGTTAAATACATTCCTAAGTATATTTATAAACAATATTCCACCCATAATCCCCATGTAGAAAATTTTTTTTATGCATATTCATACAAGAAATAGGTTTAATATGTTCCTATGTAAATATATAAACAATATTCCACCCATAATCCCCATGTAGAAAAATAATTTTATGCATATTCTTAACAGAAATGGGTTAAAAAGGTTCCTATGTATATTTATAAGCAATATTCAACCCATAATCCCATAAAGCAAAATAATTAAATGCATATTCTTATCAGAAATGGGTTAAATATATTCCTGTGCATGTTTAACTACAATATTCCATCCATAATCCCGATGTAGAAAAATAATGATATGCATATTCTTATCAGAAATGGGTTAAATAGGTTCCTATGTATATTTATAAACAATTTTTCACCAATAATTCCCATGTAGAAAAATAATGTTATGCATATTCATATCAGAAATAGGTTTAATATGTTCCTATGTAAATGTATAAACAATATTCCACCCATAATCCCCATGTAGAAAAATAATTATATGCATATTCTTATCAGAAATAGGTTAAATACATTCCTATATATATTTATAAACAATATTCCACCCATAATCCCCATGTAGAAAAATAATTATATGCATATTCTTATCAGAAATGGGTTACATAGGTTACTATGTATATTTAGAAACAATATTCCACCCATAATCCCCATGTAGAAAAATAATTTTATGCATATTCATACAAGAAATAGGTTTAATATGTTCCTATGTAAATATATAAACAATGTTCCACCCATATTCCCCATGTAGAAAAATAATTTTATGCATATTCTTAACAGAAATGGGTTAAAAAGGTTCCTATGTATATTTATAAGCAATATTCAACCCATAATCCCATAAAGCAAAATAATTATATGCATATTCTTATCAGAAATGGGTTAAATATATTCCTATGTATGTTTAACTACAATATCCCATCCATAATCCCCACGTAGAAAAATAATTATATGCATATTCTTATGAGAAATGGGTTAAATAGGTTACTATGTATATTTCTAAACAATATTCAACCCATAATCAGCATATAGCAAAATAATTTTATGCATATTCAAACAGAAATAGGTTTAATATGTTGTTATGTATATTTATAAACAATATTATACCCACAATCCCTATGTAGAAAAATAATTATATGTATATTCTTATCAGAAATGGGTTAAATAGGTTCCTATGTATATTTATAAATAATATTCCACCCATAATCCCAATGAAGAAAAATAATTATATGCATATACTTATCAGAAATGGGTTAAATATATTCCTATGTATGTTTAACTACAATATTCCATCCATAATGCCCATGTAGAAAAATAATTATATGCATATTCTTATCAGAAATAGGTAAAATACGTTCCTATGTATATTTATAAACAATTTTCCACCATAATCCCCATATAGAAAAATAATTATATGCATATTCTTATCAGAAATGGGTTAAATAGGTTCCTATGTATATTTATAAACAATATTCCACCCATAATCCCTATGTAGAAAAATAATTATATGTATATTCTTATCAGAAATGGGTTAAGTAGGTTCCTATGTATATTAATAAACAATATTCCACCCATAATCCGAATGTAGAAAAATAATTATATGCATATTCTTATCAGAAATGGGTTAAATAGGTTACTATGTATATTTAGAAACAATATTCCACCCATAATCCCCATGTAGAAAAATAATTTTATGCATATTCATACAAGAAATAGGTTTAATATGTTCCTATGTAAATATATAAACAATATTCCACCCATAATCCCCATGTAGAAACATAATTATATGCATATACTTATCAGAAATGGGTTAAATATATTCCTATGTATGTTTAACTACAATATTCCATCCATAATGCCCATGTAGAAAAATAATTATATGCATATTCTTATCAGAAATAGGTTAAATACGTTCCTATGTATATTTATAAGCAATATTCCACCCATAATCCCCATATAGACAATTAATTATATTCATATTCTTAACAGCAATGGGTTAAAAAGGTTCCTATGTATATTTATAAACAATTTTCCACCATAATCCCCATATATAAAAATAATTATATGCATATTCTTATCAGAAATTGGTTAAATAGGTTCCTATGTATATTTATAAACAATATTCCACCCATAATTCCCATGTAGAAAAATAATTATATGCATATTTTTATGAGAAATTGGTTAAATATATTCCTATGTATGTTTAACTACAATATTCCATCCATAATCCCCACGTAGAAAAATAATTATATGCATATTCTTATGAGAAATGGGTTAAATAGGTTCCTATGTATATTTATAAACAATATTCCACCAATAATCCCCATGTAGAAAAATAATTATATGCATATTTTTATCAGAAATGGGTTAAATATGTTGCTATGTATATTTATAAACAATATTCCACCCATAATTCCTATGTAGAAAAATAATTATATGTATATTCTTATCAGAAATGGGTTAAGTAGGTTCCTATGTATATTAATAAACAATATTCCACCCATAATCCCCATGTAGTAAAATAATTATATGCATATTCTTACCAGAAATGGGTTAAATATATTCCTATGCATGTTTAACTACAATATTCCATCCATAATCCCGATGTAGAAAAATAATGATATGCATATTCTTATCAGAAATGGGTTAAATAGGTTCCTATGTATATTTATAAACAATTTTCCACCTATAATTCCCATGTAGAAAAATAATGTTATGCATATTCATATCAGAAATAGGTTTAATATGTTCCTATGTAAATGTATAAACAATATTCCACCCATAATCCCCATGTAGAAAAATAATTATATGCATATTCTTATCAGAAATAGGTTAAATACATTCCTAAGTATATTTATAAACAATATTCCACCCATAATCCCCATGTAGAAAAATTTTTTTATGCATATTCATACAAGAAATAGGTTTAATATGTTCCTATGTAAATATATAAACAATATTCCACCCATAATCCCCATGTAGAAAAATAATTTTATGCATATTCTTAACAGAAATGGGTTAAAAAGGTTCCTATGTATATTTATAAGCAATATTCAACCCATAATCCCATAAAGCAAAATAATTATATGCATATTCTTATCAGAAATGGGTTAAATATATTCCTGTGCATGTTTAACTACAATATTCCATCCATAATCCCGATGTAGAAAAATAATGATATGCATATTCTTATCAGAAATGGGTTAAATAGGTTCCTATGTATATTTATAAACAAGTTTTCACCAATAATTCCCATGTAGAAAAATAATGTTATGCATATTCATATCAGAAATAGGTTTAATATGTTCCTATGTAAATGTATAAACAATATTCCACCCATAATCCCCATGTAGAAAAATAATTATATGCATATTCTTATCAGAAATAGGTTAAATACATTCCTATATATATTTATAAACAATATTCCACCCATAATCCCCATGTAGAAAAATAATTATATGCATATTCTTATCAGAAATGGGTTACATAGGTTACTATGTATATTTAGAAACAATATTCCACCCATAATCCCCATGTAGAAAAATAATTTTATGCATATTCATACAAGAAATAGGTTTAATATGTTCCTATGTAAATATATAAACAATGTTCCACCCATATTCCCCATGTAGAAAAATAATTTTATGCATATTCTTAACAGAAATGGGTTAAAAAGGTTCCTATGTATATTTATAAGCAATATTCAACCCATAATCCCATAAAGCAAAATAATTATATGCATATTCTTATCAGAAATGGGTTAAATATATTCCTATGTATGTTTAACTACAATATCCCATCCATAATCCCCACGTAGAAAAATAATTATATGCATATTCTTATGAGAAATGGGTTAAATAGGTTACTATGTATATTTCTAAACAATATTCAACCCATAATCAGCATATAGCAAAATAATTTGATGCATATTCAAACAGAAATAGGTTTAATATGTTGTTATGTATATTTATAAACAATATTATACCCACAATCCCTATGTAGAAAAATAATTATATGTATATTCTTATCAGAAATGGGTTAAATAGGTTCCTATGTATATTTATAAATAATATTCCACCCATAATCCCAATGAAGAAAAATAATTATATGCATATACTTATCAGAAATGGGTTAAATATATTCCTATGTATGTTTAACTACAATATTCCATCCATAATGCCCATGTAGAAAAATAATTATATGCATATTCTTATCAGAAATAGGTAAAATACGTTCCTATGTATATTTATAAACAATTTTCCACCATAATCCCCATATAGAAAAATAATTATATGCATATTCTTATCAGAAATGGGTTAAATAGGTTCCTATGTATATTTATAAACAATATTCCACCCATAATCCCTATGTAGAAAAATAATTATATGTATATTCTTATCAGAAATGGGTTAAGTAGGTTCCTATGTATATTAATAAACAATATTCCACCCATAATCCGAATGTAGAAAAATAATTATATGCATATTCTTATCAGAAATGGGTTAAATAGGTTACTATGTATATTTAGAAACAATATTCCACCCATAATCCCCATGTAGAAAAATAATTTTATGCATATTCATACAAGAAATAGGTTTAATATGTTCCTATGTAAATATATAAACAATATTCCACCCATAATCCCCATGTAGAAACATAATTATATGCATATTCTTATCAGAAATAGGTTAAATACGTTCCTATGTATATTTATAAACAATAATCCACCCATAATCCCCATGTAGAAAAATAATTATATGCATATTCTTATCAGAAATGGATTAAATAGGTTACTATGTATATTTAGAAACAATATTCCACCCATAATCCCCATGTAGAAAAATAATTTTATGCATATTCATACAAGAAATAGGTTTAATATGTTCCTCTGTAAATATATAAACAATATTCCACCCATAATCTCCATGTAGAAAAATAATTATATGCATATTCTTAACAGAAATGGGTTAAATAGGTTCCTATGTATATTTATAAACAATATTCAACCCATAATCCCATATAGCAAAATAATTATATGCATATTCTTATCAGAAATGGGTTAAATATATTCCTATGTATGTTTAACTACAATATTCCATCCATAATCCCCACGTAGAAAAATAATTATATGCATATTCTTATGAGAAATGGGTTAAATAGGTTCCTATGTATATTTATAAACAATATTCCACCAATAATCCCCATGTAGAAAAATAATTATATGCATATTTTTATCAGAAATGGGTTAAATATGTTGCTATGTATATTTATAAACAATATTCCACCCATAATTCCTATGTAGAAAAATAATTATATGTATATTCTTATCAGAAATGGGTTAAGTAGGTTCCTATGTATATTAATAAACAATATTCCACCCATAATCCCCATGTAGTAAAATAATTATATGCATATTCTTACCAGAAATGGGTTAAATATATTCCTATGCATGTTTAACTACAACATTCCATCAATAATCCCGATGTAGAAAAATAATGATATGCATATTCTTATCAGAAATGGGTTAAATAGGTTCCTATGTATATTTATAAACAATTTTCCACCAATAATTCCCATGTAGAAAAATAATGTTATGCATATTCATATCAGAAATAGGTTCAGGTTCATATCAGAAAAATGTAGAAAAATAATTATATGCATATTCTTATCAGAAATAGGTTTAATATGTTCCTATGTAAATGTATAAACAATATTCCACCCATAATCCCCATGTAGAAAAATAATTATATGCATATTCTTATCAGAAATAGGTTAAATACATTCCTAAGTATATTTATAAACAATATTCCACCCATAATCCCCATGTAGAAAATTTTTTTTATGCATATTCATACAAGAAATAGGTTTAATAGGTTTTATATAGGAACCTATTTAACCCATTTCTGATAAGAATATGCATATAATTATTTTTCTATATGGGGATTATGTTGGAAAATTGTTTATAAATATACATAGGAACGTATTTAACCTATTTCTGATAAGAATATGCATATAATTATTTTTCTACATGGGCATTATGGATGGAATATTGTAGTTAAACATACATAGGAATATATTTAACCCATTTCTGATAAGTAAATGCATATAATTATTTTTCTACATGGGGATTATGGGTGGAATATTGTTTATAAATATACATAGGAACCTATTTAACCCATTTCTGATAAGAATATACATATAATTATTTTTCTACATAGGGATTGTGGGTATAATATTGTTTATAAATATACATAACAACATATTAAACCTATTTCTGTTTGAATATGCATAACATTATTTTGCTATATGGGGATTATGGGTTGAATATTGTTTATAAATATACATAGTAACCTATTTAACCCATTTCTCATAAGAATATGCATATAATTATTTTTCTACGTGGGGATTATGGATGGGATATTGTAGTTAAACATACATAGGAATATATTTAACCCATTTCTGATAAGAATATGCATATAATTATTTTGCTATATCGGATTATGGGTTGAATATTGCTTATAAATATACATAGGAACCTTTTTAACCCATTTCTCTTAAGAATATGCATATAATTATTTTTCTACATGGGGATTATGGGTGGAATATTGTTTATATATTTGCATAGGAACATATTAAACCTATTTCTTGTATGAATATGCATAACATTATTTTTCTACATGGGAATTATTGGTGGAAAATTGTTTATAAATATACATAGGAACCTATTTAACCCATTTCTGATAAGAATATGCATATCATTATTTTTCTACATCGGGATTATGGATGGAATATTGTAGTTAAACATGCATAGGAATATATTTAACCCATTTCGGATAAGAATATACATATAATTATTTTTCTACATAGGGATTATGGGTGGAATATTGTTTATAGATATACATAGGAACCTATTTAACCCATTTCTGATAAGAATATGCATATAATTATTTTTCTATATGGGGATTATGGTGGAAATTTGTTTATAAATATACATAGGAACCTATTTAACCCATTTCTGATAAGAATATAAATATAATTATTTTTCAGTATGGGGATTATAGGTGGAATATACATAGGAACCTACATATATACATAGGAACCTATTTAACCCATTTCTGATAAGAATATGCATATAATTATTTTTCTATATGGGGATTATGGTGGAAAATTGTTTATAAATGTACATAGGAACCTATTTAACCCATTTCTGATAAGAATATAAATATAATTATTTTTCTATACGGGGATTATGGGTGGAATATTGTTTAAAAATATTTATAGGAACCGATTTAACCCATTTCTGATAAGAATATGCATATAATTATTTTTCTATATGGGGTTATGGGTGGAATATTGTTTATAAATATACATAGGAACCTAATTAAAGCATTTCTGATAAGAATATACATATAATTATTTTTCTACATGGGGATTATGGGTGGAATATTGTTTATAATTATACATAGTAACCTATTTAACCCATTTCTGTTTGAATATGCATATAATTAACTTGCTATATGGGGATTATGGATTGAATATTGTTTATAAATATACATAGGAACCTATTTATCCCATTTATTATAAAAATACGCATATCATTATTTTTCTACATTTGGATTATGGGTGGAATATTGTTTTTAAATATACATAGGAACCTATTTAACCTATTTATATGCTCATAGTTATTTTTCTACATCGGGAGTTTGGGTGGAATATTGTAGATAAACATACATAGCAACATATTAAACCTATTTTTGATAAAAATACGCATATCATTTTTTTTCTACATGTGGATTAAGGGTGGAATATTGTTTATACATAGGAACCTATTTAACCCATTTCTGATAAGAATATGCATATAAATATTTTTCAGTATGGGGATTATAGGTGGAATATTGTTTATAAATATACATAGGAAACTATTTAACCCATTTCTGGTAAGAATATGCATATAATTATTTTTCTACATGGGGATTATGGGTGGAATATTGTTTATAAATATACATAGGAACCTATTTAACCCATTTCTTATAAGAATATGCATACAATTATTTTTCAATATTGGGATTTTAGTGGAAAATTGTTAATAAATATACATAGGAACCTATTTAACCCATTTCTGATAAGAATATAAATATAATTATTTGTCTATATGGGGTTTATGGGTGGAATATTGTTTATAAATATACATAGGAACCGATTTAACCCATTTCTGATAAGAATATGCACATAGTTATTTTTCTACATCGAGAGTTTGGGTGGAATATTGTAGATAAACATACATAGCAACAAATTAAACATATTTTTGATAAAAATATGCATATCATTTTTTTTTCTACATATCAATTAAGGGTGGAATATTGTTTATAAATATACATAGGAACCTATTTAACCCATTTCTGATTAGAATATGCATATAAATATTTTTCAGTATGGGGATTATAGGTGGAATATTGTTTATAAATATACATAGGAATCTATTAACCCATTTCTGGTAAGAATATGCATATAATTATTTTTCTACATGGGGATTATGGGTGGAATATTGTTTATAATTATACATAGGAACCTATTTAACCCATTTCTTATAAGAATATGCATATAATTATTTTTCAATATTGTGATTTTAGTGGAAATTTGTTAATAAATATATATAGGAACCTATTTAACCCGTTTCTGATACCAATAATCATTCATTATTCATCTTACTGAATAATGTGGGTTTATTTCTCCCACTGATACCAATGATGGGTCACTATTTTTCCCACTGACACCAATGATGGATCACTGTTCCTTCCTCTGGCTCCAATGAATGGGTAACTGTTCCTTCCACTCACACCAATGATGACTATTTCTACCACTGACACTAACAAACGCTTACTATTTCTCCCAATGACACCAATTGTTACTAATGGTTTACTAATGTTTCTACTGACACCAATGATGGGTCACTGTTCCTCTAACTGGCACCAATGATTATTTCTTCCATTGAGAACTAACAACGCTGATGAGTCATTATTCCATTCACAAATGATGATTTAAATATGCCTTCCACTGACACACCAATCACACCTTTAGTTTCTTTACTGACACCAATGATGTCCTCCCACTCACACCAACAATGAGGTACTATTTCTCTCACTGGTTTGGAAAAGCCGTGATAAAAATGTATGTGTTTACATAAAGATGTAAGATTGAGGCTTACATCGGTTTAGGAACGCATTCATGTAATGAGTGTGTTGCATAACTAAAGTCAGGATAACATTGACTTTAGTCATTGACTTTAGCGCAAATATATTCTTTGCGCTAAAGTTACAGGGCTCACGGTTTATTTATACTGTTTGAGACATCGTTGCCAATACCCAAATTAGGACAGAATGTCGGAATTGCTTAAAAAAGATAGAAAAACAGAAATAGAGCACAATATTGGTATAGGCTTTAGTCGGTTTCTATTCGTTTCTAATATCGTTACTCAGGTATTAAAATATGGCCCAATATTGATAATGGTATTTTGAACATAATTCAATTATATTTACTAAGCTATAAAAAAATCTCAAGTAAGCTATGAAAACACTTAAAGTAAATCTTAAAAGTAAGCACAAAAATCGGGCTTGCCTCACTGTGCTAATTTAAGAATAATTCAACTAGTTCAAATCAAATTCAAACCGTCTGACATACTATGTGGGGCTTGTCTCACTGCTATTCTTATTTAAGAACTATTTGAATCCAAGTCAAACCGTCTGACATAGCTATGCTATCCTTAAACTCCGCAATGTCTGACATCTAAGGTAAACCGTATTCTGCTTTTGTTTTTACACTCATTTAATGCAATAGTCACTCAATTTATATCAGCTATCTCAGTGCTAATCCTGATCCTGATTTCGATAGTGCAATATAACCTGAAATTACCGTGCAAAAGCTATCTTCTAGTCTTACCATATTTAGCATTAATGCAACCTTACGGTATATTTAATGTAAGATATACTGAAAATTTGCTTGAAACAAAACCGACTTACGGTGTGCTAAAGTGTGCTCTATTTTGTGTTATGCCGAAATCATCTCATCACATTACCGACATTCTGTTGTAATAGTTTTGGAATTTAGTTTGACAAATATCTTACTAGCGCAACTAGCAACTAGCGCTTAAACCTGTCTCTCAGCAAGTGTTAATCCGTCTCACTGCTATACTTGATATGTTTTTATGCATCTATTTAACATCCACATCAAATAATCCTAATGTATACCGTCTCAACCTCTTCGCAAACCACTCACTATTATAAGGATTTTTTCGCTATATATTTGTACCAGGGAAAACGGATTGTGTAATGCAAATTCACATTTAGGTGATATCAGTGCTATCTTGTCAAATGTTAAATTTACAGTATTTCAGTCTTCGTTAACTCTTAAACTCTGCTGCTTGAGTCTTGCAGGTATTGCAGCAATTATCACACAATTTGATCTCATTGCTATTCCGAGATTCTATCTTAAATCTATCTCTATCTTATTCTATCTCTCAAAAAAAAAAATGCGCACTTGTTTTCTAAAGCCCTGTGACTTTATCTTATTCATCACTATTCCTCCAACTGACACCAATGATGGGTATAATTTGTTCACTGGCTGAGAATTTGTTGCATTACTCTAAATCTGGCACATCTCCGGATACATCTTCTTCTTCTCTGCTTGCTAACATCTAGCATTGAGATAAAGTTGCAGGTCTCACGTTTATATTGTCGGACAAATAGTTACCAATACCTTAATTAAGACGAAATGCAATGCTCACTCTGATAGTTGCAATTGCAATAACCTTCTCTTACTATCTCTTATCTATATTTAGCGTAAATGCAACCTATCTTACATCTAATCGTCCAATGTAAATTTGCTTGTGAAATACAGATTGTAACGATCTCTATATAAACCGACTCACTGCTTTGATTACAATCTGCTCTATTTTGTGTTTATCTTTATCTCAACAAATGTCAATGTCTTTGTATATATCTACTCTAATGCACATAATCTCTAAAACACTAATAGGCTACTGCCTATTAATTTGGTTAAAAAAACCGATTTAAATTATCAAGGAATAATACAATGTGTTGTATCACTGCCATATTTGATATGTTTAAAGAAAATGCATCCTAATGTATACCTAATGTGATAACACTCTTAACATGTCTCGCAACCAACTCACTATTATCAGGGCTCAACCATGTATTTTGCTGTGGACCAGTGGATACGGACCGTGTAATGCAAATTCACATTTAGGTGATAGGTATTATGTTGACAAATGTTACATTTACAGAATTTAAGCAATTTCACAGTCTTCGAAAACTATCCAAGAAAGGTGATGCATCAATTATCAAACAATCTGATCTCATTGCTATTCCCGACATTCTACCTAAATTGCAATTGCAACTATCCTTTGAAATTATAAAAATGCGCACTGGTTTTCTAAAGCCCTGCTAAATATTGTGTTACTTTATCTGACACCAAATTAATACTATTCATTCATTCATCACTATTCCTTCAACTGACACTCATTATGTTTCACTGTTGCTTCCACACATAGGCTGAGAATTTTTTGCTTTACTCTAAATCAAGTACACTGATATTAATTGAGTGATCATTGCCAAAAAAAGAGTGGAGATACGGATTGTGGATTTCACATCTGTCAGACGGTTTGAACTAGTTAAATAATTCTTACATAAGCAGAGCAGTGATCCTTGGTAGAAGGCAAAATATCAGCATAGCCTTTATTGTTTACTTTCCCACTAACTATCTCTCAGCCAGTGTAATCTATATGTTTTAAGAAAATGCATCTAACAAATCCTAATGTACACCGTGTATTAATGTCTCCCATTAATATACCAACGGTGGCTCACTATCCTTCCCACTGAAACGAACAAGGCGGTACTATTTTACGAATTCATCCCACAATTATTTTTCCACTGACACGTGGGTCACGATTTCTCCCACTAAAACCAATCATGGGTTACTATTCCTCCCACTGACACTAATGATGGGTCACTATTCTTCCTACTGACACCAAAAATGGGGTACTATTTCTCACACTGACACCAACGTAAGGTCAATAATCCTTAAAATTACACCAATGATGAGGACTATTCCTTCCACCGACACCAATAACTTGACACCAATAATGTTTCACTGTTCATTCCACTGACACCAATGATGGGTAACTTTTTCTCCCACTGACACCAATGATGGGTACTATTCCTCCAATTGACACTAATATTGGATACCTATTCTTCACACAGCACCAAAAATGAGGAACTTTTTCTCACACTGACACCAATGATGGGTCGCTATTCCTCCAACTTACACCAATGACGGGTCACTGTTTCTCCCACTGAAACCAATGGTGGCTCACTATTCCTCCCACTGACACCAATAATGCGGTACTATTTCTCCCAGTTACACCAGTGATGGGTCACTATTCTTTCCACTGTCACAAATCATCTTCCTCCAACTAACACTAATGATAGGTCAATATTCTTCCTATGATTGGTCACTATGATGGTGAATCACTATTCCATCCACCAAATATGGGTCAATATTCCTTAAAATTACACTAATGAGGGCTATTCCTTCCACAATCACGTGGAAGTATTTCTCATACTGACATACTGATGTTTCACTGTTCCTTCCAATGACACCAATGATAGGTGACTATTCCTCCCACCGATACCAATGATAGGTGACTATTCCTCTGAATGATGGCTCACTATTCAACAATGTTGGGTAACTATTCCTCCAACGGACACCCATTTCTGGTAAGACTATGCATATAATTTTTTTTCTACATGGGCATTATGGATGGAATATTGTTTATAAATATACATAGGAACCTATTTAAACAATTTCTGGTAAGAATATGCATATCATTATTTTCTACATAGGGATTATGGGTGGAATATTGTTTATAAATATACATAGGAACCTATTTAACCCATTTCTCATAAGAATATGCATATCATTATTTTTCTACATCGGGATTATGGATGGAATATTGTAGTTAAACATGCATAGGAATATATTTAACCCATTTCTGATAAGAATAAGCATATAATTATTTTTCTACATGGGGATTATGGGTGGAATATTGTTTATTAATATACATAGGAACCTACTTAACCCATTTCTGATAAGAATATACATATAATTATTTTTCTACATAGGGATTATGGGTGGAATATTGTTTATAAATATACATAGGAACCTATTTTACCTATTTCTGATAAGAATATAAATATAATTATTTGTCTATATGGGAATTATGGGTGGAATATTGTTTATATATATACATAGGAACCGATTTAACCCACTTCTGATAAGAATATGCATATAATTATTTTTCTATAATGGGGTTATGGGTGGAATATTGTTTAGAAATATACATAGGAACGTATTTAACCTATTTCTGATAAGAATATGCATATAATTATTCTTCTACATGGGGATTATGGGTGGAATATTGTTTATAAATATACATAGTAGCCTATTTAACCCATTTCTGATAAGAATATAAATATAATTATTTGTCTATATGGGAATTATGGGTGGAATATTGTTTATATATATACATAGGAACCGATTTAACCCACTTCTGATAAGGATATGCATATCATTATTTTTCTACATAGGGATTATTGGTGGAATATTGTTTATAAATATACACAGTAACCTATTTAACCAATTTCTGATAAGAATATGCATATAATTATTTTTATATATGGGGATTATGGTGGAAAATTGTTTATAAATATACATAGGAACCTATTTAACACATTGCTGTTAAGAATATGAATATAATTATTTGTCTATATGGGGATTATGGGTGGAATATTGTTTATTAATATACATAGGAACCTACTTAACCCATTTCTGATAAGAATATACATATAATTATTTTTCTACATAGGGGTTATGGGTGGAATATTGTTTATAAATATACATAGGAACCTATTTAACCCATTTCTGATAAGAATATGCATATAATTATTTTTCTATATGGGGATTATGGTGGAAAATTGTTTATAAATATACATAGGAACGTATTTAACCTATTTCTGATAAGAATATGCATATAATTATTTTTCTACATGGGCATTATGGATGGAATATTGTAGTTAAACATACATAGGAATATATTTAACCCATTTCTGATAAGTAAATGCATATAATTATTTTGCTATATGGGATTATGGGTTGAATATTGCTTATAAATATACATAGGAACCTTTTTAACCCATTTCTCTTAAGAATATGCATATAATTATTTTTCTACATGGGGATTATGGGTGGAATATTGTTTATACATTTACATAGGAACATATTAAACCTATTTCTGATATGAATATGCATATAATTATTTTTCTACGTGGGGATTATGGATGGGATATTGTAGTTAAACATACATAGGAATATATTTAACCCATTTCTGATAAGAATATGCATATAATTATTTTGCTATATGGGATTATGGGTGGAATATTGTTTATAAATATACATAGGAACGTATTTACCCTATTTCTGATAAGAATATGCATATAATTATTTTTCTACATGGGGATTATGGGTGGAATATTGTTTATACATTTACATAGGAACATATTAAACCTATTTCTGATATGAATATGCATAACATTATTTTTCTACATGGGAATTATGGGTGGAAAATTGTTTATAAATATACATAGGAACCTATTTAACCCATTTCTGATAAGAATATGCATATAATCATTTTTCTACATGGGGACTATAGTGGAAAATTGTTTATAAATATACATAGGAACCTTTTTAACCCATTGCTGTTAAGAATATGAATATAATTAATTGTCTATATGGCGATTATGGGTGGAATATTGCTTATAAATATACATAGGAACGTATTTAACCTATTTCTGATAAGAATATGCATATAATTATTTTTCTACATGGGGATTATGGGTGGAATATTGTTTATACATTTACATAGGAACATATTAAACCTATTTCTGATATGAATATGCATATAATTATTTTTCTACATGGGGATTATGGGTGGAATATTGTTTATAAATATACATACGAACCTATTTAACCCATTTCTGATAAGAATATGCATATAATCATTTTTCTACATGGGGACTATAGTGGAAAATTGTTTATAAATATACATAGGAACCTATTTAACCCATTTCTGATAAGAATATGCATTCGCTACACTACTGAGGGTGTGCTTTGCTTGTAACTGCATCCGCAGGACATTGGTTGACAGAACTGTGGACTCTGGCGGTAACTCCATGTCCCGTTTTTTCCTCCTGCCTCTTTGGAGGACCCTGGGATGGGACAAATGGGACAGCTCCATCCCCTACAACTGGGACACCCCTTGGTACTACTTGGACACCTTCAAGTTTATTAAGGAGCTGGGGCTACATGGAGTGAAGCCCGACTTGTGGAAGCCAAAAACTATCCACAAGTTGATCAGAGCATCGGACATTGTTGAGACTGTTCCAGGCCTCCCTACAGCCACTTATAAAGTGGTCTGGAGGAATGTTTCTTCAAAGAGTCTCACCAACAGGCACAAAGATCTGGCATGGATGGCAATCCAAGGGGGGTTGCCACTCAGGACATTCATGCATGCCAGAAACCTGTGCAGATACAGGCACTGCCCCTTTTGCATCATCCAGGAGGAAACTGCTCTGCATGTTTTCTGGGAGTGCCCCTTTGCACAGGACCTGTTGAGGGCCTTGGAACCCGAACTCAAAGACTTTGTGCCACAGACTGCTATCACACACTTTAGTGTGTTGAACGGACTCTTCTGTGGAACTCATTCACAGGAGGACATTGACGGTGCCTGGCGGGTGCTGTGTTGCTTTAAGGACGCTTTATGGTGCGCCAGGAAGCGCCTCATCCACCAGCGGGAGAGGATGTCCAACGAGGACTGTCGCAGACTGGTTCACAGTCTGCTCAGAGACTATCACTTGATGGACTTCAAGGAGGAAGAGGAGGTGATGTTTCGGGGTATTATTACTCTGCACGACACATTAGGCATCATACCGCAGGATGAATGTAATTTATTTGTATGCCTGGCAATGTATTGTTATGTAGTGTATTTATGCGCTGCGTCGCAATACTGAATGTACCCTGTTTAAGTATTTGTTTTTTGTATATTTTCTTGCAAAATAAAGTATACATTTTCAATCAAAAAATAGGTTTAATATGTTCCTATGTAAATGTATAAACAATATTCCACTCATAATCCCCATGTAGAAAAATAATTATATGCATATTCTTATCAGAAATTGGTTAAATAGGTTCCTATGTATATTTATAAACAATATTCCACCCATAATCCCCATATAGACAAATAATTATATTCATATTCTTAACAGCAATGGGTTAAATAGGTTCCTATGTATATTTATAAACAATTTTCCACCATAATCCCCATATATAAAAATAATTATATGCATATTCTTATCAGAAATTGGTTAAATAGGTTCCTATGTATATTTATAAACAATATTCCACCAATAATCCCCATGTAGAAATATAATTATATGCATATTTTTATCAGAAATGGGTTAAATATGTTGCTATGTATATTTATAAACAATATTCCACCCATAATCCCATATAGACAAATAATTATATTTATATTCTTATCAGAAATGTGTTAAATAGGTTGCTATGTATATTTATAAACAATTTTCCACCATAATCCCCATACAGAAAAATAATTACATGCATATTCTTATCAGAAATGGGTTAAATAGGTTTCTATGTATATTTATAAACAATATTCCACCCATAATCCCCATGTAGAAAAATAATGATATGCATATTCTTATCAGAAATGGGTTAAATAGGTTCCTATGTATATTTATAAACAATTTTCCACTATAGTCCCCATGTAGAAAAATAATTCTATGCATATTCTTATCAGAAATGGGTTAAATAGGTTCCTATGTATATTTATAAACAATTTTCCACCCATAATCCCCATGTAGAAAAATAATGTTATGCATATTCATATCAGAAATAGGTTTAATATGTTCCTATGTAAATGTATAAACAATATTCCACCCATAATCCCCATGTAGAAAAATAATTTTATGCATATTCATACAAGAAATAGGTTTAATACGTTCCTATGTATATTTATAAACAATATTCCACCCATAATCCCCGTGTAGAAAAATAATTATATGCATATTCTTATCAGAAATGGGTTAAATAGGTTACTATGTATATTTAGAAACAATATTCCACCCATAATCCCCATGTAAAAAAATAATTTTATGCATATTCATACAAGAAATAGGATTAATATGTTCCTATGTAAATATATAAACAATATTCCACCCATAATCCCCATGTAGAAAAATAATTATATGTATATTCTTATCAGAAATGGGTTAAATATATTCCTATGTATGTTTAACTACAATATTCCATCCATAATCCCCACGTAGAAAAATAATTATATGTATATTCTTATCAGAAATGGGTTAAATAGGTTCCTATGTATATTTATAAACAATATTCCACCCATAATCCCCATGTAGAAAAATAATTATATGCATATACTTATCAGAAATGGGTTAAATATATTCCTATGTATGTTTAACTACAATATTCCATCCATAATGCCCATGTAGAAAAATAATTATATGCATATTCTTAACAGAAATAGGTTAAATACGTTCCTATGTATATTTATAAGCAATATTCCACCCATAATCCCCATATAGACAATTAATTATATTCATATTCTTAACAGCAATGGGTTAAAAAGGTTCCTATGTATATTTATAAACAATTTTCCACTATAGTCCCCATGTAGAAAAATAATTCTATGCATATTCTTATCAGAAATGGGTTAAATAGGTTCCTATGTATATTTATAAACAATTTTCCACCCATAATTCCCATGTAGAAAAATAATGTTATGCATACTCATATCAGAAATAGGTTTAATATGTTCCTATGTAAATGTATAAACAATATTCCACCCATAATCCCCATGTAGAAAAATAATTATATGCATATTCTTATTAGAAATAGGGTAAATACGTTCCTATGTATATTAATAAACAATATTCCACCCATAATCCCCATGTAGAAAAATAATTTTATGCATATTCATACAAGAAATAGGTTTAATATGTTCCTATGCAAATATATAAACAATATTCCACCCATAATCCCCATGTAGAAAAATAATTATATGCATATTCTTAAGAGAAATGGGTTAAAAAGGTTCCTATGTATATTTATAAGCAATATTCAACCCATAATCCCATATAGCAAAATAATTATATGCATATTCTTATCAGAAATGGGTTAAATATATTCCTATGTATGTTTAACTACAATATCCCATCCATAGTCCCCACGTAGAAAAATAATTATATGCATATTCTTATGAGAAATGGGTTAAATAGGTTACTATGTATATTTATAAACAATATTCAACCCATAATCCCCTATAGCAAAATAATGTTATGCATATTCAAACAGAAATAGGTTTAATATGTTGTTATGTATATTTATAAACAATATTATACCCACAATCCCTATGTAGAAAAATAATTATATGTATATTCTTATCAGAAATGGGTTAAATAGGTTCCTATGTATATTTATAAACAATATTCCACCCATAATCCCCATGTAGAAAAATAATTATATGCATTTACTTATCAGAAATGGGTTAAATATATTCCTATGTATGTTTAACTACAATATTCCATCCATAATGCCCATGTAGAAAAATAATTATATGCATATTCTTATCAGAAATAGGTTAAATACGTTCCTATGTATATTTATAAACAATTTTCCACCATAATCCCCATATAGAAAAATAATTATATGCATATTCTTATCAGAAATGGGTTAAATAGGTTCCTATGTATATTTATAAACAATATTCCACCCATAACCCCTATGTAGAAACATAATTATATGTATATTCTTATCAGAAATGGGTTAAGTAGGTTCCTATGTATATTTATAAACAATATTCCACCCACAATCCCTATGTAGAAAAATAATTATATGTATATTCTTATCAGAAATGGGTTAAATAGGTCCCTATGTATATTTATAAACAATATTCCACCCATAATCCCCATGTAGAAAAATAATTATATGCATATACTTATCAGAAATGGGTTAAATATATTCCTATGTATGTTTAACTACAATATTCCATCCATAATGCCCATGTAGAAGAATAATTATATGCATATTCTTATCAGAAATAGGTTAAATACGTTCCTATGTATAGTTATAAACTATTTTCCACCATAATCCCCATATAGAAAAATAATTATATGCATATTCTTATCAGAAATGGGTTAAATAGGTTCCTATGTATATTTATAAACAATATTCCACCCATAATCCCTATGTAGAAAAATAATTATATGTATATTCTTATCAGAAATGGGTTAAGTAGGTTCCTATGTATATTAATAAACAATATTCCACCCATAATCCCCATGTAGAAAAATAATTATATGCATATTCTTATCAGAAATGGGTTAAATAGGTTCCTATGTATATTTATAAACAATTTTCCACCCATAATCCCCATGTAGAAAAATAATGTTATGCATATTCATATCAGAAATAGGTTTAATATGTTCCTATGTAAATGTATAAACAATATTCCAACCATAATCCCCATGTAGAAAAATAATTATATGCATATTCTTATCAGAAATAGGTTAAATACGTTCCTATGTATATTTATAAACAATATTCCACCCATAATCCCCATATAGACAAATAATTATATTCATATTCTTAACAGCAATGGGTTAAATAGGTTCCTATGTATATTTATAAACAATTTTCCACCATAATCCCCATATATAAAAATAATTATATGCATATTCTTATCAGAAATTGGTTAAATAGGTTACTATGTATATTTATAAACAATATTCCACCAATAATCCCTATGTAGAAAAATAATGATATGCATATTCTTATCAGAAATTGGTTAAATAGGTTCCTATGTATATTTATAAACAATATTCCACCCATAATCCCCATGTAGAAAAATAATTATATGTATATTCTTATCAGAAATGGGTTAAATAGATTTAAATAGAGATTATGGGTTGAATATTGTTTATAAATATACATAGGAACCTATTTAACCCATTTCTGTTAAGAATATGCATATAATTATTTTTCTACATCAGGATTATGGTGGAAAATTGTTTATAAATATACATCTGAACCTATTTATCCCATTTCTGATAAGAATATACATATAATTATTTTTCTACATGGGGATTATGGGTGGAATATTGTTTATAAATATACATAGTAACCTATTTAACCCATTTCTGATAAGAATATACATATAAATATTTTTCTACATGGGGATTATGGGTGGAATATTGTTTATAAATATACATAGGAACCTATTTAACCAATTTCTGATAAGAATATGCATATAATTATTTTTCTACATGGGGATTATGGGTGGAATATTGTTTATAAATATATATAGGAATGTATTTAACCTATTTCTGATTAGAATATGCATATAATTATTTTTCTACATGGGGATTATGGGTGGAATATTGTTTATACATTTACATAGGAACATATTAAACCTATTTCTGATATGAATATGCATAACATTATTTTTCTACATGGGAATTATTGGTGAAAAATTGTTTATAAATATACATAGGAACCTATTTAACCCATTTCTGATAAGAATATGCATATCATTATTTTTCTACATCGGGATTATGGATGGAATATTGTAGTTAAACATGCACAGGAATATATTTAACCCATTTCTGATAAGAATATGCATATAATTATTTTACTACATGGGGATTATGGGTGGAATATTGTTTATTAATATACATAGGAACCTACTTAACCCATTTCTGATAAGAATATACATATAATTATTTTTCTACATAGGAATTATGGGTGGAATATTGTTTATAAATATACATAGCAACATATTTAACCCATTTCTGATAAAAATATGCATATAATTATTTTTCTACATGGGGATTATTGGTGGAATATTGTTTATAAATATACATAGGAACCTATTTAACCCATTTCTCATAAGAATATGCATATAATTATTTTTCTACGTGGGGATTATGGATGGAATATTGTAGTTAAACATACATAGGAATATATTTAACCAATTTCTCATAAAAATATGCATATAATTATTTTTCTACATGGGAATGATGGGTGGAATATTGTTCATAAATATACATAGGAACCTATTTAACCAATTTCTGATAAGAATATGCATATAATTATTTTTATATATGGGGATTATGGTGGAAAATTGTTTATAAATATACATAGGAACCTTTTTAACCCATTGCTGTTAAGAATATGAATATAATTAATTGTCTATATGGGGATTATGGGTGGAACGTATTTAACCTATTTCTGATAAGAATATGCATATAATTATTTTTCTACATGGGCATTATGGATGGAATATTGTAGTTAAACATACATAGGAATATATTTAACCCATTTCTGATAAGTATTTGCATATAATTATTTTTCTACATGGGGATTATGGGTGGAATATTGTTTATAAATATACATAGGAACGTATTTAACCTATTTCTGATAAGAATATGCATATAATTATTATTCTACATGGGCATTATGGATGGAATATTGTAGTTAAACATACATAGGAATATATTTAACTCATTTCTGATAAGTATATGGATATAATTATTTTTCTACATGGGGATTATGGGTGGAATATTGTTTATAAATATGCATAGGAACCTATATAACCCATTTCTGATAAGAATATACATATAATTATTTTTCTACATAGGGATTGTGGGTATAATATTGTTTATAAATATACATAACAACATATTAAACCTATTTCTGTTTGAATATGCATAAAATTATTTTGCTATATGGGGATTATGGGTTGAATATTGTTTATAAATATACATAGTAACCTATTTAACCCATTTCTCATAAGAATATGCATATAATTATTTTTCTACGTGGGGGATATATTTAACCCATTTCTGATAAGAATATGCATATAATTATTTTGCTATATGGGATTATGGGTTGAATATTGTTTATAAATATACATAGGAACCTATTTAACCCATTTCTGTTAAGAATATGCATATAATTATTTTTCTACATGGAGATTATGGGTGGAATATTGTTGATATATTTACACAGGAACATATTAAACCTATTTCTTGTATGAATATGCATAAAATTATTTTTCTACATGGGGATTATGGGTGGAATATTGTTTCTAAATATACATAGTAACCTATTTAATCCATTTCTGATAAGAATATGCATATAATTATGTTTCTACATGGGGATTATGGGTGGAATATTGTTTATATATTTACATAGGAACATATTAAACCTATTTCTTGTATGAATATGCATAAAATTATTTTTCTACATGGGGATTATGGGTGGAATATTGTTTCTAAATATACATAGTAACCTATTTGACCCATTTCTGATAAGAATATGCATATAATTATTTTTCTACATGGGGATTATGGGTGGAATATTGTTTATTAATATACATAGGAACCTACTTAACTCATTTCTGATAAGAATATACATATAATTATTTTTCTACATAGGGATTATGGGTGGAATATTGTTTATAAATATACATAGGAACCTATTTAACCCATTTCTGATAAGAATATGCATATAATTATTTTTCTATATGGGGATTATGGTGGAAAATTGTTTATAAATATACATAGGAACGTATTTTACCTATTTCTGATAAGAATATGCATATAATTATTTTTCTACATGGGCATTATGGATGGAATATCGTAGTTAAACATACATAGGAATATATTTAACCCATTTCTGATAAGTATATGCATATAATTATTTTTCTTCATTGGGATTATGTGTGGAATATTGTTTATAAATATACATAGGAACCTATTCAACCCATTTCTGATAAGAATATACATATAATTTTTTTTCTACATAGGGATTGTGGATATAATATTGTTTATAAATATACATAACAACATATTAAACCTATTTCTGTTTGAATATGCATAAAATTATTTTGCTATATGGGGATTATGGATTGAATATTGTTTATAAATATACATAGTAACCTATTTAACCCATTTCTCATAAGAATATGCATATAATTATTTTTCTACGTGGGGATTATGGATGGGATATTGTAGTTAAACATACATAGGAATATATTTAACCCATTTCTGATAAGAATATGCATATAATTATTTTGCTTTTGTGGGATTATGGGTTGAATATTGCTTATAAATATACATAGGAACCTTTTTAACCCATTTCTGTTAAGAATATGCATAAAATTATTTTTCTACATGGGGATTATGGGTGGAATATTGTTTATATATTTACATAGGAACATATTAAACCTATTTCTTGTATGAATATGCATAAAAATTTTTTTCTACATGGGGATTATGGGTGGAATATTGTTTATAAATATACTTAGGAATGTATTTAACCTATTTCTGATAAGAATATGCATATAATTATTTTTCTACATGGGGATTATGGGTGGAATATTGTTTATACATTTACATAGGAACATATTAAACCTATTTCTGATATGAATATGCATAACATTATTTTTCTACATGGGAATTATTGGTGGAAAATTGTTTATAAATATACATAGGAACCTATTTAACCCATTTCTGATAAGAATATGCATATCATTATTTTTCTACATCGGGATTATGGATGGAATATTGTAGTTAAACATGCATAGGAATATATTTAACCCATTTCTGGTAAGAGTATGCATATAATTATTTTACTACATGGGGATTATGGGTGGAATATTGTTTATTAATATACATAGGAACCTACTTAACCCATTTCTGATAAGAATATACATATAATTATTTTTCTACATAGGAATTATGGGTGGAATATTGTTTATAAATATACATAGCAACATATTTAACCCATTTCTGATAAAAATATGCATATAATTATTTTTCTACATGGGGATTATTGGTGGAATATTGTTTATAAATATACATAGGAACCTATTTAACCCATTTCTCATAAGAATATGCATATAATTATTTTTCTACGTGGGGATTATGGATGGAATATTGTAGTTAAACATACATAGGAATATATTTAACCAATTTCTCATAAAAATATGCATATAATTATTTTTCTACATGGGAATTATGGGTGGAATATTGTTTATAAATATACATAGGAACCTATTTAACCAATTTCTGATAAGAATATGCATATAATTATTTATATATATGGGGATTATGGTGGAAAATTGTTTATAAATATACATAGGAACCTTTTTAACCCATAGCTGTTAAGAATATGAATATAATTAATTGTCTATATGGGGATTATGGGTCCAGTACATTCATGGCCGCCGTGTGCACGCGGCCCTGGTCAGTCTTGACCAGGAGAAGGCCTTTGACCGTGTCTCCCATGAGTTTATGTGCAGAGCTCTGCGCAGGTTTGGTCTTGGGGAAATGTTTTGTTCGTATGTGAATGTGATGTACACTGACATTTCTAGTTTGGTGCTGGTTAATGGCTGGAAAACTGACCCCTTTCCAATTTTGTCTGGGGTCAGACAAGGCTGCCCTCTCTCACCTCTGCTTTTTGTTTGTCGTATAGAGCTCTTCGCCCGAAAGCATCAGATGGAACCCAGAGATCAGAGGGATCACCGCACCAGGACCGGACAGACGGGAGGTCAAGTGCTCACTCTACATGGACGACGTGACGGTGTTCTGTGCTGATCGGCGCTCCATCGACACACTCGCCCAGACCTGTGAGGACTTAGGCCAAGCTTCAGGGGTAAAGGTCAACTGCGGGAAGTCAGAAGTCATGCTCTTCGGAAAGTGGTTCCTGCCTTCTTCTGCACCAATTCCTTTCAGCGTCAAGATGGACTTCATCAAAATCCTTGGGGTCTGGTTTGGAGCTGAGGGTGCAGCCCTGAAGTCCTGGGAGGAAAGACTGTCTAAGATGCGACAGAAGTTTGGACTTTGGAGCCTCAGAGAACTCACCATCGAAGGCAAAACACTGGTACTCCGCAGCGAGATCCTCCCTGTGTTGCAGTACCTCGCCCAGGCCTGGCCTGGGCGAGAAAATAGATTTTCTGATAAGAATATACATATAATTATTTTTCTGCATAGGGATTATGGGTGAAATATTGTTTATAAATATACATAGAAACCTATTTAACCCATTTCTGATAAGAATATGCATGTAATTATTTTTCTGTATGGGGATTATGGTGGAAAATTGTTTATAAATATACATAGGAACCTATTTAACTCATTTCTGATAAGAATATAAATATAATTATTTGTCTATATGGGGTTATGGGTGGAATATTGTTTATAAATATACATAGGAACCTATTTAACCCATTTCTGATAAGAATATGCATATAATTTTTTTTCTATATGGGGTTATGGGTGGAATATTGTTTATAAATATACATAGTAACCTATCTAACCCATTTCTGATAAGAATATACATATAATTATTTTTCTACATGGGGATTATGAGTGGAATGTTGTTTATAAATATACATAGGAACCTATGTAACCAATTTCTGATAAGAATATGCATATCATTATTTTTCTACATAGGGATTATGGATGGAATATTGTAGTTAAACATACATAGGAATATATTTAACCAATTTCTGATAAGAATATGCATATAATTTTTTTTCTACATGGGGATTATGGGTGGAATATTGTTTATAAATATACATAGCAACATATTTAACCCATTTCTGATAAAAATATGCATATAATTATATTTCTACATGGGGATTATTGGTGGAATATTGTTTATAAATATACATAGGAACCTATTTAACCAATTTCTGATAAGAATATGCATATAATTATTTTTATATATGGGGATTATGGTGGAAAATTGTTTATAAATATACATATGAACCTATTTAACCCATTGCTGTTAAGAATATGAATATAATTATTTGTCTATATGGGGATTATGGGTGGAATATTGTTTATAAATATACATAGGAACGTATTTAACCTTTTTCTGATAAGAAAATGCATATAATTATTTTTCTACATGGGGATTATGGGTGGAATATTGTTTATACATTTACATAGGAACATATTAAACCTATTTCTGATATGAATATGCATAACATTATTTTTCTACATGGGGATTATGGGTGGAATATTGTTTATAAATATACATAGGAACCTATTTAACCAATTTCTGGTAAGAATATGCATATCATTATTTTCTACATAGGGATTATGGATGGAATATTGTAGTTAAACATGCATAGGAATATATTTAACCCATTTTGGATAAGAATATGCATATAATTATTTTTCTATATGGGGATTATGGGTGGAATATTGTTTATAAATATACATAGGAACCTATTTAACCAATTTCTGGTAAGAATATGCATATCATTATTTTCTACATAGGGATTATGGGTGGAATACTGTTTTTAAATATACATAGTAACCTATTTAACCCATTTCTCATAAGCATATGCATATCATTATTTTTCTACATCGGGATTATGGATGGAATATTGTAGTTAAACATGCATAGGAATATATTTAACCCATTTCGGATAAGAATATGCATATAATTATTTTTCTACATGGGGATTATGGGTGGAATATTGTTTTTTAATATACATACGAACCTATTTAACCCATCTCTGATAAGAATATACATATAATTATTTTTCTACATAGGGATTATGGGTGGAATATTGTTTATAGATATACATAGGAACCTATTTAACCCATTTCTGATAAGAATATGCATATAATTATTTTTCTATATGGGGATTATGGTGGAAATTTGTTTATAAATATACACAGGAACCTATTTAACCCATTTCTGATAAGAATATAAATATAATTATTTTTCAGTATGGGGATTATAGGTGGAATATTGTTTAAAAATATACATAGGAACCTATTTAACCCATTTCTGATAAGAATATGCATATAATTATTTTTCTATATGGGAATTATGGGTGGAATATTGTTTATATATATACATAGGAACCGATTTAACCCACTTCTGATAAGAATATGCATATAATTATTTTTCTATAATGGGGTTATGGGTGGAATATTGTTTATAAATATACATAGGAACGTATTTAACCTATTTCTGATAAGAATATGCATATAATTATTCTTCTACATGGGGGTTATGGGTGGAATATTGTTTATAAATATACATAGTAACCTATTTAACCCATTTCTGATAAGAATATACATATAATTATTTTTCTACATGGGGATTATGGGTGGAATATTGTTTATAAATATACATAGGAACCTATTTAACCAATTTCTGATAAGGATATGCATATCATTATTTTTCTACATAGGGATTATTGGTGGAATATTGTTTATAAATATACACAGTAACCTATTTAACCAATTTCTGATAAGAATATGCATATAATTATTTTTATATATGGGGATTATGGTTGGAATATTGTTTATACATTTACATAGGAACATATTAAACCCATTTCTGATAAGAATATGCATATCATTATTTTTCTACATCGGGATTATGGATGGAATATTGTAGTTAAACATGCATAGGAATATATTTAACCCATTTCTGATAAGAATATGCATATAATTATTTTTCTACATGGGGATTATGGGTGGAATATTGTTTATTAATATACATAGGAACCTACTTAACCCATTTCTGATAAGAATATACATATAATTATTTTTCTACATAGGGGTTATGGGTGGAATATTGTTTATAAGGAACCTATTTAACCCATTTCTGATAAGAATATGCATATAATTATTTTTCTATATGGGGATTATGGTTGGAATATTGTTTATACATTTACATAGGAACGTATTTAACCTATTTCTGATAAGAATATGCATATAATTATTTTTCTACATGGGCATTATGGATGGAATATTGTAGTTAAACATACATAGGAATATATTTAACCCATTTCTGATAAGTAAATGCATATAATTATTTTTCTACATGGGGATTATGGGTGGAATATTGTTTATAAATATACATAGGAACCTATTTAACCCATTTCTGATAAGAATATACATATAATTATTTTTCTACATAGGGATTGTGGGTATAATATTGTTTATAAATATATACATAACAACATATTAAACCTATTTCTGTTTGAATATGCATAAACTTATTTTGCTATATGGGGATTATGGGTTGAATATTGTTTATAAATATACATAGTAACCTATTTAACCAATTTCTCATAAGAATATGCATATAATTATTTTTCTACGTGGGGATTATGGATGGGATATTGTAGTTAAACATACATAGGAATATATTTAACCCATTTCTGATAAGAATATGCATATAATTATTTTGCTATATGGGATTATGGGTTGAATATTGCTTATAAATATACATAGGAACCTTTTTAACCCATTTCTCTTAAGAATATGCATATAATTATTTTTCTACATGGGGATTATGGGTGGAATATTGTTTATACATTTACATAGGAACATATTAAACCTATTTCTGATATGAATATGCATATAATTATTTTTCTACGTGGGGATTATGGATGGGATATTGTAGTTAAACATACATAGGAATATATTTAACCCATTTCTGATAAGAATATGCATATAATTATTTTGCTATATGGGATTATGGGTGGAATATTGTTTATAAATATACATAGGAACGTATTTACCCTATTTCTGATAAGAATATGCATATAATTATTTTTCTACATGGGGATTATGGGTGGAATATTGTTTATACATTTACATAGGAACATATTAAACCTATTTCTGATATGAATATGCATAACATTATTTTTCTACATGGGAATTATGGGTGGAAAATTGTTTATAAATATACATAGCAACCTATTTAACCCATTTCTGATAAGAATATGCATATAATCATTTTTCTACATGGGGACTATAGTGGAAAATTGTTTATAAATATACATAGGAACCTTTTTAACCCATTGCTGTTAAGAATATGAATATAATTAATTGTCTATATGGCGATTATGGGTGGAATATTGCTTATAAATATACATAGGAACGTATTTAACCTATTTCTGATAAGAATATGCATATAATTATTTTTCTACATGGGCATTATGGATGGAATATTGTAGTTAAACATACATAGGAATATATTTAACCCATTTCTGATAAGTATATGCATATAATTATTTTTCTACATGGGGATTATGGGTGGAATATTGTTTATAAATATACATACGAACCTATTTAACCCATTTCTGATAAGAATATGCATAGAATTATTTTTCTACATAGGGATTATGGGTGAAATATTGTTTATAAATATACATAGGAACCTATTTAGTCCATTTCTGATAAGAATATGAATATAATTATTTGTCTATATGGGGATTATGGGTGGAATTTTGTTTATAAATATACATAGGAACCTATTTAACCAATTTCTGATGAGAATATGCACATAGTTATTTTTCTACATCAGGATTTTGGGTGAAATATTCTAGATAAACATACACAGCAACATATTAAACCTATTTTTGATAACAATACGCATATCATTATTTTTCTACATGTGGATTAAGGGTGGAATATTGTTTATAAATATACATAGGAACCTATTTAACCCATTTCTGATAAGAATATGCATAACATTATTTTTCTACATCGGGATTTTGGGTGAAATATTCTAGATAAACATACACAGCAACATATTAAACCTATTTTTGATAACAATACGCATATCATTATTTTTCTACATGTGGATTAAGGGTGGAATATTGTTTATAAATATACATAGGAACCTATTTAACCCATTTCTGATAAGAATATGTATATAAGTATTTTTCTACATAGGGATTTTGGGTGAAATATTGTTTATAAATATACATAGGAACCTATTTAGCCCATTTCTGATAAGAATATGCATATAATTATTTTTCTACATGGGGATTATGGGTGGAATATTGTTTATAAATATACATAGCAACATATTAAACCTATTTATGTTTGAATATGCATATAATTATTTTGCTATATGGGGATTATGGATTGAATATATTTTATAAATATACATAGGAACCTATTTAACCCATTTCTGATAAGAATATGCATACAATTATTTTTTACATGGGGATTATGGGTGGAATATTGTTTATAAATATACATAGGAACCTATTTCACCCATTTCTGATTAGAATATGCATATAATTATTTTTCTACATGGGGATTATGGATAGAATATTGTTTATAAATATACATAGGAACCTATTCATCCCATTTCTTTTAAAAATACGCATATAATTATTTTTCTACATCGGGATTATGGGTGGAATATTGTTTATGAATTTACATAGGTACATATTTAACCTATTTCTGATATGAATATGCATAACATTATTTTTCTACATGTGGATTATGGGTGGAATATTGTTTATAAATATAAATAGGAACATATTTAACCAATTTCTGATAAGATTATGTATATAAGTATTTTTCTACATAGGGATTATGGGTGAAATATTGTTTATAAATATACATAGGAATCTATTTAGCCCATTTCTGATAAGAATATGCATATAATTATTTTTCTACGTGGGGATTATGGGTGGAATATTGTTTATAAATAAACATAGCAACATATTAAACCTATTTCTGTTTGAATATGCATATAATTATTTTGCTATATGGGGATTATGGATTGAATATTGTTTATAAATATACATAGGAACCTATTTAACCCATTTCTGATAAGACTATGCATACAATTATTTTTTACATGGGGATTATGGGTGGAATATTGTTTATAAATATACATAGCAACCTATTTCACCCATTTCTGATTAGAATATGCATATAATTATTTTTCTACATGGGTATTATGGATAGAATATTGTTTATAAATATACATAGCAACCTATTTCACCCATTTCTGATTAGAATATGCATATAATTATTTTTCTACATGGGTATTATGGATAGAATATTGTTTATGAATTTACATAGGAACATATTAAACCTATTTCTGATATGAATATGCATAACATTTTTTTTCTACATGGGGATTATGGGTGGAATATTGTTTATAAATATACATAGGAACATATTTAACCAATTTCTGATAAGATTATGTATATAAGTATTTTTCTACATAGGGATTATGGGTGAAATATTGTTTATAAATATACATAGGAACCTATTTAGCCCATTTCTGATAAGAATATGAATATAATTATTTGTCTATATGGGGATTATGGGTGGAATATTGTTCATAAATATACATAGGAACCTATTTAACCTATTTCTGATAAGAATATGCATATCATTATTTTTCTACATGTGGATTAAGGGTGGAATATTGTTTATAAATATACATAGGAACCTATTTAACCCATTTCTGATAAGAATATGCATATCATTATTTTTCTATATGGGGATTATGGATAGAATATTGTTTATAAATATACATAGGAACCTATTTATCCCATTTCTTTTAAAAATACGCATATAATTCTTTTTCTACATATGGATTATGGGTGGAATTTTGTTTATAAATATACATAGGAACCTATTTAACCAATTTCTGATAAGAATATGCACATAGTTATTTTTCTACATCGGGATTTTGGGTGAAATATTCTAGATAAACATACACAGCAACATATTAAACCTATTTTTGATAACAATACGCATATCATTATTTTTCTACATGTGGATTAAGGGTGGAATATTGTTTATAAATATACATAGGAACATATTTAACCAATTTCTGATAAGATTATGTATATAAGTATTTTTCTACATAGGGATTATGGGTGAAATATTGTTTATAAATATACATAGGAATCTATTTAGCCCATTTCTGATAAGAATATGCATATAATTATTTTTCTACGTGGGGATTATGGGTGGAATATTGTTTATAAATAAACATAGCAACATATTAAACCTATTTCTGTTTGAATATGCATATAATTATTTTGCTATATGGGGATTATGGATTGAATATTGTTTATAAATATACATAGGAACCTATTTAACCCATTTCTGATAAGAATATGCATACAATTATTTTTTACATGGGGATTATGGGTGGAATATTGTTTATAAATATACATAGCAACCTATTTCACCCATTTCTGATTAGAATATGCATATAATTATTTTTCTACATGGGTATTATGGATAGAATATTGTTTATAAATATACATAGGAACCTATTTATCCCATTTCTTTTAAAAATATGCATATAATTATTTTTCTACATCGGGATTATGGGTGGAATATTGTTTATGAATTTACATAGGAACATATTAAACCTATTTCTGATATGAATATGCATAACACTTTTTTTCTACATGGGGATTATGGGTGGAATATTGTTTATAAATATACAAAGGAACATATTTAACCAATTTCTGATAAGATTATGTATATAAGTATTTTTCTACATAGGGATTATGGGTGAAATATTGTTTATAAATATACATAGGAACCTATTTAGCCCATTTCTGATAAGAATATGAATATAATTATTTGTCTATATGGGGATTATGGGTGGAATATTGTTCATAAATATACATAGGAACCTATTTAACCTATTTCTGATAAGAATATGCATATCATTATTTTTCTACATGTGGATTAAGGGTGGAATATTGTTTATAAATATACATAGGAACCTATTTAACCCATTTCTGATAAGAATATGCATATCATTATTTTTCTATATGGGGATTATGGATAGAATATTGTTTATAAATATACATAGGAACCTATTTATCCCATTTCTTTTAAAAATACGCATATAATTCTTTTTCTACATATGGATTATGGGTGGAATTTTGTTTATAAATATACATAGGAACCTATTTAACCAATTTCTGATAAGAATATGCACATAGTTATTTTTCTACATCAGGATTTTGGGTGAAATATTCTAGATAAACATACACAGCAACATATTAAACCTATTTTTGATAACAATACGCATATCATTATTTTTCTACATGTGGATTAAGGGTGGAATATTGTTTATAAATATACATAGGAACCTATTTAACCCATTTCTGATAAGAATATGCATAACATTATTTTTCTACATCGGGATTTTGGGTGAAATATTCTAGATAAACATACACAGCAACATATTAAACCTATTTTTGATAACAATACGCATATCATTATTTTTCTACATGTGGATTAAGGGTGGAATATTTTTTATAAATATACATAGGAACCTATTTAACCCATTTCTGATAAGAATATGTATATAAGTATTTTTCTACATAGGGATTTTGGGTGAAATATTGTTTATAAATATACATAGGAACCTATTTAGCCCATTTCTGATAAGAATATGCATATAATTATTTTTCTACGTGGGGATTATGGGTGGAATATTGTTTATAAATATACATAGCAACATATTAAACCTATTTATGTTTGAATATGCATATAATTATTTTGCTATATGGGGATTATGGATTGAATATATTTTATAAATATACATAGGAACCTATTTAACCCATTTCTGATAAGAATATGCATACAATTATTTTTTACATGGGGATTATGGGTGGAATATTGTTTATAAATATACATAGGAACCTATTTCACCCATTTCTGATTAGAATATGCATATAATTATTTTTCTACATGGGGATTATGGATAGAATATTGTTTATAAATATACATAGGAACCTATTCATCCCATTTCTTTTAAAAATACGCATATAATTATTTTTCTACATCGGGATTATGGGTGGAATATTGTTTATGAATTTACATAGGTACATATTAAACCTATTTCTGATATCAATATGCATAACATTATTTTTCTACATGGGGATTATGGGTGGAATATTGTTTATAAATATAAATAGGAACATATTTAACCAATTTCTGATAAGATTATGTATATAAGTATTTTTCTACATAGGGATTATGGGTGAAATATTGTTTATAAATATACATAGGAATCTATTTAGCCCATTTCTGATAAGAATATGCATATAATTATTTTTCTACGTGGGGATTATGGGTGGAATATTGTTTATAAATAAACATAGCAACATATTAAACCTATTTCTGTTTGAATATGCATATAATTATTTTGCTATATGGGGATTATGGATTGAATATTGTTTATAAATATACATAGGAACCTATTTAACCCATTTCTGATAAGAATATGCATACAATTATTTTTTACATGGGGATTATGGGTGGAATATTGTTTATAAATATACATAGCAACCTATTTCACCCATTTCTGATTAGAATATGCATATAATTATTTTTCTACATGGGTATTATGGATAGAATATTGTTTATAAATATACATAGCAACCTATTTCACCCATTTCTGATTAGAATATGCATATAATTATTTTTCTACATGGGTATTATGGATAGAATATTGTTTATGAATTTACATAGGAACATATTAAACCTATTTCTGATATGAATATGCATAACATTTTTTTTCTACATGGGGATTATGGGTGGAATATTGTTTATAAATATATATAGAAACATATTTAACCAATTTCTGATAAGATTATGTATATAAGTATTTTTCTACATAGGGATTATGGGTGAAATATTGTTTATAAATATACATAGGAACCTATTTAGCCCATTTCTGATAAAAATATGAATATAATTATTTGTCTATATGGGGATTATGGGTGGAATATTGTTCATAAATATACATAGGAACCTATTTAACCTATTTCTGATAAGAATATGCATATCATTATTTTTCTACATAGGGATTATGGATGGAATATTGTAGTTAAACATACATAGGAATATATTTAACCAATTTCTGATAAGAATATGCATATAATTTTTTTTCTACATGGGGATTATGGGTGGAATATTGTTTATAAATATACATAGCAACATATTTAACCCATTTCTGATAAAAATATGCATATAATTATATTTCTACATGGGGATTATTGGTGGAATATTGTTTATAAATATACATAGGAACCTATTTAACCAATTTCTGATAAGAATATGCATATAATTATTTTTATATATGGGGATTATGGTGGAAAATTGTTTATAAATATACATATGAACCTATTTAACCCATTGCTGTTAAGAATATGAATATAATTATTTGTCTATATGGGGATTATGGGTGGAATATTGTTTATAAATATACATAGGAACGTATTTAACCTTTTTCTGATAAGAAAATGCATATAATTATTTTTCTACATGGGGATTATGGGTGGAATATTGTTTATACATTTACATAGGAACATATTAAACCTATTTCTGATATGAATATGCATAACATTATTTTTCTACATGGGGATTATGGGTGGAATATTGTTTATAAATATACATAGGAACCTATTTAACCAATTTCTGGTAAGAATATGCATATCATTATTTTCTACATAGGGATTATGGATGGAATATTGTAGTTAAACATGCATAGGAATATATTTAACCCATTTTGGATAAGAATATGCATATAATTATTTTTCTATATGGGGATTATGGGTGGAATATTGTTTATAAATATACATAGGAACCTATTTAACCAATTTCTGGTAAGAATATGCATATCATTATTTTCTACATAGGGATTATGGGTGGAATACTGTTTTTAAATATACATAGTAACCTATTTAACCCATTTCTCATAAGCATATGCATATCATTATTTTTCTACATCGGGATTATGGATGGAATATTGTAGTTAAACATGCATAGGAATATATTTAACCCATTTCGGATAAGAATATGCATATAATTATTTTTCTACATGGGGATTATGGGTGGAATATTGTTTTTTAATATACATACGAACCTATTTAACCCATCTCTGATAAGAATATACATATAATTATTTTTCTACATAGGGATTATGGGTGGAATATTGTTTATAGATATACATAGGAACCTATTTAACCCATTTCTGATAAGAATATGCATATAATTATTTTTCTATATGGGGATTATGGTGGAAATTTGTTTATAAATATACACAGGAACCTATTTAACCCATTTCTGATAAGAATATAAATATAATTATTTTTCAGTATGGGGATTATAGGTGGAATATTGTTTAAAAATATACATAGGAACCTATTTAACCCATTTCTGATAAGAATATGCATATAATTATTTTTCTATATGGGAATTATGGGTGGAATATTGTTTATATATATACATAGGAACCGATTTAACCCACTTCTGATAAGAATATGCATATAATTATTTTTCTATAATGGGGTTATGGGTGGAATATTGTTTATAAATATACATAGGAACGTATTTAACCTATTTCTGATAAGAATATGCATATAATTATTCTTCTACATGGGGGTTATGGGTGGAATATTGTTTATAAATATACATAGTAACCTATTTAACCCATTTCTGATAAGAATATACATATAATTATTTTTCTACATGGGGATTATGGGTGGAATATTGTTTATAAATATACATAGGAACCTATTTAACCAATTTCTGATAAGGATATGCATATCATTATTTTTCTACATAGGGATTATTGGTGGAATATTGTTTATAAATATACACAGTAACCTATTTAACCAATTTCTGATAAGAATATGCATATAATTATTTTTATATATGGGGATTATGGTTGGAATATTGTTTATACATTTACATAGGAACATATTAAACCCATTTCTGATAAGAATATGCATATCATTATTTTTCTACATCGGGATTATGGATGGAATATTGTAGTTAAACATGCATAGGAATATATTTAACCCATTTCTGATAAGAATGTGCATATAATTATTTTTCTACATGGGGATTATGGGTGGAATATTGTTTATTAATATACATAGGAACCTACTTAACCCATTTCTGATAAGAATATACATATAATTATTTTTCTACATAGGGGTTATGGGTGGAATATTGTTTATAAGGAACCTATTTAACCCATTTCTGATAAGAATATGCATATAATTATTTTTCTATATGGGGATTATGGTGGAAAATTGTTTATAAATATACATAGGAACGTATTTAACCTATTTCTGATAAGAATATGCATATAATTATTTTTCTACATGGGCATTATGGATGGAATATTGTAGTTAAACATACATAGGAATATATTTAACCCATTTCTGATAAGTAAATGCATATAATTATTTTTCTACATGGGGATTATGGGTGGAATATTGTTTATAAATATACATAGGAACCTATTTAACCCATTTCTGATAAGAATATACATATAATTATTTTTCTACATAGGGATTGTGGGTATAATATTGTTTATAAATATATACATAACAACATATTAAACCTATTTCTGTTTGAATATGCATAAACTTATTTTGCTATATGGGGATTATGGGTTGAATATTGTTTATAAATATACATAGTAACCTATTTAACCAATTTCTCATAAGAATATGCATATAATTATTTTTCTACGTGGGGATTATGGATGGGATATTGTAGTTAAACATACATAGGAATATATTTAACCCATTTCTGATAAGAATATGCATATAATTATTTTGCTATATGGGATTATGGGTTGAATATTGCTTATAAATATACATAGGAACCTTTTTAACCCATTTCTCTTAAGAATATGCATATAATTATTTTTCTACATGGGGATTATGGGTGGAATATTGTTTATACATTTACATAGGAACATATTAAACCTATTTCTGATATGAATATGCATATAATTATTTTTCTACGTGGGGATTATGGATGGGATATTGTAGTTAAACATACATAGGAATATATTTAACCCATTTCTGATAAGAATATGCATATAATTATTTTGCTATATGGGATTATGGGTGGAATATTGTTTATAAATATACATAGGAACGTATTTACCCTATTTCTGATAAGAATATGCATATAATTATTTTTCTACATGGGGATTATGGGTGGAATATTGTTTATACATTTACATAGGAACATATTAAACCTATTTCTGATATGAATATGCATAACATTATTTTTCTACATGGGAATTATGGGTGGAAAATTGTTTATAAATATACATAGCAACCTATTTAACCCATTTCTGATAAGAATATGCATATAATCATTTTTCTACATGGGGACTATAGTGGAAAATTGTTTATAAATATACATAGGAACCTTTTTAACCCATTGCTGTTAAGAATATGAATATAATTAATTGTCTATATGGCGATTATGGGTGGAATATTGCTTATAAATATACATAGGAACGTATTTAACCTATTTCTGATAAGAATATGCATATAATTATTTTTCTACATGGGCATTATGGATGGAATATTGTAGTTAAACATACATAGGAATATATTTAACCCATTTCTGATAAGTATATGCATATAATTATTTTTCTACATGGGGATTATGGGTGGAATATTGTTTATAAATATACATACGAACCTATTTAACCCATTTCTGATAAGAATATGCATAGAATTATTTTTCTACATTGTTTATAAATATACATAGGAACCTATTTATCCCATTTCTTTTAAAAATATGCATATAATTATTTTTTTACATCGGGATTATGGGTGGAATATTGTTTATGAATTTACATAGGAACATATTAAACCTATTTCTGATATGAATATGCATAACATTTTTTTTCTACATGGGGATTATGGGTGGAATATTGTTTATAACTATACAAAGGAACATATTTAACCAATTTCTGATAAGATTATGTATATAAGTATTTTTCTACATAGGGATTATGGGTGAAATATTGTTTATAAATATACATAGGAACCTATTTAGTCCATTTCTGATAAGAATATGAATATAATTATTTGTCTATATGGGGATTATGGGTGGAATATTGTTCATAAATATACATAGGAACCTATTTAACCTATTTCTGATAAGAATATGCATATCATTATTTTTCTACATGTGGATTAAGGGTGGAATATTGTTTATAAATATACATAGGAACCTATTTAACCCATTTCTGATAAGAATATGCATATCATTATTTTTCTATATGGGGATTATGGATAGAATATTGTTTATAAATATACATAGGAACCTATTTATCCCATTTCTTTTAAAAATACGCATATAATTCTTTTTCTACATATGGATTATGGGTGGAATTTTGTTTATAAATATACATAGGAACCTATTTAACCAATTTCTGATAAGAATATGCACATAGTTATTTTTCTACATCAGGATTTTGGGTGAAATATTCTAGATAAACATACACAGCAACATATTAAACCTATTTTTGATAACAATACGCATATCATTATTTTTCTACATGTGGATTAAGGGTGGAATATTGTTTATAAATATACATAGGAACCTATTTAACCCATTTCTGATAAGAATATGCATAACATTATTTTTCTACATCGGGATTTTGGGTGAAATATTCTAGATAAACATACACAGCAACATATTAAACCTATTTTTGATAACAATACGCATATCATTATTTTTCTACATGTGGATTAAGGGTGGAATATTGTTTATAAATATACATAGGAACCTATTTAACCCATTTCTGATAAGAATATGTATATAAGTATTTTTCTACATAGGGATTTTGGGTGAAATATTGTTTATAAATATACATAGGAACCTATTTAGCCCATTTCTGATAAGAATATGCATATAATTATTTTTCTACATGGGGATTATGGGTGGAATATTGTTTATAAATATACATAGCAACATATTAAACCTATTTATGTTTGAATATGCATATAATTATTTTGCTATATGGGGATTATGGATTGAATATATTTTATAAATATACATAGGAACCTATTTAACCTATTTCTGATAAGAATATGCATATCATTATTTTTCTACATGTGGATTAAGGGTGGAATATTGTTTATAAATATACATAGGAACCTATTTAACCCATTTCTGATAAGAATATGCATATCATTATTTTTCTATATGGGGATTATGGATAGAATATTGTTTATAAATATACATAGGAACCTATTTATCCCATTTCTTTTAAAAATACGCATATAATTCTTTTTCTACATATGGATTATGGGTGGAATTTTGTTTATAAATATACATAGGAACCTATTTAACCAATTTCTGATGAGAATATGCACATAGTTATTTTTCTACATCAGGATTTTGGGTGAAATATTCTAGATAAACATACACAGCAACATATTAAACCTATTTTTGATAACAATACGCATATCATTATTTTTCTACATGTGGATTAAGGGTGGAATATTGTTTATAAATATACATAGGAACCTATTTAACCCATTTCTGATAAGAATATGCATAACATTATTTTTCTACATCGGGATTTTGGGTGAAATATTCTAGATAAACATACACAGCAACATATTAAACCTATTTTTGATAACAATACGCATATCATTATTTTTCTACATGTGGATTAAGGGTGGAATATTGTTTATAAATATACATAGGAACCTATTTAACCCATTTCTGATAAGAATATGTATATAAGTATTTTTCTACATAGGGATTTTGGGTGAAATATTGTTTATAAATATACATAGGAACCTATTTAGCCCATTTCTGATAAGAATATGCATATAATTATTTTTCTACATGGGGATTATGGGTGGAATATTGTTTATAAATATACATAGCAACATATTAAACCTATTTATGTTTGAATATGCATATAATTATTTTGCTATATGGGGATTATGGATTGAATATATTTTATAAATATACATAGGAACCTATTTAACCCATTTCTGATAAGAATATGCATACAATTATTTTTTACATGGGGATTATGGGTGGAATATTGTTTATAAATATACATAGGAACCTATTTCACCCATTTCTGATTAGAATATGCATATAATTATTTTTCTACATGGGGATTATGGATAGAATATTGTTTATAAATATACATAGGAACCTATTCATCCCATTTCTTTTAAAAATACGCATATAATTATTTTTCTACATCGGGATTATGGGTGGAATATTGTTTATGAATTTACATAGGTACATATTTAACCTATTTCTGATATGAATATGCATAACATTATTTTTCTACATGTGGATTATGGGTGGAATATTGTTTATAAATATAAATAGGAACATATTTAACCAATTTCTGATAAGATTATGTATATAAGTATTTTTCTACATAGGGATTATGGGTGAAATATTGTTTATAAATATACATAGGAATCTATTTAGCCCATTTCTGATAAGAATATGCATATAATTATTTTTCTACGTGGGGATTATGGGTGGAATATTGTTTATAAATAAACATAGCAACATATTAAACCTATTTCTGTTTGAATATGCATATAATTATTTTGCTATATGGGGATTATGGATTGAATATTGTTTATAAATATACATAGGAACCTATTTAACCCATTTCTGATAAGACTATGCATACAATTATTTTTTACATGGGGATTATGGGTGGAATATTGTTTATAAATATACATAGCAACCTATTTCACCCATTTCTGATTAGAATATGCATATAATTATTTTTCTACATGGGTATTATGGATAGAATATTGTTTATAAATATACATAGCAACCTATTTCACCCATTTCTGATTAGAATATGCATATAATTATTTTTCTACATGGGTATTATGGATAGAATATTGTTTATGAATTTACATAGGAACATATTAAACCTATTTCTGATATGAATATGCATAACATTTTTTTTCTACATGGGGATTATGGGTGGAATATTGTTTATAAATATACATAGGAACATATTTAACCAATTTCTGATAAGATTATGTATATAAGTATTTTTCTACATAGGGATTATGGGTGAAATATTGTTTATAAATATACATAGGAACCTATTTAGCCCATTTCTGATAAGAATATGAATATAATTATTTGTCTATATGGGGATTATGGGTGGAATATTGTTCATAAATATACATAGGAACCTATTTAACCTATTTCTGATAAGAATATGCATATCATTATTTTTCTACATGTGGATTAAGGGTGGAATATTGTTTATAAATATACATAGGAACCTATTTAACCCATTTCTGATAAGAATATGCATATCATTATTTTTCTATATGGGGATTATGGATAGAATATTGTTTATAAATATACATAGGAACCTATTTATCCCATTTCTTTTAAAAATACGCATATAATTCTTTTTCTACATATGGATTATGGGTGGAATTTTGTTTATAAATATACATAGGAACCTATTTAACCAATTTCTGATAAGAATATGCACATAGTTATTTTTCTACATCGGGATTTTGGGTGAAATATTCTAGATAAACATACACAGCAACATATTAAACCTATTTTTGATAACAATACGCATATCATTATTTTTCTACATGTGGATTAAGGGTGGAATATTGTTTATAAATATACATAGGAACATATTTAACCAATTTCTGATAAGATTATGTATATAAGTATTTTTCTACATAGGGATTATGGGTGAAATATTGTTTATAAATATACATAGGAATCTATTTAGCCCATTTCTGATAAGAATATGCATATAATTATTTTTCTACGTGGGGATTATGGGTGGAATATTGTTTATAAATAAACATAGCAACATATTAAACCTATTTCTGTTTGAATATGCATATAATTATTTTGCTATATGGGGATTATGGATTGAATATTGTTTATAAATATACATAGGAACCTATTTAACCCATTTCTGATAAGAATATGCATACAATTATTTTTTACATGGGGATTATGGGTGGAATATTGTTTATAAATATACATAGCAACCTATTTCACCCATTTCTGATTAGAATATGCATATAATTATTTTTCTACATGGGTATTATGGATAGAATATTGTTTATAAATATACATAGGAACCTATTTATCCCATTTCTTTTAAAAATATGCATATAATTATTTTTCTACATCGGGATTATGGGTGGAATATTGTTTATGAATTTACATAGGAACATATTAAACCTATTTCTGATATGAATATGCATAACACTTTTTTTCTACATGGGGATTATGGGTGGAATATTGTTTATAAATATACAAAGGAACATATTTAACCAATTTCTGATAAGATTATGTATATAAGTATTTTTCTACATAGGGATTATGGGTGAAATATTGTTTATAAATATACATAGGAACCTATTTAGCCCATTTCTGATAAGAATATGAATATAATTATTTGTCTATATGGGGATTATGGGTGGAATATTGTTCATAAATATACATAGGAACCTATTTAACCTATTTCTGATAAGAATATGCATATCATTATTTTTCTACATGTGGATTAAGGGTGGAATATTGTTTATAAATATACATAGGAACCTATTTAACCCATTTCTGATAAGAATATGCATATCATTATTTTTCTATATGGGGATTATGGATAGAATATTGTTTATAAATATACATAGGAACCTATTTATCCCATTTCTTTTAAAAATACGCATATAATTCTTTTTCTACATATGGATTATGGGTGGAATTTTGTTTATAAATATACATAGGAACCTATTTAACCAATTTCTGATAAGAATATGCACATAGTTATTTTTCTACATCAGGATTTTGGGTGAAATATTCTAGATAAACATACACAGCAACATATTAAACCTATTTTTGATAACAATACGCATATCATTATTTTTCTACATGTGGATTAAGGGTGGAATATTGTTTATAAATATACATAGGAACCTATTTAACCCATTTCTGATAAGAATATGCATAACATTATTTTTCTACATCGGGATTTTGGGTGAAATATTCTAGATAAACATACACAGCAACATATTAAACCTATTTTTGATAACAATACGCATATCATTATTTTTCTACATGTGGATTAAGGGTGGAATATTTTTTATAAATATACATAGGAACCTATTTAACCCATTTCTGATAAGAATATGTATATAAGTATTTTTCTACATAGGGATTTTGGGTGAAATATTGTTTATAAATATACATAGGAACCTATTTAGCCCATTTCTGATAAGAATATGCATATAATTATTTTTCTACGTGGGGATTATGGGTGGAATATTGTTTATAAATATACATAGCAACATATTAAACCTATTTATGTTTGAATATGCATATAATTATTTTGCTATATGGGGATTATGGATTGAATATATTTTATAAATATACATAGGAACCTATTTAACCCATTTCTGATAAGAATATGCATACAATTATTTTTTACATGGGGATTATGGGTGGAATATTGTTTATAAATATACATAGGAACCTATTTCACCCATTTCTGATTAGAATATGCATATAATTATTTTTCTACATGGGGATTATGGATAGAATATTGTTTATAAATATACATAGGAACCTATTCATCCCATTTCTTTTAAAAATACGCATATAATTATTTTTCTACATCGGGATTATGGGTGGAATATTGTTTATGAATTTACATAGGTACATATTAAACCTATTTCTGATATCAATATGCATAACATTATTTTTCTACATGGGGATTATGGGTGGAATATTGTTTATAAATATAAATAGGAACATATTTAACCAATTTCTGATAAGATTATGTATATAAGTATTTTTCTACATAGGGATTATGGGTGAAATATTGTTTATAAATATACATAGGAATCTATTTAGCCCATTTCTGATAAGAATATGCATATAATTATTTTTCTACGTGGGGATTATGGGTGGAATATTGTTTATAAATAAACATAGCAACATATTAAACCTATTTCTGTTTGAATATGCATATAATTATTTTGCTATATGGGGATTATGGATTGAATATTGTTTATAAATATACATAGGAACCTATTTAACCCATTTCTGATAAGAATATGCATACAATTATTTTTTACATGGGGATTATGGGTGGAATATTGTTTATAAATATACATAGCAACCTATTTCACCCATTTCTGATTAGAATATGCATATAATTATTTTTCTACATGGGTATTATGGATAGAATATTGTTTATAAATATACATAGCAACCTATTTCACCCATTTCTGATTAGAATATGCATATAATTATTTTTCTACATGGGTATTATGGATAGAATATTGTTTATGAATTTACATAGGAACATATTAAACCTATTTCTGATATGAATATGCATAACATTTTTTTTCTACATGGGGATTATGGGTGGAATATTGTTTATAAATATATATAGAAACATATTTAACCAATTTCTGATAAGATTATGTATATAAGTATTTTTCTACATAGGGATTATGGGTGAAATATTGTTTATAAATATACATAGGAACCTATTTAGCCCATTTCTGATAAAAATATGAATATAATTATTTGTCTATATGGGGATTATGGGTGGAATATTGTTCATAAATATACATAGGAACCTATTTAACCTATTTCTGATAAGAATATGCATATCATTATTTTTCTACATGTGGATTAAGGGTGGAATATTGTTTATAAATATACATAGGAACCTATTTAACCCATTTCTGATAAGAATATGCATATCATTATTTTTCTATATGGGGATTATGGATAGAATATTGTTTATAAATATACATAGGAACCTATTTATCCCATTTCTTTTAAAAATACGCATATCATTCTTTTTCTACATATGGATTATGGGTGGAATTTTGTTTATAAATATACATAGGAACCTATTTAACCAATTTCTGATAAGAATATGCACATAGTTATTTTTCTACATCGGGATTTTGGGTGAAATATTCTAGATAAACATACACAGCAACATATTAAACCTATTTTTGATAACAATACGCATATCATTATTTTTCTACATGTGGATTAAGGGTGGAATATTGTTTATAAATATACATAGGAACCTATTTAACCCATTTCTGATAAGAATATGCATAACATTATTTTTCCAAATGGGGATTATGGGTGGAATATTGTTTATAAATATACATAGGAACATATTTAACCCATTTCTGATAAGAATATGTATATAAGTATTTTTCTACATAGGGATTATGGGTGAAATATTGTTTATAAATATACATAGGAACCTTTTTAGCCTATTTCTGATAAGAATATGCATATAATAATTTTTCTACGTGGGGATCATGGGTGAAATATTGTTTATAAATATACATAGCAACATATTAAACCTATTTCTGTTTGAATATGCATATAATTATTTTGCTATATGGGGATTATGGTTTGAATATATTTTATAAATATACATAGGAACCTATTTAACCCATTTCTGATAAGAATATGCATACAATTATTTTTTTACATGGGGATTATGGGTGAAATATTGTTTATAAATATACATAGGAACCTATTTCACCCATTTCTGATTAGAATATGCATATAATTATTTTTCTACATGGGGATTATGGATAGAATATTGTTTATAAATATACATAGGAACCTATTCATCCCATTTCTTTTAAAAATACGCATATAATTATTTTTCTACATCGGGATTATGGGTGGAATATTGTTTATGAATTTACATAGGAACATATTAAACCTATTTCTGATATGAATATGCATAACATTATTTTTCTACATGGGGATTATGGGTGGAATATTGTTTATAAATATACATAGGAACATATTTAACCAATTTCTGATAAGATTATGTATATAAGTATTTTTCTACATAGGGATTATGGGTGAAATATTGTTTATAAATATACATAGGAACCTATTTAGCCCATTTCTGATAAGAATATGCATATAATTATTTTTCTACGTGGCGATTATGGGTGGAATATTGTTTATAAATAGACATAGCAACATATTAAACCTATTTCTGTTTGAATATGCATATAATTATTTTGCTATATGGGGATTATGGATTGAATATTGTTTATAAATATACATAGGAACCTATTTAACCCATTTCTGATAAGAATATGCATACAATTATTTTTTACATGGGGATTATGGGTGGAATATTGTTTATAAATATACATAGGAACCTATTTCACCCATTTCTGATTAGAATATGCATATAATTATTTTCTACATGGGGATTGTGGATAGAATATTGTTTATAAATATACATAGGAACCTATTTATCCCATTTCTTTTAAAAATATGCATATCATTATTTTTCTACATATGGATTATGGGTGGAATATTGTTTATAAATATACATAGGAACCTATTTAGCCCATTTCTGATAAGAATATGCATATAAATATTTTTCAGTATGGGGATTATAGGTGGAATATTGTTTATAAATATACATAGGAACCTATTTAACCCATTTCTGATAAGAATATGCATATAATTATTTTTCTACATGGGCATTATGGGTGGAATATTGTTTATACATTTACATAGGAACATATTAAACCTATTTCCGATATCAGTATGCATAACATTATTTTTCTACATGGGGATTATGGGTGGAATATAGTTTATAAACATACATAGGAACATATTTAACCCATTTCTGATAAGAATATGCATAAAATTATTTTTCTACATGGGGATTATGGGTGGAATATTGTTTATAAATATACATAGCAACATGTTAAACCTATTTCTGTTTCAATATGCATATAATTATTTTGCTATATGGGGATTATGGATTGAATATTGTTTATAAATATACATAGGAACCTATTTATCCCATTTCTTTTAAAAATACGCATATATTAATTTTTCTACATATGGATTATGGGTGGAATATTGTTTATAAATATACATAGGAACCTATTTATCCAATTTCTTTTAAAAATGCGCATATAATTATTTTTCTACATATGGATTATGGGTGGAATATTGTTAATAAATATACATAGGAACCTATTTAACCATTTTCTGATAAGAATATGCACATAGTTATTTTTCTACATCAGGATTTTGGGTGGAATATTGTAGATAAACATACACAGCAACATATTAAACCTATTTTTGATAACAATACGCTTATCATTATTTTTCTGCATGTGGATTAAGGGTGGAATATTGTTTATAAATATACATAGGAACCTATTTAGCCCATTTCTGATAAGAATATGAATATAATTATTTGTCTAAATGGGGATTTTGGGTGGAATATTGTTTATAAATATACATAGGAACCTATTTAACCCATTTCTGATAAGAATATGCATATAATTATTTTTCTACATGGGGATTATGGGTGGAATATTGTTTATAAATATACATAGTAACCTATTTAACACATTTCTGATAAGAATATGCATATAAATATTTTTCATTATGGGGATTATAGGTGGAATATTGTTTATAAATATACATAGGAACCTATTTAAACCATTTCTGGTAAGAATATGCATATAATTATTTTTCTATATAGGGATTATGGGTGGAATACTGTTTTAAAACATACATAGTACCCTATTTAACCAATTTCTCATAAGAAAATGCATATAATTATTTTTCTACATGGGGATTATGGGTGGAATATTGTTTATAAATTTAAATAGCAACATATTAAACCTATTTCTGTTTGAATATGCATATAATTATTTTGCTATATGGGGATTATGGATTGAATATTGTTTATAAATATACATAGGAACCTATTTAACCCATTTCTGATAAGAATATGCATACAATTATTTTTTACATGGGGATTATGGGTGGAATATTGTTTATAAATATACATAGGAACCTATTTCACCCATTTCTGATTAGAATATGCATATAATTATTTTCTACATGGGGATTGTGGATAGAATATTGTTTATAAATATACATAGGAACCTATTTATCCCATTTCTTTTAAAAATATGCATATCATTATTTTTCTACATATGGATTATGGGTGGAATATTGTTTATAAATATACATAGGAACCTATTTAGCCCATTTCTGATAAGAATATGCATATAAATATTTTTCAGTATGGGGATTATAGGTGGAATATTGTTTATAAATATACATAGGAACCTATTTAACCCATTTCTGATAAGAATATGCATATAATTATTTTTCTACATGGGCATTATGGGTGGAATATTGTTTATACATTTACATAGGAACATATTAAACCTATTTCCGATATCAGTATGCATAACATTATTTTTCTACATGGGGATTATGGGTGGAATATAGTTTATAAACATACATAGGAACATATTTAACCCATTTCTGATAAGAATATGCATAAAATTATTTTTCTACATGGGGATTATGGGTGGAATATTGTTTATAAATATACATAGCAACATGTTAAACCTATTTCTGTTTCAATATGCATATAATTATTTTGCTATATGGGGATTATGGATTGAATATTGTTTATAAATATACATAGGAACCTATTTATCCCATTTCTTTTAAAAATACGCATATATTAATTTTTCTACATATGGATTATGGGTGGAATATTGTTTATAAATATACATAGGAACCTATTTATCCAATTTCTTTTAAAAATGCGCATATAATTATTTTTCTACATATGGATTATGGGTGGAATATTGTTAATAAATATACATAGGAACCTATTTAACCATTTTCTGATAAGAATATGCACATAGTTATTTTTCTACATCAGGATTTTGGGTGGAATATTGTAGATAAACATACACAGCAACATATTAAACCTATTTTTGATAACAATACGCTTATCATTATTTTTCTGCATGTGGATTAAGGGTGGAATATTGTTTATAAATATACATAGGAACCTATTTAGCCCATTTCTGATAAGAATATGAATATAATTATTTGTCTAAATGGGGATTTTGGGTGGAATATTGTTTATAAATATACATAGGAACCTATTTAACCCATTTCTGATAAGAATATGCATATAATTATTTTTCTACATGGGGATTATGGGTGGAATATTGTTTATAAATATACATAGTAACCTATTTAACACATTTCTGATAAGAATATGCATATAAATATTTTTCATTATGGGGATTATAGGTGGAATATTGTTTATAAATATACATAGGAACCTATTTAAACCATTTCTGGTAAGAATATGCATATAATTATTTTTCTATATAGGGATTATGGGTGGAATACTGTTTTAAAACATACATAGTACCCTATTTAACCAATTTCTCATAAGAAAATGCATATAATTATTTTTCTACATGGGGATTATGGGTGGAATATTGTTTATAAATTTAAATAGCAACATATTAAACCTATTTCTGATATGAATTTGCATATAATTATATTGCTGTATGGGGATTATGGGTTGAATATTGTTTATAAATATACATAGGAACCTATTTAGCCTATTTCTGATATGAATATGAATATAATTATTTTTCTACATGGGGATTATGGGTGGAATATTGTTTATAAATATACAAAGCAACATATTAAACCTATTTCTGTTTGAATATGCATATAATTATTTTGATATATGGGGATTATGGATTGGATATTGTTTATAAATATACATAGGAACCTATTTAACCATTTTCTGATAAGAATATGCACATAGTTATTTTTCTACATCGGGATTTTGGGTGGAATATTCTAGATAAACATACACAGCAACATATTAAACCTATTTTTTATAACAATACGCATATCATTATTTTTCTACATGTGGATTAAGGGTGGAATATTGTTTATAAATATACATAGGAACCTATTTAACCCATTTCTGATAAGAATATGCATATATTTATTTTTCTACATGGGGATTATGGGTGGAATATTGTTTATATATTTACATAGGAACATATTAAACCTATTACCGATATCAATATGCATAACATTATTTTTCTACATGGGGATTATGGGTGGAATATTGTTTATAAATATACATAGGAACATATTTAACCCATTTCTGATAAGAATATGTATATAAGTATTTTTCTACATAGGGATTATGGGTGAAATATTGTTTATAAATATACATAGGAACCTATTTAGCCCATTTCTGATAAGAATATGCATATAATTATTTTTCTACGTGGGGATTATAGATAGAATATTGTTTATAAATATACATAGGAACCTATTTATCCCATTTCTTATAAAAATATGCATATCATTATTTTTCAACATATGGATTATGGGTGGAATATTGTTTATAAATATACATAGGAACCTATTTAACCATTTTCTTATAAGAATATGCACATAGTTATTTTTCTACATCGGGATTTTGGGTGGAATATTCTAGATAAACATACACAGCAACATATTAAACCTATTTTTGATAACAATACGCATATTATTATTTTTCTACATGTGGATTAAGGGTGGAATATTGTTTATAAATATACATAGGAACCTATTTAACCCATTTCTGATAAGAATATGCATATATTTATTTTTCTACATGGGGATTATGGGTGGAATATTGTTTATATATTTACATAGGAACATATTAAACCTATTTCCGATATCAATATGGATAACATTATTTTTCTACATGGGGATTATGGGTGGAATATTGTTTATAAATATACATAGGAACATATTTAACCCATTTCTGATAAGAATATGTATATAAGTATTTTTCTACATAGGGATTATGGGTGAAATATTGTTTATAAATATACATAGGAACCTATTTAGCCCATTTCTGATAAGAATATGCATATAATTATTTTTCTATATGGGGATTATGGATAGAATATTGTTTATAAATATACATAGGAACCTATTTATCACATTTCTTTTAAAAATACGCATATAGTTCTTTTTCTACATATGGATAATGGGTGGAATTTTGTTTATAAATATACATAGGAACCTATTTAACCAATTTCTGATAAGAATATGCACATAGTTATTTTTTCTACATCGGGAGTTGGGGTGGAATATTGTAGATAAACATACATAGCAACCTATTAAACCTATTTTTGATAAAAATACGCATATCATTATTTTTCTACATGTGGATTAAGGGTGGAATATTGTTTATAAATATACATAGGAACCGATTTAACCCATTTCTGATAAGAATATGCATATAATTATTTTTCTATATGGGGATTATGGATAGAATATTGTTTATAAATATACATAGGAACCTATTTATCCCATTTCTTTTAAAAATACGCATATAATTCTTTTTCTACATATGGATTATGGGTGGAATTTTGTTTATAAATATACATAGGAACCTATTTAACCAATTTCTGATAAGAATATGCACATAGTTATTTTTCTACATCGGGATTTTGGGTGAAATATTCTAGATAAACATACACAGCAACATATTAAACCTATTTTTGATAACAATACGCATATCATTATTTTTCTACATGTGGATTAAGGGTGGAATATTGTTTATAAATATACATAGGAACCTATTTAACCAATTTCTGATAAGAATATGCATAACATTATTTTTCTACATGGGGATTATGGGTGGAATATTGTTTATAAATATACATAGGAACATATTTAACCCATTTCTGATAAGAATATGTATATAAGTATTTTTCTACATAGGGATTATGGGTGAAATATTGTTTATAAATATACATAGGAACCTATTTAGCCCATTTCTGATAAGAATATGCATATAATTATTTTTCTACATGGGGATTATTGGTGGAATATTGTTTATAAATATACATAGCAACATATTAAACCTATTTATGTTTGAATATGCATATAATTATTTTACTATATGGGGATTATGGATTGAATATTGTTTATAAATATACATAGGAACCTATTTAACCCATTTCTGATAAGAATATGCATATAATTATTTTTCTACATGGGGATTATGGGTGGAATATTGTTTATAAATATACATAGTAACCTATTTAACCCATTTCTGATAAGAATATGCATATAAATATTTTTTCAGTATGGGGATTATAGGTGGAATATTGTTTATAAATATACATACAAACCTATTTAGCCCATTTCTGATAAGAATATGCATATAATTATTTTTCTACATGGGGATTATTGGTGGAATATTGTTTATAAATATACATAGCAACATATTAAACCTATTTCTGTTTGAATATGCATATAATTATTTTGCTATATGGGGTTTATGGATTAAATATTGTTTATAAATATACATAGGAACCTATTTAACCCATTTCTGATAAGAATATGCATATAATTATTTTTCTATATGGGGATTATGGATAGAATATTGTTTATAAATATACATAGGAACCTATTTATCCCATTTCTTTTAAAAATACGCATATAATTCTTTTTCTACATATGGATTATGGGTGGAATTTTGTTTATAAATATACATAGTAACCTATTTAACCAATTTCTCATAAGAATATGCATATAATTATTTTTCTACATGGGGATTATGGATGGAATATTGTAGTTAAACATACATAGGAATATATTTAACCCATTTCTGATAAGAATACGCATATCATTATTTTTCTACATATGGATTATGGGTGGAATATTGTTTATAAATATACATGGGAACCTATTTAACCAATTTCTGATAAGAATATACATAAAATTATTTTTCAATATGGGGTTATGGGTGGAATATTGTTTATAAATATACAAAGGAACCTATTTAACCCATTTCTGATAAGAATATGCATATAATTATTTTTTTACATCTGGATTATGGATGGAATATTGTTTATAAATTTACACAGCAACATATTAAACCTATTTCTGATATGAATATGCATATAATTATATTGATATATGGGTATTATGGGTTGAATATTGTTTATAAATATACATAGCAACGTATTTAACCAATTTCTCATAAGAATATGAATATAATTGTTTTTCTACAGATGGATTATGGGTGGAATATTGTTTATACTTTTGCATAGGAACATATTAAACCTATTTCTGATATTAATATGCATAACATTATTTTTCTACATGGGGATTAAGGGTGGAATATTGTTTATAAATATACATAGGAACATATTTAACCCATTTCTGATAAGAATATGTATATAAGTTTTTTTCTACATAGGGATTATGGGTGAAATATTGTTTATAAATATACATAGGAACATATTTAGCCCATTTCTGATAAGAATATGCATATAATTGAGATCGGGCGCTTTCTGGGTGATGTGGCTGTAGGCGATCTCATTTGCCACGCTCAACCCTCTTGACCTGGGCAGAGCCAAGATGGGAAACGCGAGAAAAAAACAGGGCACGTCCAGAACTTCGAAAAAAGAAGCCTACGGCACCTGGTATTCCCAGGCGGTCTTTCATCCAGGTACTAACCAGGCCCAACCCTGCTTAGCCTCCGAGATCAGACGAGATCGGGCGCTTTTAGGGTGATGTGGCCGTAGGCGATCTCTTTCGCCACGCTCAACCCTCTTGACCTGGGCAGAGCCAAGATGGGAAACGCGAGAAAAAAACAGGGCACGTCCAGAACTTCGAAAAAAGAATCCTATGGCACCTGGTATTTCCAGGCGGTCTCCCATCCAGGTACTAACCAGGCCCGACCCTGCTTAGCCTCCGAGATCAGGCGCTTTCAGGGTGAAGTGGCCGTTGGCAATCTCTTTCGCCACGCTCAACCCTCATGACCTGGGCAGAGCCAAGATGGGAAACGCGAGAAAAAAACAGGGCACGTCCAGAACTTCGAAAAAAGAAGCCTACGGCACCTGGTATTCCGAGGCGGTCTCCCATCCAGGTACTAACCAGGCCCGACCCTGCTTAGCCTCCGAGATCAGACGAGATTGGGCGCTTTCAGAGTGATGTGGCCGTAGGTATTCCCAGGCGGTCTTTCATCCAGGTACTAACCAGGCCCAACCCTGCTTAGCCTCCGAGATCAGACGAGATCGGGCGCTTTTAGGGTGATGTGGCCGTAGGCGATCTCTTTCGCCACGCTCAACCCTCTTGACCTGGGCAGAGCCAAGATGGGAAACGCGAGAAAAAAACAGGGCACGTCAAGAACTTCGAAAAAAGAATCCTATGGCACCTGGTATTCCCAGGCGGTCTCCCATCCAGGTACTAACCAGGCCCGACCCAGCTTAGCCTCGGAGATCAGACGAGATCGGGCGTTTTCAGGGTGATGTGGCAGTAGGCAATCTCTTTCGCCACGCTCAACCCCTTGACCTGGGCAGAGCCAAGATGGGAAGCGCGAGAAAAAAACAGGGCACGTCCAGAACTTCCAAAAACGAAGCCTACGGCACCTGGTATTCCCAGGCGGTCTCCCATCCAGGTACTAAGCAGGCCCGACCCTGCTTAGCCTCCGAGATCAGACGAGATCGGGCGCTTTCAGGGTGATGTGGCTGTAGGCGATCTCTTTTGCCACGCTCAACCCTCTTGACCTGGGCAGAGCCAAGATGGGAAACGCGAGAAAAAAACAGGGCACGTCCAGCACTTCGAAAAAAGAAGCCTACGGCACCTGGTATTCCCAGGCGGTCTTTCATCCAGATACTAACCAGGCCCAACCCTGCTTAGCCTCCGAAATCAGACGAGATCGGGCGCTTTTAGGGTGATGTGGCCGTAGGCGATCTGTTTCGCCACGCTCAACCCTCTTGACCTGGGCAGAGCCAAGATGGGATATGCGAGAAAAAAACAGGGCACGTCCAGAACTTCGAAAAAAGAATCCTATGGCACCTGGTATTTCCAGGCGGTCTCCCATCCAGGTACTAACCAGGCCCGACCCTGCTTAGCCTCCGAGATCAGATGAGATCGGGCGCTTTCAGGGTGATGTGGCCGTAGGCAATCTCTTTCGCCACGCTCAACCCTCTTGACCTGGGCAGAGCCAAGATGGAAAATGCGAGAAAAAAACAGGGCACGTCCAGAATTTTGAAAAAAGAAGCTTACGGCACCTGGTATTCCCAGGCGGTCTCCCATCTAGGTACTAACCAGGCCCGACCCTGCTTAGCCTCCGAGATCAGACAAGATCAGGCGCTTTCAGACTGATGTGGCCATATGCGATCTCTTTCGCCACGCTCAACCCTCTTGACCTGGGCAGAGCCAAGATGGGAAACGCGAGAAAAAAACAGGGCACGTCCAGAACTTCGAAAAAAGAAGCCTACGGCACCTGGTATTCCCAGGCGGTCTCCCATCCAGGTACTAACCAGGCCCGACCCTGCTTAGCCTCCGAGATCAGACGAGATCGGGCGCTTTCAGGGTGATGTGGCCGTAGGCGATCTCTTTTGCCACACTCAACCCTCTTGACCTGAGCAGAGCCAAGATGGGAAACGCGAGAAAAAAACAGGGCACGTCCAGAACTTCGAAAACAGAAGCCCATGGCACATGGTATTCCCAGGCGGTCTCCCATCCAGGTACTAACCAGGCCCGACCCTGCTTAGCCTCCGAGATCAGACGAGATCGGGTGCTTTCAGGGTGATATGGCCGTAGGCGATCTCTTTTGCCACGCTCAACCCTCTTGACCTGGGCAGAGCCAAGATGGGAAACGCGAGAAAAAAACAGGGCACGTCCAGAACTTCGAAAAAAGAAGCCTACGGCACCTGGTATTCCCAGGCGGTCTCCCATCCAGGTACTAACCAGGCCCGACCCTGCTTAGCCTCCGAGATCAGATGAGATCGGGCGCTTTCAGGGTGATGTGGCCGTACGCGATCTCTTTTGCCATGCTCAACCCTCTTGACCTGGGCAGAGCCAAGATGGGAAACGCGAGAAAAAAACAGGGCACGTCCAGAACTTCGAAAAAAGAATCCTACGTCACCTGGTATTCCCAGGCAGTCTCCCATCCAGGTACTAACCAGGCCCGACCCTGCTTAGCCTCCGAGATCAGAGGAGATTGGGCGCTTTCAGGGTGATGTGGCCATAGGCGGTCTCTTTTGCCAAGCTCAACCCTCTTGACCTGGGCAGAGCCAAGATGGGAAATGCGAGAAAAAAACAGGGCACGTCCAGAACTTCGAAAAAAGAACCCTACGGCACCTTGTATTCCCAGGCTGTCTCCCATCCAGGTACTAACCAGGCCCGACCCTGCTTAGCCTCCGAGATCAGAGGAGATTGGGCGCTTTCAGGGTGATGTGGCCATAGGCGGTCTCTTTCGCCATGCTCAACCCTCTTGACCTGGGCAGAGCCAAGATGGGAAATGCGAGAAAAAAACAGGGCACGTCCAGAACTTCGAAAAAAGAAGCCTACGGTACATGGTATTCCCAGGCTTTCTCCCATCCAGGTACTAACCAGGCCCAACCCTGCTTAGCCTCCGAGATCAGTCGAGATCGGGCGCTTTCAGGGTGATGTGGCCGTACGCGATCTCTTTTACCACGCTCAACCCTCTTGACCTGGGCAGAGTCAAGATGGGAAACGCGGGAAAAAAACAGGGCACGTCCAGAACTTCGAAAAAAGAATCCTACGGCACCTGGTATTCCCAGGCGGTCTCCCATCCAGGTACTAACCAGGCCCGACCCTGCTTAGCCTCCGAGATCAGACGAGATCGGGCGCTTCCATGATGATGTGGCCGTAGGCGATCTATTTCGCCACGCTCAAGCCTCTTGACCTGGGCAGAGCCAAGATGGGAAACGCGAGAAAAAAACAGGGCACGTCCAGAACTTCGAAAAAAGAAGCCTACGGCACCTTTTATTCCCAGGCGGTCTCCCATCCAGGTACTAACCAGGCCCGACCCTGCTTAGCCTCCGAGATCAGATGAGATCGGGCGCTATCAGGGTGATGTGGCCGTAGGCGATCTCTTTTGCCACGCTCAACCCTCTTGACCTGGGCAGAGCCAAGATGGGAAATGCGAGAAAAAAACAGGGCACGTCCAGAACTTCGAAAAAAGAAGCCTACGGCACCTGGTATTCCCAGGCGGTCTCCCATCCAGGTACTAACCAGGCCCGACCCTGCTTAGCCTCCAAGATCAGATGAGATCGGGCGCTTTCAGGGTGATGAGGCCGTGGGTGATCTCTTTTGCCACGCTCAACCCTCTTGACCTGGGCAGAGCGAAGATGGTAAACGCGAGAAAAAAACAGGGCACGTCCAGAACTTCGAAAAAAGAATCCTACGGCACCTGGTATTCCCAGGCGGTCTCCCATCCAGGTACTAACCAGGCCCGACCCTGCTTAGCCTCCGAGATCAGAGGAGATTGGGCGCTTTCAGGGTGATGTGGCCATAGGCGGTCTTTTTTGCCACGCTCAACCCTCTTGACCTGGGCAGAGCCAAGATGGGAAACACGAGAAAAAAACAGGGCATGTCCAGAACTTCGAAAAAAGAAGCCTACGGCGTCTGGTATTCCCAGGCTGTCTCCCTTCCAGGTACTAACCAGGCACGACCCTGCTTAGCCTCCGAGATCAGACGAGATCGGGCGCTTTCATGATGATGTGGCCGTAGGCGATCTCTTTCGCCACGCTCAAACCTCTTGACCATGGCAGAGCTAAGATGGGAAACGCGAGAAAAAAACAGGGCACGTCCAGAATTTCGAAAAAGGAATCCTACGGCACCTGGTATTCCCAGGCGGTCTCCCATCCAGGTACTAACCAGGCCTGACCCTGCTTAGCCTTTGAGATCAGACAAGATCGGGCGCTTTCAGTGTGACGTGGCCGTAGGCGATCTCTTTTGCCACGCTCAAACCTCTTGACCATGGCAGAGCCAAGATGGGAAATGCGAGAAAAAAACAGGGCACGTCCAGAACTTTCGAAAAAAGAAGCCTACGGCACCTGGTATTCCCAGGCGGTCTCCCATCCAGGTACTAAGCAGGCCCAACCCTGCTTAGCCTCCGAGATCAGACGAGATCGGGCGCTTTCAGGATGATGTGGCCGTAGGCAATCTCTTTCGCCACGCTCAACCCTCTTGACCTGGGTTGAGCCAAGATGGGAAACGCGAGAAAAAAACAGGGCACGTCCAGAACTTCGAAAAAATAATCCTATGGCACCTGGTATTCCCAGGCGGTCTCCCATCCAAGTACTAACCAGGCCCGACCCTGCTTAGCCTCCGAGATCAGACGATATCGGGCGCTTTCAGGGTGATGTGGCCGTAGGTAATCTCTTTTGCCATGCTCAACCCTCTTGACCTGGGCAGAGCCAAGATGGGAAATGCGAGAAAAAAACAGGGCACGTCCAGAACTTTGAAAAAATAATCCTATGGCACCTGGTATTCCCAGGCGGTCTCCCATCCAGGTACTAAGCAGGCCCAACCCTGCTTAGCCTCCGAGATCAGACGAGATCGGGCGCTTTCAGGGTGATGTGGCCGTAGGCGATCTCTTTTGCCACACTCAACACTCTTGACCTGGGCAGAGCCAAGATGGGAAACGCGAGAAAAAAACAGGGCACGTCCAGAACTTTGAAAAAAGAAGCCTACGGCACCTGGTATTCCCAGGCGGTCTCCCATCCAGGTACTAACCAGGCCCGACACTGCTTAGCCTCTGAGATCAGACGAGATTCGGCGCTTTCAGGGTGATATGGCCGTAGGCAATCTCTTTCGCCACTCTTAACCCTCTTGACCTGGGCAGAGCCAAGATGGGAAACGCGAGAAAAAAACAGGGCACGTCCAGAACTTCGAAAAAAGAAGCCTACGGCACCTGGTATTCCCAGGCAGTCTCCAATCCAGGTACTAACCAGGCCCAACCCTGCTTAGCCTCTGAGATCAGACGAGATCGGGCTCTTTCAGGGTGATGTGGCCGTAGGCGATCTCTTTTGCCACGCTCAACCTTCTTGACCTGGGCAGAGCCAAGATGGGAAACGCGAGAAAAAAACAGGGCACGTCCAGAACTTCGAAAAAAGAAGACTACGTCACTTGGTATTCCCAGGCGGTCTCCCATCCAGGTACTAACCAGGCCCAGACCCTGCTTAGCCTCCGAGATCAGACGAGATCGGGCGCTTTCAGGATGATGTGGCCGTAGGCAATCTCTTTTGCCACACTCAACCCTCTTGACCTGGGCAGAGCCAAGATGGGAAACGCGAGAAAAAAACAGGGCACGTCCAGAACTTCGAAAAAAGAAGCCTACGGCACCTGGTATTCCCAGGCGGTCTCCCATCCAGGTACTAACCAGGCCCGACGCTGCTTAGCCTCCGAGATCAGACGAGATTGTGCGCTTTCAGGGTGATATGGCCGTAGGCAATCTCTTTCGCCACTCTTAACCCTCTTGACCTGGGCAGAGCCAAGATGGGAAACGCAAGAAAAAAACAGGGCACGTCCAGAACTTCGAAAAAAGAAGCCTACGGCACCTGGTATTCCCAGGCGGTCTCCCATCCAGGTACTAACCAGGCCCGACCCTGCTTAGCCTCTGAGATCAGATGAGATCGGGCTCTTTCAGGGTGATGTGGCCGTAGGCGATCTCTTTTGCCACGCTCAACCCTCTTGACCTGGGCAGAGCCAAGATGGGAAGCGCGAGAAAAAAACAGGGCACGTCCAGAACTTCGAAAAAAGAAGACTACATCACCTGGTATTCCCAGGCGGTCTCCCATCCAGGTACTAACCAGGCCCAGACCCTGCTTAGCCTCCGAGATCAGACGAGATCGGGCGCTTTCAGGGTGATGTGGCCGTAGGCGATCTTTTTTGCCACACTCAACCCTCTTGACCTGGGCAGAGCCAAGATGGGAAACGCGAGAAAAAAACAGGGCACGTCCAGAACTTCGAAAAAAGAAGCCTACGGCACCTGGTATTCCCAGGCGGTCTCCCATCCAGGTACTAACCAGGCCCGACGCTGCTTAGCCTCCGAGATCAGACGAGATTGGGCGCTTTCAGGGTGATGTGGCCGTAGGCAATCTCTTTCGCCACTCTTAACCCTCTTGACCTGGGCAGAGCCAAGATGGGAAACGCGAGAAAAAAACAGGGCACGTCCAGAACTTCGAAAAAAGAAGCCTATGGCACCTGGTATTCCCAGGCGGTCTCCCATCCAGGTACTAACCAGGCCCGACCCTGCTTAGCCTCTGAGATCAGACGAGATCGGGCTCTTTCAGTGTGATGTGGCCGTAGGCAATCTCTTTCGCCACGCTCAACCCTCTTGACCTGGGCAGAGCCAAGATGGGAAACGCGAGAAAAAAACAGGGTACGTCCAGAACTTCGAAAAAAGAAGACTACGTCACCTGGTATTCCCAGGCGGTCTCCCATCCAGGTACTAACCAGGCCCAGACCCTGCTTAGCCTCCGAGATCAGACGAGATCGGGCGCTTTCAGGGTGATGTGGCCGTAGGCGATCTCTTTTGCCACACTCAACACTCTTGACCTGGGCAGAGCCAAGATGGGAAACGCGAGAAAAAAACAGGGCACGTCCAGAACTTTGAAAAAAGAAGCCTACGGCACCTGGTATTCCCAGGCGGTCTCCCATCCAGGTACTAACCAGGCCCGACGCTGCTTAGCCTCTGAGATCAGACGAGATTGGGCGCTTTCAGGGTGATATGGCCGTAGGCAATCTCTTTCGCCACTCTTAACCCTCTTGACCTGGGCAGAGCCAAGATGGGAAACGCGAGAAAAAAACAGGGCACGTCCAGAACTTCGAAAAAAGAAGCCTACGGCACCTGGTATTCCCAGGCGGTCTCCCATCCAGGTACTAACCAGGCCTGACCCTGCTTAGCCTCTGAGATCAGACGAGATCGGGCTCTTTCAGGGTGATGTGGCCGTAGGCGATCTCTTTCGCCACGCTCAACCCTCTTGACCTGGGCAGAGCCAAGATGGGAAACGCGAGAAAAAAACAGGGCACGTCCAGAACTTCGAAAAAAGAAGACTACGTCACCTGGTATTCCCAGGCGGTCTCCCATCCAGGTACTAACCAGGCCCAGACCCTGCTTAGCCTCCGAGATCAGACGAGATCGGGCGCTTTCAGGGTGATGTGGCCGTAGGCGATCTCTTTTGCCACACTCAACCCTCTTGACCTGGGCAGAGCCAAGATGGGAAACGCGAGAAAAAAACAGGGCACGTCCAGAACTTCGAAAAAAGAAGCCTACGGCACCAAGCCCGACCCTGCTTAGCCTCCAAGATCAGGCGCTTTAAGGGTGATGTGACCGTAGGCGATCTCTTTTGCCACGCTCAACCCTCTTGACCTGAGCAGAGCCAAGATGGGAAACGCGAGAAAAAAACAGGGCACGTCCAGAACTTCGAAAAAAGAAGCCCATGGCACATGGTATTCCCAGGCGGTCTCTCATCCAGGTACTAACCAGGCCCGACCCTGCTTAGCCTCCGAAATCAGACGAGATCGGGCTCTTTCAGGGTGATGTGGCAGTAGGCAATCTCTTTTGCCACGCTCAACCCTCTTGACCTGGGCAGAGCCAAGATGGGAAACGCGAGAAAAAAACAAGACACTTCCAGAACTTCGAAAAAGAAGCCTACGGCACCTGGTATTCCAAGGCGGTCTCCCATCCAGGTACTAACCAGACCCGACCCTGCTTAGCCTCCAAGATCAGGCGCTTTCAGGGTGATGTGACCGTAGGCGATCTCTTTCGCCACGCTCAACCCTCTTGACCTGAGCAGAGCCAAGATGGGAAACGCGAGAAAAAAACAGGGCACGTCCATAACTTCGAAAACAGAAGCCCATGGCACATGGTATTCCCAGGCGGTCTCCCATCCAGGTACTAACCAGGCCCGACCCTGCTTAGCCTCCGAGATCAGACGAGATCGGGTGCTTTCAGGGTGATGTGGCCGTAGGCGATCTCTTTTGCCACGCTCAACCCTCTTGACCTGGGCAGAGCCAAGATGGGAAACGCGAGTAAAAAACAGGGCACGTCCAGAACTTCGAAAAAAGAAGCCTACGGCACCTGGTATTCCCAGGCGGTCTCCCATCCAGGTACTAACCAGGCCCGACCCTGCTTAGCCTCCGAGATCAGATGAGATCGGGCGCTTTCAGGGTGATGTGGCCGTACGCGATCTCTTTTGCCACGCTCAACCCTCTTGACCTGGGCAGAGCCAAGATGGGAAACGCGAGAAAAAAACAGGGCACGTCCAGAACTTCGAAAAAAGAATCCTACGTCACCTGGTATTCCCAGGCGGTCTCCCATCCAGGTACTAACCAGGCCCGACCCTGCTTAGCCTCCGAGATCAGAGGAGATTGGGCGCTTTCAGGGTGATGTGGCCATAGGCGGTCTCTTTTGCCAAGCTCAACCCTCTTGACCTGGGCAGAGCCAAGATGGGAAATGCGAGAAAAAAACAGGGCACGTCCAGAACTTCGAAAAAAGAACCCTACGGCACCTTGTATTCTCAGGCTGTCTCCCATCCAGGTACTAACCAGGCCCGACCCTGCTTAGCCTCCGAGATCAGAGGAGATTGGGCGCTTTCAGGGTGATGTGGCCATAGGCGGTCTCTTTTGCCATGCTCAACCCTCTTGACATGGGCAGAGCCAAGATGGGAAATGCGAGAAAAAAACAGGGCACGTTCAGAACTTCGAAAAAAGAAGCCTACGGTACATGGTATTCCCAGGCTGTCTCCCATCCAGGTACTAACCAGGCCCAACCCTGCTTAGCCTCCGAGATCAGACGAGATCGGGCGCTTTCAGCTTTCAGGGTGATGTGGCCGTACGCGATCTCTTTTGCCACGCTCAACCCTCTTGACCTGGGCAGAGTCAAGATGGGAAACGCGGGAAAAAAACAGGGCACGTCCAGAACTTCGAAAAAAGAATCCTACGGCAGCTGGTATTCCCAGGCGGTCTCCCATCCAGGTACTAACCAGGCCCGACCCTGCTTAGCCTCCGAGATCAGATGAGATCGGGCGCTACCATGATGATGTGGCCGTAGGCGATCTATTTCGCCACGCTCAAGCCTCTTGACCTGGGCAGAGCCAAGATGGGAAACGCGAAAAAAAAACAGGGCACGTCCAGAACTTCGAAAAAAGAAGCCTACGGCACCTTTTATTCCCAGGCGGTCTCCCATCCAGGTACTAACCAGGCCCGACCCTGCTTAGCCTCCGAGATCAGATGAGATCGGGCGCTATCAGGGTGATGTGGCCGTAGGCGATCTCTTTTGCCACGCTCAACCCTCTTGACCTGGGCAGAGCCAAGATGGGAAACGCGAGAAAAAAACAGGGCACGTCCAGAACTTCGAAAAAAGAATCCTACGGCACCTGGTATTCCCAGGCGGTCTGCCATCCAGGTACTAACCAGGCCCGACCTTGCTTAGCCTCCGAGATCAGACGAGATCGGGCGCTTTCATGATGATGTGGCCGTAGGTGATCTCTTTCGCCACGTTCAAGCCTCTTGACCTGGGCAGAGCCAAGATGGGACACGCGAGAAAAAAACAGGGCACGTCCAGAACTTCGAAAAAAAGAAGCCTACGGCACCTGGTATTCCCAGGCGGTCTCCCATCCAGGTACTAACCAGGCCCGACCCTGCTTAGCCTCCAAGATCAGATGAGATCGGGCGCTTTCAGGGTGTTGTGGCCGTAGGCGATCTCTTTTGCCACGCTCAACCCTCTTGACCTGGGCAGAGCGAAGATGGTAAACGCGAGAAAAAAACAGGGCACGTCCAGAACTTCGAAAAAAGAATCCTACGTCACCTGGTATTCCCAGGCGGTCTCCCATCCAGGTACTAATCAGGCCCGACCCTGCTTAGCCTCCGAGATCAGAGGAGATTGGGCGCTTTCAGGGTGATGTGGCCATAGGCGGTCTCTTTCGCCACGCTCAACCCTCTTGACCTGGGCAGAGCCAAGATGGGAAACACGAGAAAAAAACAGGGCATGTCCAGAACTTCGAAAAAAGAAGCCTACGGCACCTGGTATTCCCAGGCTGTCTCCCATCCAGGTACTAACCAGGCCCGACCCTGCTTAGCCTCCGAGATCAGACGAGATCGGGCGCTTTCATGATGATGTGGCCGTAGGCGATCTCTTTCGCCACGCTCAAACCTCTTGACCATGGCAGAGCTAAGATGGGAAACGCGAGAAAAAAACAGGGCACGTCCAGAATTTCGAAAAAGGAATCCTACGGCACCTGGTATTCCCAGGCGGTCTCCCATCCAGGTACTAACCAGGCCCGACCCTGCTCAGCCTTCGAGATCAGACGAGATCGGGCGCTTTTAGGGTGATGTGGCCGTAGGCGATCTCTTTTGCCACGCTCAAACCTCTTGACCATGGCAGAGCCAAGATGGGAAATGCGAGAAAAAAACAGGGCACGTCCAGAACTTTCGAAAAAAGAAGCCTACGGCACCTGGTATTCCCAGGCGGTCTCCCATCCAGGTACTAAGCAGGCCCAACCCTGCTTAGCCTCCGAGATCAGACGAGAGCGGGCGCTTTCAGGGTGATGTGGCCGTAGGCGATCTCTTTCGCCACGCTCAACCCTCTTGACCTGGGCAGAGCCAAGATGGGAAACGCGAGAAAAAAACAGGGCACGTCCAGAACTTCGAAAAAATAATCCTATGGCACCTGGTATTCCCAGGCGGTCTCCCATCCAAGTACTAACCAGGCCCGACCCTGCTTAGCCTCCGAGATCAGACGATATCGGGCGCTTTCAGGGTGATGTGGCCGTAGGTAATCTCTTTCGCCATGCTCAACCCTCTTGACCTGGGCAGAGCCAAGATGGGAAATGCGAGAAAAAAACAGGGCACGTCCAGAACTTTGAAAAAATACTCCTATGGCACCTGGTATTCCCAGGCGGTCTCCCATCCAGGTATTAAGCAGGCCCAACCCTGCTTAGCCTCCGAGATCAGACGAGATCGGGCGCTTTCAGGGTGATGTGGCCGTAGGCGATCTCTTTCGCCACGCTCAACCCTCTTGACCTGGGCAGAGCCAAGATGGGAAACGCGAGAAAAAAACAGGGCACGTCCAGAACTTCGAAAAAATAATCCTATGGCACCTGGTATTCCCAGGCGGTCTCCCATCCAGGTACTAACCAGGCCCGACCCTGCTTAGCCTCCGAGATCAGACGATATCGCTCGCTTTCAGGGTGATGTGGCCGTAGGCGATCTCTTTTGCCACGCTCAAGCCTCTTGACCTGGGCAGAGCCAAGATGGGAAACGCGAGAAAAAAACAGGGCACGTCCAGAACTTCGAAAAAAGAAGCCTACGGCACCTGGTATTCCCAGGCGGTCTCCCATCCAGGTACTAATCAGGCCCGACCCTGCTTAGCCTCCGAGATCAGACGAGATCGGGCACTTTGAGGGTGATGTGGCCATAGGCGATCTCTTTTGCCACGCTCAACCCTCTTGACCTGGGCAGAGCCAAGATGGGAAACGCGAGAAAAAAACAGGGCACGTCCAGAATTTTGAAAATGAAATCCTACGGCACCTGGTATTCCCAGGAGGTCTCCCATCCAGGTACTAACCAGGCCCGACCCTGCTTAGCCTCTGAGATCAGACGAGATCGGGCGCTTTCATGATGATGTGGCCATAGGCGATCTCTTTTGCCACGCTCAAACCTCTTGACCATGGCAGAGCCAAGATGGGAAACGCGAGAAAAAAACAGGGCACGTCCATAACTTTCGAAAAAAGAAGCCTACGGCACCTGATATTCCCAGGCGGTCTCGAATCCAGGTACTAACCAGGCCCGACCCTGCTTAGCCTCCGAGATCAGACGAGATCGGGCATTTTCAGGGTGATGTGGCAGTAGGCGATCTCTTTCGCCACGCTTAACCCCTTGACCTGGGCAGAGCCAAGATGGGAAACGCGAGTAAAAAACAGGGCACGTCCAGAACTTCGAAAAACGAATCCTACGGCATCTGGTATTCCCAGGCGGTCTCCCATCCAGGTACTAAGCAGGCCCGACCCTGCTTAGCCTCCGAGATCAGACGAGATCGGGCGCTTTCAGGGTGATGTGGCAGTAGGCGATCTCTTTCGCCACGCTCAACCTTCTTGACCTGGGCAGAGCCAAGATGGGAAACGCGAGAAAAAAACAGGGCACGTCCAGAACTTCGAAAAACGAAGCCTACGGCACCTGGTATTCCCAGGCGGTCTCCCATCCAGGTACTAAGCAGGCCCAACCCTGCTTAGCCTCCGAGATCAGACGACACCGGGCGCTTTCAGGGTGATGTGGCCGTAGGCAATCTCTTTTGCCACGCTCAAACCTCTTGACCATGGCAGAGCCAAGATGGGAAACGCGAGAAAAAAACAGGGCACGTCCAGAACTTTCGAAAAAAGAAGCCTACGGCACCTGGTATTCCCAGGCGGTCTCCCTTCAAGGTACTAACCAGGCCCGACCCTGCTTAGCCTCTGAGATCAGACGAGATCGGGCGTTTTCAGGGTGATGTGGCAGTAGGCGATCTCTTTCGCCACGCTCAACCCCTTGACCTGGGCAGAGCCAAGATGGGAAACGCGAGAAAAAAACAGGGCACGTCCAGAACTTCGAAAAACGAAGCCTACGGCACCTGGTATTCCCAGGCGGTCTCCCATCCAGGTACTAAGCAGGCCTGACCCTGCTTAGCCTCCGAGATCAGATGAGATCGGGCGCTTTCACGGTGATGTGGCCGTAGGCGATCTCTTTTGCCACGCTCAATCCTCTTGACCTGGGCAGAGGCAAGATGGGAAACGCGAGAAAAAAACAGGGCACGTCCAGAACTTCGAAAAAAGAATCCTACGGCACCTGGTATTCCCAGGCGGTCTCCCATCCAGGTACTAACCAGGCCCGACCCTGCTTAGCCTCCGAGATCAGACGATATCGGGCGTTTTCATGATTATGTGGCCGTAGGCGATTTCTTTCGCCACGCTCAAACCTCTTGACCATGGCAGAGCCAAGATGGGAAACGCGAGAAAAAAACAGGGCACGTCCAGAACTTCGAAAAAAGAAGCCCATGGCACCTGGTATTCCCAGGCGGTCTCCCATCCAGGTACTAACCAGGCCCGACCCTGCTTAGCCTCCGAGATCAGACGAGATCGGGCGCTTTCAGGGTGATGTGGCAGTAGGCGATCTCTTTCGCCACGCTCAAGCCTCTTGACCTGGGCAGAGCCAAGATGGGAAACGCGAGAAAAAAACAGGGCACGTCCAGAACTTTTTGAAAAAAGAAGCCTACGGCACCTGGTATTCCCAGGCGGTCTCCCATCCAGGTACTAAGCAGGCCCGACCCTGCTTAGCCTCTGAGATCAGACGAGATCGGGCGCTTTCAGGGTGATATGGCAGTAGGCGATCTCTTTTGCCACGCTCAACCCTCTTGACCTGGGCAGAGCCAAGATGGGAAACGCGAGAAAAAAAACAGGGCACGTCCAGAACTTCGAAAAACGAAGCCTACGGCACCTGGTATTCCCAGGCGGTCTCCCATCCAGGTACTAACCAGGCCCGACCCTGCTTAGCCTCCGAGATCAGATGAGATCAGATGAGATCGGGCGCTTTCAGGGTGATGTGGCCGTAGGCGATCTATTTTGCCACGCTCAACCCTCTTAACCTGGGCAGAGCCAAGATGGAAATGCGAGAAAAAAACAGGGCACGTCCAGAACTTCGAAAAAATAATCCTATGGCACCTAATATTCCCAGGCGGTCTCCCATCCAGGTACTAACCAGGCCCGACCCTGCTTAGCCTCCGAGATCAGACGAGATCGAGTGCTTTTTATGATGATATGTAGCTGTAGGCGATCTCTTTTGCCACGCTCAAACCTCTTGACCATGGCAGAGGCAAGATGGGAAACGTGAGAAAAAAACAGGGAACGTCCAGAACTTTCGAAAAAAGAAGCCTACGGCACCTGGTATTCCCAGGCGGTCTCCCATCCAGGTACTAACCAGACCCGACGCTGCTTAGCCTCCGAGATCAGACGAGATCGGCGTTTTCAGGGTGATGTGGCAGTAGGCGATCTCTTTCGCCACGCTCAACCCCTTGACCTGGGCAGAGCCAAGATGGGAAACGCGAGTAAAAAACAGGGCATGTCCAGAACTTCGAAAAACTAAGCCTACGGCACCTGGTATTCCCAGGCGGTCTCCCATCCAGGTACTAAGCAGGCCCGAACCTGCTTAGCCTCCAAGATCAGACGAGATCGGGCGCCTTCAGGGTTATGTGGCAGTAGGCGATCTCTTTCGCCACGCTCAACCCTCTTGACCTGGGCAGAGCCAAGATGGGAAACGCGAGAAAAAACAGAGCACGTCCAGAACTTCGAAAATAGAATCCTATGGCACCTGGTATTCCCAGGCGGTCTCCCATCCAGGTACTAACCAGGCCCGACCCTGCTTAGCCTCTGAGATCAGACGAGATCGGGCGCTTTCAGGGTGATGTGGCCGTAGGCGATCTCTTTTGCCATGCTCAACCCTCTTGACCTGGGCAGAGCCAAGATGGGAAACGCGAGAAAAAACAGGGCACGTCCAGAAACTTCGAAAAAGAAGCCATGGCACCTGGTATTCCCAGGCGGTCTCCCATCAAGGTACTAACCAGGCCCGACCCTGCTTAGCCTCCGAGATCAGACGAGATCGGGTGCTTTCAGGGTGATGTGGCTGTAGGCGATTTCTTTTGCCACGCTCAACCCTCTTGACCTGGGCAGAGCCAAGATGGGAAACGCGAGAAAAAAACAGGGCACGTCCAGAACTTCGAAGAAAGAAGCCTACAGCACCTGGTATTCCCAGGCGGTCTCCCATCCAGGTACAAACCAGGCCCGACCCTGCTTAGCCTCCGAGATCAGATGAGATCGGGCGCTTTCAGGGTGATGTGGCCGTAGGCAATCTCTTTTGCCACGCTCAACCCTCTTGACCTGGGCAGAGCCAAGATGGGAAACGCGAGAAAAAAACAGGGCACGTCCAGAACTTCAAAAAAAGAATCCTACGGCACCTGGTATTCCCAGGCGGTCTCCCATCCAGGTACTAACCAGGCCCGACCCTGCTTAGCCTCCGAGATCAGACCGAGATCGGGCGCTTTCATGATGATGTGGCCGTAGGCGATCTCTTTCGCCACGCTCAAACCTCTTGACCATGGCAGAGCCAAGATGGGAAACGCGAGAAAAAAACAGGGCACGTCCAGAAACTTTTGAAAAAAGAAGCCTACGGCACCTGGTATTCCCAGGCGGTCTCCCATCTCAGGTACTAACCAGGCCCGACCCTGCTTAGCCTCCGAGATCAGATAAGATCGGGCGTTTTCAGGGTGATGTGGCAGTAGGCGATCTCTTTGCCACGCTCAACCCTCTTGACCTGGGCAGAGCCAAGATGGGAAACGCGAGAAAAAACCAGGGCACGTCTAGAACTTCGAAAATGAATCCTACGGCACATGGTATTCCCAAGTGGTCTCCCATCCAGGTACTAACCAGGCCCGACCCTGCTTAGCCTCCGAGATCAGACGAGATCAGGCGCTTACAGGGTGAGGTGGCCATAGGCGATCTCTTTTGCCACGCTCAACCCTCTTGACCTGGGCAGAGCCAAGATGGGAAACGCGAGAAAAAAAACAGGCACGTCCAGAACTTCGAAAAAAGAAGCCTACGGCACCTGGTATTCCCAGGCGGTCTCCCATCCAGGTACTAACCAGGCCCGACCCTGCTTAGCCTCCGAGATCAGACAAGAACGGGCGCTTTCAGGGTGATGTGGCCGCAGGCGATCCCTTTAGCCACGCTCAGCCCTCTTGACCTGGGCAGAGCCAAGATGGGAAATGCGAGAAAAAAACAGGGAACGTCCAGAACTTCGAAAAAAGAAGCCTACGGCACCTGGTATTCCCAGTCGGTCTCCCATCCAGGTACTAACCAGGCCCGACCCTGCTTAGCCTCCGAGATCAGACGAGATTGGACGCCTGCAGGGGGATGTGACATAGACAATCTATTTTGCCACGCTCAACCCTCTTGACCTGGGCAGAGCCAAGATGGGAAACGCGAGAAAAAAACAGGGCACGTCCAGAACTTCGAAAAAAGAAGCCTACGGCACCTGGTAATCCCAGGCGGTCTCCCATCCAGGTACTAACCAGGCCCGACCCTTCTTAGCCTCCGAGATCAGACGAGATCAGGCGCTTTCATGATGATGTGGCCGTAGGCGATCTCTTTTTCCACGCTCAAACCTCTTGACCATGGCAGAGCCAAGATGGGAAACGCGAGAAAAAAACAGGGCACGTCCAGAACTTTCGAAAAAAGAAGCCTACGGCACCTGGTATTCCCAGGCGGTCTCCCATCCAGTTACTAACCAGGCCCGACCCTGCTTAGCCTCCGAGATCAGACGAGATCGAACGTTTTCAGGGTGATGTGGCAGTAGGCGATGTCTTTCGCCACGCTCAACTCCTTGACCTGGGCAGAGCCAAGATGGGAAACGCCAGAAAAAACCAGGGCACGCCCAGAACTTCGAAAAACGAAGCCTACGGCACCTGGTATTCCCAGGCGGTCTCCCATCCAGGTACTAAGCAGGCCCGACCCTGCTTAGCCTCCGAGATCAGACGAGATCGGGCGCTTTCAGGGTGATGTGGCTGTAGGCGATCTCTTTTGCCACGCTCAACCCTCTTGACCTGGGGAGAGCCAAGATGGGAAACGCAAGAAAAAAAAAGGGCACGTCCAGAACTTCGAAAAAAGAAGCCTACGGCACCTGGTATTCCCAGGCGGTCTTTCATCCAGGTACTAACCAGGCCCAACCCTGCTTAGCCTCGGAGATCAGACGAGATCGGACGCTTTTTTTGGGTGATGTGGCCGTAGGCGATCTCTTTCGCCACGCTCAACCCTCTTGACCTGGGCAGAGCCAAGATGGGAAACGTGAGAAAAAAACAGGGCACGTCCAGAACTTCGAAAAAAGAAGCCTACGGCACCTGGTATTCCCAGGCGGTCTCCCATCCAGGTACTAACCAGGCCCGACCCTGCTTAGCCTCCGAGATCAGACGAGATCGGGCGCTTTCAGGGTGATGTGGCCGCAGGCGATCTCTTTTGCCACGCTCAACCCTCTTGACCTGGGCAGAGCCAAGATGGGAAACGTGAGAAAAAAACAGGGCACGTCCAGAACTTTGAAAAAAAGAAGCCTACGGAACCTGGTATTCCCAGGCGGTCTCCCATCCAGGTACTAACCAGGCCTGACCCTGCTTAGCCTCCGAGATCAGACGAGATCGGACGCTTTCATGATGATGTGGCCGTAGGCGATCTCTTTTGCCACGCTCAAACCTCTTGACCATGGCAGAGCCAAGATGGGAAACGCAAGAAAAAAACAGGGCACGTCCAGTACTTTCGGAAAAAGAAGCCTACTGCACCTGGCATTCCCAGGTGGTCTCCCATCCAGGTACTAACCAGGCCCGACCATGCTTAGCCTCCGAGATCAGACGAGATCGGGCTCTTTCAGGGTGATGTGGCAGTAGGCGATCTCTTTCGCTACGCTCAACCCTCTTGACCTGGGCAGAGCAAAGATGGGAAACGCGAGAAAAAAACAGGGCACGTCCAGAACTTCAAAAAAAGAAGCCTAAGGCACCTGGTATTCCCAGGCGGACTCCCATCCAGGTACTAACCAGGCCCGACCCTGCTTAGCCTCCGAGATTCAGACGAGATCGGGCGCTTTCAGGGTGATGTGGCCGTAGGCGATCTCTTTTGCCACACTCAAGCCTCTTGACCTGGGCAGAGCCAAGATGGGAAGCGCGAGAAAAAAACAGGGCACGTCCAGAACTTTGAAAAAAGAAGCCTACGGCACCTGGTATTCCCAGGCGGTCTCCCATCCAGGTACTAATCAGGCCCGACCCTGCTTAGCCTCCGAGATCAGACGAGATTGGGCGCTTTCAGAGTGATGTGGCCGTAGGCAATCTCTTTTGCCACGCTCAACCCTCTTGACCTGGGCAGAGCCAAGATGGAAAACGCGAGAAAAAAACAGGGCACGTCCAGAACTTCGAAAAAAGAAGCCTACCGCACCTGGTATTCCCAGGCGGTCTGGCATCCAGGTACTAACCAGGCCCGACCCTGCTTAGCCTCCGAGATCAGATGAGATCGGGTGCTTTCAGGGTGATGTGGCCGTAGTCGATCTCTTTTGCCACGCTCAACCCTCTTGACCTGGGCAGAGCCAAGATGGGAAACGCGAGAAAAAAACAGGGCACGTCCAGAACTTCGAAAAAAGAATCCTACGGCACCTGGTATTCCCAGGCGGTCTCCCATCCAGGTACTAACCAGGCCCGACCCTGCTTAGCCTCCGAGATCAGACGAGATCGGACGCTTTCGTGATGATGTGGTCGTAGGCGATCTCTTTTGCCACGCTCAAACCTCTTGACCATGGCAGAGCCAAGATGGGAAACGTGAGAAAAAAACAGGGCACGTCCAGAACTTTCGAAAAAAGCAGCCTACGGCACCTGGTATTCCCAGGCGGTCTCCCATCCAGGTACTAACCAGGCCCGACCCTGCTTAGCCTCCGAGATCAGACGAGATCGTGCTCTTTCTGGGTGATGTGGCAGTAGGGGATCTCTTTCGCCACGCTCAACCCTCTTGACCTGGGCAGAGCCAAGATGGGAAACGCGAGAAAAAAAAGGGCACGTCCAGAACTTCGAAAAAAGAAGCCTACGGCACCTGGTATTCCCAGGCGGTCTCGCATCCAGGTACTAACCAGGCCCGACCCTGCTTAGCCTCCGAGATCAGACGAGATCGGGCGTTTTCAGGGTGATGTGGCAGTAGGCGATCTCTTTCGCCACGCTCAACCCCTTGACCTGGGCAGAGCCAAGATGGGAAACGCAAGTAAAAAACAGGGCACGTCCAGAACTTCGAAAAACGAAGCCTACGGCACCTGGTATTCCCAGGCGGTCTCCCATCCAGGTACTAAGCAGGCCCGACCCTCCTTAGCCTCCAAGATCAGACGAGATCGGGCGCTTTCAGGGTGATGAGGCAGTAGACGATCTCTTTCGCCACGCTCAACCCTCTTGACCTGGGCAGAGCCAAGATGGGAAACGCGAGAAAAAAACAGGGCACGTCCAGAACTTCGAAAAACGAAGCCTACGGCACCTGGTATTCCCAAGCGGTCTCCCATCCAGGTACTAACCAGGCCCGACCCTGCTTAGCCTCCGAGATCAGACGAGATCGGGCGTTTTCAGGGTGATGTGGCAGTAGGCGATCTCTTTCGCCACGCTCAACCCCTTGACCTGGGCAGAGCCAAGATGGGAAACGCGAGTAAAAAACAGGGCACGTCCAGAACTTCGAAAAACGAAGCCTACGGCACCTGGTATTCCCAGGCGGTCTCCCATCCAGGTACTAAGCAGGCCCGACCCTCCTTAGCCTCCAAGATCAGACGAGATCCGTCGCTTTCAGGGTGATGTGGCCGCAGGTGGTCTTTTTCACCACGCTCAACCCTCTTGACCTGGGCAGAGCCAAGATGGGAAATGTGAGAAAAAAACAGGGCACGTCCAGAACTTTGAAAAAAGAAGCCTACGGCACCTGGTATTCCCAGGTGGTCTCCCATCCAGGTACTAACCAGGCCCGACCCTGCTTAGCCTCCGAGATCAGACAAGAACGGGCGCTTTCAGGGTGATGTGGACGCAGGCGATCCCTTTAGCCACGCTCAACCCTCTTGACCTGGGCAGAGCCAAGATGGGAAACGCGAGAAAAAAACAGGGAACGTCCAGAACTTCGAAAAAAGAAGCCTACGGCACCTGGTATTCCCAGTCGGTCTCCCATCCAGGTACTAACCAGGCCCGACCCTGCTTAGCCTCCGAGATCAGACGAGATTGGACGCTTGCAGGGTGATGTGACATAGACAATCTATTTTGCCACGCTCAACCCTCTTGACCTGGGCAGAGCCAAGATGGGAAACGCGAGAAAAAAACAGGGCACGTCCAGAACTTCGAAAAAAGAAGCCTACGGCACCTGGTATTCCCAGGCGGTCTCCCATCCAGGTACTAACCAGGCCCGACGCTGCTTAGCCTCCGAGATCAGATGAGATTGGGCGCTTTCAGGGTGATATGGCCGTAGGCAATCTCTTTCGCCACTCTTAACCCTCTTGACCTGGGCAGAGCCAAGATGGGAAACGCGAGAAAAAAACAGGGCACGTCCAGAACTTCGAAAAAAGAAGCCTACGGCACCTGGTATTCCCAGGCGGTCTCCCATCCAGGTACTAACCAGGCCCGACCCCGCTTAGCCTCTGAGATCAGACGAGATCGGGCTCTTTCAGGGTGATGTGGCCGTAGGCGATCTCTTTTGCCACGCTCCACCCTCTTGACCTGGGCAGAGCCAAGATGGGAAACGCGAGAAAAAAACAGGGCACGTCCAGAACTTCGAAAAAAGAAGACTACGTCACCTGGTATTCCCAGGCGGTCTCCCATCCAGGTACTAACCAGGCCCGACGCTGCTTAGCCTCCAAGATCAGACGAGATTGGGCGCTTTCAGGGTGATGTGGACGTAGGCAATCTCTTTCGCCACTCTTAACCCTCTTGACCTGGGCAGAGCCAAGATGGGAAACGCGAGAAAAAAACAGGGCACGTCCAGAACTTCGAAAAAAGAAGCCTATGGCACCTGGTATTCCCAGGCGGTCTCCCATCCAGGTACTAACCAGGCCCGACCCTGCTTAGCCTCTGAGATCAGACGAGATCGGGCTCTTTCAGGGTGATGTGGCCGTAGGCAATCTCTTTCGCCACGCTCAACCCTCTTGACCTGGGCAGAGCCAAGATGGGAAACGCGAGAAAAAAACAGGGCACGTCCAGAACTTCGAAAAACGAAGCCTACGGCACCTGTTATTCCCAGGCGGTCTCCCATCCAGGTACTAACCAGGCCCGACCCTGCTTAGCCTCCGAAATCAGATGAGATCGGGCGTTTTTAGGGTGATGTGGCAGTAGGCGATCTCTTTCGCCACGCTCAACCCTCTTGACCTGGGCAGAGCCAAGATGGGAAACGCGAGAAAAAAACAGGGCACGTCCAGAACTTCGAAAAACGAAGCCTACGGCACCTGGTATTCCCAGGCGGTCTCCCATCCAGGTACTAAGCAGGCCCGACCCTCCTTAGCCTCCAAGATCAGACGAGATCCGTCGCTTTCAGGGTGATGTGGCCGCAGGTGGTCTCTTTCACCACGCTCAACCCTCTTGACCTGGGCAGAGCCAAGATGGGAAATGTGAGAAAAAAACAGGGCACGTCCAGAACTTTGAAAAAAGAAGCCTACGGCACCTGGTATTCCCAGGTGGTCTCCCATCCAGGTACTAACCAGGCCCGACCCTGCTTAGCCTCTGAGATCAGACGAGATCGGGCTCTTTCAGGGTGATGTGGCCGTAGGCAAGCTCTTTCGCCACGCTCAACCCTCTTGACCTGGGCAGAGCCAAGATGGGAAACGCGAGAAAAAAACAGGGCACGTCCAGAACTTCGAAAAACGAAGCCTACGGCACCTGTTATTCCCAGGCGGTCTCCCATCCAGGTACTAACCAGGCCCGACCCTGCTTAGCCTCCGAAATCAGATGAGATCGGGCGTTTTTAGGGTGATGTGGCAGTAGGCGATCTCTTTCGCCACGCTCAACCCTCTTGACCTGGGCAGAGCCAAGATGGGAAACGCGAGAAAAAAACAGGGCACGTCCAGAACTTCGAAAAACGAAGCCTACGGCACCTGGTATTCCCAGGCGGTCTCCCATCCAGGTACTAAGCAGGCCCGACCCTCCTTAGCCTCCAAGATCAGACGAGATCCGTCGCTTTCAGGGTGATGTGGCCGCAGGTGGTCTCTTTCACCACGCTCAACCCTCTTGACCTGGGCAGAGCCAAGATGGGAAATGTGAGAAAAAAACAGGGCACGTCCAGAACTTTGAAAAAAGAAGCCTACGGCACCTGGTATTCCCAGGTGGTCTCCCATCCAGGTACTAACCAGGCCCGACCCTGCTTAGCCTCCGAGATCAGACAAGAACGGGCGCTTTCAGGGTGATGTGGACGCAGGCGATCCCTTTAGCCACGCTCAACCCTCTTGACCTGGGCAGAGCCAAGATGGGAAACGCGAGAAAAAAACAGGGAACGTCCAGAACTTCGAAAAAAGAAGCCTACGGCACCTGGTATTCCCAGTCGGTCTCCCATCCAGGTACTAAACAGGCCCGACCCTGCTCAGCCTCCGAGATCAGACGAGATTGGACGCTTGCAGGGTGATGTGACATAGACAATTTATTTTGCCACGCTCAACCCTCTTGACCTGGGCAGAGCCAAGATGGGAAACGCGAGAAAAAAACAGGGCACGTCCAGAACTTCAAAAAAAGAAGCCTACGGCACCTGGTATTCCCAGGCGGTCTCCCATCCAGGGTCTAACCAGGCCCAACGCTGCTTAGCCTCCGAGATCAGACGAGATTGGGCGCTTTCAGGGTGATATGGCCGTAGGCAATCTCTTTCGCCACTCTTAACCCTCTTGACCTGGGCAGAGCCAAGATGGGAAACGCGAGAAAAAAACAGGGCACGTCCAGAACTTCGAAAAAAGAAGCCTACGGCACCTGATATTCCCAGGCGGTCTCCCATCCAGGTACTAACCAGGCCCGACCCTGCTTAGCCTCTGAGATCAGACGAGATCGGGCTCTTTCAGGGTGATGTGGCCGTAGGCAATCTCTTTCGCCACGCTCAACCCTCTTGACCTGGGCAGAGCCAAGATGGGAAACGCGAGAAAAAAACAGGGCACGTCCAGAACTTCGAAAAAAGAAGACTACGTCACCTGGTATTCCCAGGCGGACTCCCATCCAGGTACTAACCAGGCCCAGACCCTGCTTAGCCTCCGAGATCAGACGAGATCGGGCGCTTTCAGGGTGATGTGGCCGTAGGCGATCTCTTTTGCCACACTCAACCCTCTTGACCTGGGCAGAGCCAAGATGGGAAACGCGAGAAAAAAACAGGGCACGTCCAGAACTTCGAAAAAAGAAGCCTACGGCACCTGGTATTCCCAGGCGGTCTCCCATCCAGGTACTAACCAGGCCCGACCCTGCTTAGCCTCTGAGATCAGACGAGATCGGGCTCTTTCAGGGTGATGTGGCCGTAGGCGATCTCTTTCGCCACGCTCAACCCTCTTGACCTGGGCAGAGCCAAGATGGGAAACGCGAGAAAAAAACAGGGCACGTCCAGAACTTCGAAAAAAGAAGACTACGTCACCTGGTATTCCCAGGCGGTCTCCCATCCAGGTACTAACCAGGCCCAGACCCTGCTTAGCCTCCGAGATCAGACGAGATCGGGCGCTTTCAGGGTGATGTGGCCGTAGGCGATCTCTTTTGCCACACTCAACCCTCTTGACCTGGGCAGAGCCAAGATGGGAAACGCGAGAAAAAAACAGGGCACGTCCAGAACTTCGAAAAAAGAAGCCTACGGCACCTGGTATTCCCAGGCGGTCTCCCATCCAGGTACTAACCAGGCCCGACCCTGCTTAGCCTCTGAGATCAGACGAGATCGGGCTCTTTCAGGGTGATGTGGCCGTAGGCGATCTCTTTCGCCACGCTCAACCCTCTTGACCTGGGCAGAGCCAAGATGGGAAACGCGAGAAAAAAACAGGGCACGTCCAGAACTTCGAAAAAAGAAGACTACGTCACCTGGTATTCCCAGGCGGTCTCCCATCCAGGTACAAACCAGGCCCGACCCTGCTTAGCCTCCGAGATCAGATGAGATCGGGCACTTTCAGGGTGATGTGGCCGTAGGCGATCTCTTTTGCCACGCTCAACCCTCTTGACCTGGGCAGAGCCAAGATGGGAAACGCGAGAAAAAAACAGGGCACGTCCAGAACTTCAAAAAAAGAATCCTACGGCACCTGGTATTCCCAGGCGGTCTCCCATCCAGGTACTAACCAGGCCCGACCCTGCTTAGCCTCCGAGATCAGACGAGATCGGGCGCTTTCATGATGATGTGGCCGTAGGCGATCTCTTTTGCCACGCTCAAACCTCTTGACCATGGCAGAGCCAAGATGGGAAACGCGAGAAAAAAACAGGGCACGTCCAGAACTTTCGAAAAAAGAAGCCTATGGCACCTGGTATTCCCAGGCGGTCTCCCATCTCAGGTACTAACCAGGCCCGACCCTGCTTAGCCTCCGAGATCAGATAAGATCGGGCGTTTTCAGGGTGATGTGGCAGTAGGCGATCTCTTTTGCCACGCTCAACCCTCTTGACCTGGGCAGAGCCAAGATGGGAAACGCGAGAAAAAACCAGGGCACGTCCAGAACTTCGAAAAATGAATCCTACGGCACATGGTATTCCCAAGTGGTCTCCCATCCAGGTACTAACCAGGCCCGACCCTGCTTAGCCTCCGAGATCAGACGAGATCAGGCGCTTACAGGGAGAGGTGGCCATAGGCGATCTCTTTTGCCACGCTCAACCCTCTTGACCTGGGCAGAGCCAAGATGGGAAACGCGAGAAAAAAAACAGGGCACGTCCAGAACTTCGAAAAAAGAAGCCTACGGCACCTGGTATTCCCAGGCGGTCTCCCATCCAGGTACTAACCAGGCCCGACCCTGCTTAGCCTCCGAGATCAGACAAGAACGGGCGCTTTCAGGGTGATGTGGCCGCAGGCGATCCCTTTAGCCATGCTCAACCCTCTTGACCTGGGCAGAGCCAAGATGGGAAATGCGAGAAAAAAACAGGGAACGTCCAGAACTTCGAAAAAAGAATCCTACGGCACCTGGTATTCCCAGGCGGTCTCCCATCCAGGTACTAACCAGGCCCGACCCTGCTTAGCCTCCGAGATCAGACGATATCGGGCGTTTTCATGATTATGTGGCCGTAGGCGATTTCTTTCGCCACGCTCAAACCTCTTGACCATGGCAGAGCCAAGATGGGAAACGCGAGAAAAAAACAGGGCACGTCCAGAACTTCGAAAAAAGAAGCCCATGGCACCTGGTATTCCCAGGCGGTCTCCCATCCAGGTACTAACCAGGCCCGACCCTGCTTAGCCTCCGAGATCAGACGAGATCGGGCGCTTTCAGGGTGATGTGGCAGTAGGCGATCTCTTTCGCCACGCTCAAGCCTCTTGACCTGGGCAGAGCCAAGATGGGAAACGCGAGAAAAAAACAGGGCACGTCCAGAACTTTTTGAAAAAAGAAGCCTACGGCACCTGGTATTCCCAGGCGGTCTCCCATCCAGGTACTAAGCAGGCCCGACCCTGCTTAGCCTCTGAGATCAGACGAGATCGGGCGCTTTCAGGGTGATATGGCAGTAGGCGATCTCTTTTGCCACGCTCAACCCTCTTGACCTGGGCAGAGCCAAGATGGGAAACGCGAGAAAAAAACAGGGCACGTCCAGAACTTCGAAAAACGAAGCCTACGGCACCTGGTATTCCCAGGCGGTCTCCCATCCAGGTACTAACCAGGCCCGACCCTGCTTAGCCTCCGAGATCAGATGAGATCAGATGAGATCGGGCGCTTTCAGGGTGATGTGGCCGTAGGCGATCTATTTTGCCACGCTCAACCCTCTTAACCTGGGCAGAGCCAAGATGGGAAATGCGAGAAAAAAACAGGGCACGTCCAGAACTTCGAAAAAATAATCCTATGGCACCTAATATTCCCAGGCGGTCTCCCATCCAGGTACTAACCAGGCCCGACCCTGCTTAGCCTCCGAGATCAGACGAGATCGAGTGCTTTTTATGATGATGTAGCTGTAGGCGATCTCTTTTGCCACGCTCAAACCTCTTGACCATGGCAGAGGCAAGATGGGAAACGCGAGAAAAAAACAGGGAACGTCCAGAACTTTCGAAAAAAGAAGCCTACGGCACCTGGTATTCCCAGGCGGTCTCCCATCCAGGTACTAACCAGACCCGACGCTGCTTAGCCTCCGAGATCAGACGAGATCGGCGTTTTCAGGGTGATGTGGCAGTAGGCGATCTCTTTCGCCACGCTCAACCCCTTGACCTGGGCAGAGCCAAGATGGGAAACGCGAGTAAAAAACAGGGCATGTCCAGAACTTCGAAAAACTAAGCCTACGGCACCTGGTATTCCCAGGCGGTCTCCCATCCAGGTACTAAGCAGGCCCGAACCTGCTTAGCCTCCAAGATCAGACGAGATCGGGCGCCTTCAGGGTTATGTGGCAGTAGGCGATCTCTTTCGCCACGCTCAACCCTCTTGACCTGGGCAGAGCCAAGATGGGAAACGCGAGAAAAAAACAGAGCACGTCCAGAACTTCGAAAATAGAATCCTATGGCACCTGGTATTCCCAGGCGGTCTCCCATCCAGGTACTAACCAGGCCCGACCCTGCTTAGCCTCTGAGATCAGACGAGATCGGGCGCTTTCAGGGTGATGTGGCCGTAGGCGATCTCTTTTGCCATGCTCAACCCTCTTGACCTGGGCAGAGCCAAGATGGGAAACGCGAGAAAAAAACAGGGCACGTCCAGAACTTCGAAAAAGAAGCCCATGGCACCTGGTATTCCCAGGCGGTCTCCCATCAAGGTACTAACCAGGCCCGACCCTGCTTAGCCTCCGAGATCAGACGAGATCGGGTGCTTTCAGGGTGATGTGGCTGTAGGCGATTTCTTTTGCCACGCTCAACCCTCTTGACCTGGGCAGAGCCAAGATGGGAAACGCGAGAAAAAAACAGGGCACGTCCAGAACTTCGAAGAAAGAAGCCTACAGCACCTGGTATTCCCAGGCGGTCTCCCATCCAGGTACAAACCAGGCCCGACCCTGCTTAGCCTCCGAGATCAGATGAGATCGGGCGCTTTCAGGGTGATGTGGCCGTAGGCAATCTCTTTTGCCACGCTCAACCCTCTTGACCTGGGCAGAGCCAAGATGGGAAACGCGAGAAAAAAACAGGGCACGTCCAGAACTTCAAAAAAAGAATCCTACGGCACCTGGTATTCCCAGGCGGTCTCCCATCCAGGTACTAACCAGGCCCGACCCTGCTTAGCCTCCGAGATCAGACGAGATCGGGCGCTTTCATGATGATGTGGCCGTAGGCGATCTCTTTCGCCACGCTCAAACCTCTTGACCATGGCAGAGCCAAGATGGGAAACGCGAGAAAAAAACAGGGCACGTCCAGAACTTTTGAAAAAAGAAGCCTACGGCACCTGGTATTCCCAGGCGGTCTCCCATCTCAGGTACTAACCAGGCCCGACCCTGCTTAGCCTCCGAGATCAGATAAGATCGGGCGTTTTCAGGGTGATGTGGCAGTAGGCGATCTCTTTTGCCACGCTCAACCCTCTTGACCTGGGCAGAGCCAAGATGGGAAACGCGAGAAAAAACCAGGGCACGTCTAGAACTTCGAAAAATGAATCCTACGGCACATGGTATTCCCAAGTGGTCTCCCATCCAGGTACTAACCAGGCCCGACCCTGCTTAGCCTCCGAGATCAGACGAGATCAGGCGCTTACAGGGTGAGGTGGCCATAGGCGATCTCTTTTGCCACGCTCAACCCTCTTGACCTGGGCAGAGCCAAGATGGGAAACGCGAGAAAAAAAACAGGGCACGTCCAGAACTTCGAAAAAAGAAGCCTACGGCACCTGGTATTCCCAGGCGGTCTCCCATCCAGGTACTAACCAGGCCCGACCCTGCTTAGCCTCCGAGATCAGACAAGAACGGGCGCTTTCAGGGTGATGTGGCCGCAGGCGATCCCTTTAGCCACGCTCAGCCCTCTTGACCTGGGCAGAGCCAAGATGGGAAATGCGAGAAAAAAACAGGGAACGTCCAGAACTTCGAAAAAAGAAGCCTACGGCACCTGGTATTCCCAGTCGGTCTCCCATCCAGGTACTAACCAGGCCCGACCCTGCTTAGCCTCCGAGATCAGACGAGATTGGACGCTTGCAGGGGGATGTGACATAGACAATCTATTTTGCCACGCTCAACCCTCTTGACCTGGGCAGAGCCAAGATGGGAAACGCGAGAAAAAAACAGGGCACGTCCAGAACTTCGAAAAAAGAAGCCTACGGCACCTGGTAATCCCAGGCGGTCTCCCATCCAGGTACTAACCAGGCCCGACCCTTCTTAGCCTCCGAGATCAGACGAGATCAGGCGCTTTCATGATGATGTGGCCGTAGGCGATCTCTTTTTCCACGCTCAAACCTCTTGACCATGGCAGAGCCAAGATGGGAAACGCGAGAAAAAAACAGGGCACGTCCAGAACTTTCGAAAAAAGAAGCCTACGGCACCTGGTATTCCCAGGCGGTCTCCCATCCAGTTACTAACCAGGCCCGACCCTGCTTAGCCTCCGAGATCAGACGAGATCGAACGTTTTCAGGGTGATGTAGCAGTAGGCAATGTCTTTCGCCACGCTCAACTCCTTGACCTGGGCAGAGCCAAGATGGGAAACGCCAGAAAAAACCAGGGCACGCCCAGAACTTCGAAAAACGAAGCCTACGGCACCTGGTATTCCCAAGCGGTCTCCCATCCAGGTACTAAGCAGGCCCGACCCTGCTTAGCCTCCGAGATCAGACGAGATCGGGCGCTTTCAGGGTGATGTGGCTGTAGGCGATCTCTTTTGCCACGCTCAACCCTCTTGACCTGGGGAGAGCCAAGATGGGAAACGCAAGAAAAAAAAAGGGCACGTCCAGAACTTCGAAAAAAGAAGCCTACGGCACCTGGTATTCCCAGGCGGTCTTTCATCCAGGTACTAACCAGGCCCAACCCTGCTTAGCCTCGGAGATCAGACGAGATCGGACGCTTTTTTTGGGTGATGTGGCCGTAGGCGATCTCTTTCGCCACGCTCAACCCTCTTGACCTGGGCAGAGCCAAGATGGGAAACGTGAGAAAAAAACAGGGCACGTCCAGAACTTCGAAAAAAGAAGCCTACGGCACCTGGTATTCCCAGGCGGTCTCCCATCCAGGTACTAACCAGGCCCGACCCTGCTTAGCCTCCGAGATCAGACGAGATCGGGCGCTTTCAGGGTGATGTGGCCGCAGGCGATCTCTTTTGCCACGCTCAACCCTCTTGACCTGGGCAGAGCCAAGATGGGAAACGTGAGAAAAAAACAGGGCACGTCCAGAACTTTGAAAAAAAGAAGCCTACGGAACCTGGTATTCCCAGGCGGTCTCCCATCCAGGTACTAACCAGGCCTGACCCTGCTTAGCCTCCGAGATCAGACGAGATCGGACGCTTTCATGATGATGTGGCCGTAGGCGATCTCTTTCGCCACGCTCAAACCTCTTGACCATGGCAGAGCCAAGATGGGAAACGCAAGAAAAAAACAGGGCACGTCCAGTACTTTCGGAAAAAGAAGCCTACTGCACCTGGCATTCCCAGGTGGTCTCCCATCCAGGTACTAACCAGGCCCGACCATGCTTAGCCTCCGAGATCAGACGAGATCGGGCTCTTTCAGGGTGATGTGGCAGTAGGCGATCTCTTTCGCTACGCTCAACCCTCTTGACCTGGGCAGAGCAAAGATGGGAAACGCGAGAAAAAAACAGGGCACGTCCAGAACTTCAAAAAAAGAAGCCTAAGGCACCTGGTATTCCCAGGCGGACTCCCATCCAGGTACTAACCAGGCCCGACCCTGCTTAGCCTCCGAGATTCAGACGAGATCGGGCGCTTTCAGGGTGATGTGGCCGTAGGCGATCTCTTTTGCCACACTCAAGCCTCTTGACCTGGGCAGAGCCAAGATGGGAAGCGCGAGAAAAAAACAGGGCACGTCCAGAACTTTGAAAAAAGAAGCCTACGGCACCTGGTATTCCCAGGCGGTCTCCCATCCAGGTACTAATCAGGCCCGACCCTGCTTAGCCTCCGAGATCAGACGAGATTGGGCGCTTTCAGAGTGATGTGGCCGTAGGCAATCTCTTTTGCCACGCTCAACCCTCTTGACCTGGGCAGAGCCAAGATGGAAAACGCGAGAAAAAAACAGGGCACGTCCAGAACTTCGAAAAAAGAAGCCTACCGCACCTGGTATTCCCAGGCGGTCTGGCATCCAGGTACTAACCAGGCCCGACCCTGCTTAGCCTCCGAGATCAGATGAGATCGGGTGCTTTCAGGGTGATGTGGCCGTAGTCGATCTCTTTTGCCACGCTCAACCCTCTTGACCTGGGCAGAGCCAAGATGGGAAACGCGAGAAAAAAACAGGGCACGTCCAGAACTTCGAAAAAAGAATCCTACGGCACCTGGTATTCCCAGGCGGTCTCCCATCCAGGTACTAACCAGGCCCGACCCTGCTTAGCCTCCGAGATCAGACGAGATCGGACGCTTTCGTGATGATGTGGTCGTAGGCGATCTCTTTTGCCACGCTCAAACCTCTTGACCATGGCAGAGCCAAGATGGGAAACGTGAGAAAAAAACAGGGCACGTCCAGAACTTTCGAAAAAAGCAGCCTACGGCACCTGGTATTCCCAGGCGGTCTCCCATCCAGGTACTAACCAGGCCCGACCCTGCTTAGCCTCCGAGATCAGACGAGATCGTGCTCTTTCTGGGTGATGTGGCAGTAGGGGATCTCTTTCGCCACGCTCAACCCTCTTGACCTGGGCAGAGCCAAGATGGGAAACGCGAGAAAAAAAAGGGCACGTCCAGAACTTCGAAAAAAGAAGCCTACGGCACCTGGTATTCCCAGGCGGTCTCGCATCCAGGTACTAACCAGGCCCGACCCTGCTTAGCCTCCGAGATCAGACGAGATCGGGCGTTTTCAGGGTGATGTGGCAGTAGGCGATCTCTTTCGCCACGCTCAACCCCTTGACCTGGGCAGAGCCAAGATGGGAAACGCAAGTAAAAAACAGGGCACGTCCAGAACTTCGAAAAACGAAGCCTACGGCACCTGGTATTCCCAGGCGGTCTCCCATCCAGGTACTAAGCAGGCCCGACCCTCCTTAGCCTCCAAGATCAGACGAGATCGGGCGCTTTCAGGGTGATGAGGCAGTAGACGATCTCTTTCGCCACGCTCAACCCTCTTGACCTGGGCAGAGCCAAGATGGGAAACGCGAGAAAAAAACAGGGCACGTCCAGAACTTCGAAAAACGAAGCCTACGGCACCTGGTATTCCCAAGCGGTCTCCCATCCAGGTACTAACCAGGCCCGACCCTGCTTAGCCTCCGAGATCAGACGAGATCGGGCGTTTTCAGGGTGATGTGGCAGTAGGCGATCTCTTTCGCCACGCTCAACCCCTTGACCTGGGCAGAGCCAAGATGGGAAACGCGAGTAAAAAACAGGGCACGTCCAGAACTTCGAAAAACGAAGCCTACGGCACCTGGTATTCCCAGGCGGTCTCCCATCCAGGTACTAAGCAGGCCCGACCCTCCTTAGCCTCCAAGATCAGACGAGATCCGTCGCTTTCAGGGTGATGTGGCCGCAGGTGGTCTTTTTCACCACGCTCAACCCTCTTGACCTGGGCAGAGCCAAGATGGGAAATGTGAGAAAAAAACAGGGCACGTCCAGAACTTTGAAAAAAGAAGCCTACGGCACCTGGTATTCCCAGGTGGTCTCCCATCCAGGTACTAACCAGGCCCGACCCTGCTTAGCCTCCGAGATCAGACAAGAACGGGCGCTTTCAGGGTGATGTGGACGCAGGCGATCCCTTTAGCCACGCTCAACCCTCTTGACCTGGGCAGAGCCAAGATGGGAAACGCGAGAAAAAAACAGGGAACGTCCAGAACTTCGAAAAAAGAAGCCTACGGCACCTGGTATTCCCAGTCGGTCTCCCATCCAGGTACTAACCAGGCCCGACCCTGCTTAGCCTCCGAGATCAGACGAGATTGGACGCTTGCAGGGTGATGTGACATAGACAATCTATTTTGCCACGCTCAACCCTCTTGACCTGGGCAGAGCCAAGATGGGAAACGCGAGAAAAAAACAGGGCACGTCCAGAACTTTGAAAAAAGAAGCCTACGGCACCTGGTATTCCCAGGCGGTCTCCCATCCAGGTACTAACCAGGCCCGACGCTGCTTAGCCTCCGAGATCAGATGAGATTGGGCGCTTTCAGGGTGATATGGCCGTAGGCAATCTCTTTCGCCACTCTTAACCCTCTTGACCTGGGCAGAGCCAAGATGGGAAACGCGAGAAAAAAACAGGGCACGTCCAGAACTTCGAAAAAAGAAGCCTACGGCACCTGGTATTCCCAGGCGGTCTCCCATCCAGGTACTAACCAGGCCCGACCCCGCTTAGCCTCTGAGATCAGACGAGATCGGGCTCTTTCAGGGTGATGTGGCCGTAGGCGATCTCTTTTGCCACGCTCCACCCTCTTGACCTGGGCAGAGCCAAGATGGGAAACGCGAGAAAAAAACAGGGCACGTCCAGAACTTCGAAAAAAGAAGACTACGTCACCTGGTATTCCCAGGCGGTCTCCCATCCAGGTACTAACCAGGCCCGACGCTGCTTAGCCTCCAAGATCAGACGAGATTGGGCGCTTTCAGGGTGATGTGGACGTAGGCAATCTCTTTCGCCACTCTTAACCCTCTTGACCTGGGCAGAGCCAAGATGGGAAACGCGAGAAAAAAACAGGGCACGTCCAGAACTTCGAAAAAAGAAGCCTATGGCACCTGGTATTCCCAGGCGGTCTCCCATCCAGGTACTAACCAGGCCCGACCCTGCTTAGCCTCTGAGATCAGACGAGATCGGGCTCTTTCAGGGTGATGTGGCCGTAGGCAATCTCTTTCGCCACGCTCAACCCTCTTGACCTGGGCAGAGCCAAGATGGGAAACGCGAGAAAAAAACAGGGCACGTCCAGAACTTCGAAAAACGAAGCCTACGGCACCTGTTATTCCCAGGCGGTCTCCCATCCAGGTACTAACCAGGCCCGACCCTGCTTAGCCTCCGAAATCAGATGAGATCGGGCGTTTTTAGGGTGATGTGGCAGTAGGCGATCTCTTTCGCCACGCTCAACCCTCTTGACCTGGGCAGAGCCAAGATGGGAAACGCGAGAAAAAAACAGGGCACGTCCAGAACTTCGAAAAACGAAGCCTACGGCACCTGGTATTCCCAGGCGGTCTCCCATCCAGGTACTAAGCAGGCCCGACCCTCCTTAGCCTCCAAGATCAGACGAGATCCGTCGCTTTCAGGGTGATGTGGCCGCAGGTGGTCTCTTTCACCACGCTCAACCCTCTTGACCTGGGCAGAGCCAAGATGGGAAATGTGAGAAAAAAACAGGGCACGTCCAGAACTTTGAAAAAAGAAGCCTACGGCACCTGGTATTCCCAGGTGGTCTCCCATCCAGGTACTAACCAGGCCCGACCCTGCTTAGCCTCCGAGATCAGACAAGAACGGGCGCTTTCAGGGTGATGTGGACGCAGGCGATCCCTTTAGCCACGCTCAACCCTCTTGACCTGGGCAGAGCCAAGATGGGAAACGCGAGAAAAAAACAGGGAACGTCCAGAACTTCGAAAAAAGAAGCCTACGGCACCTGGTATTCCCAGTCGGTCTCCCATCCAGGTACTAAACAGGCCCGACCCTGCTCAGCCTCCGAGATCAGACGAGATTGGACGCTTGCAGGGTGATGTGACATAGACAATTTATTTTGCCACGCTCAACCCTCTTGACCTGGGCAGAGCCAAGATGGGAAACGCGAGAAAAAAACAGGGCACGTCCAGAACTTCAAAAAAAGAAGCCTACGGCACCTGGTATTCCCAGGCGGTCTCCCATCCAGGGTCTAACCAGGCCCAACGCTGCTTAGCCTCCGAGATCAGACGAGATTGGGCGCTTTCAGGGTGATATGGCCGTAGGCAATCTCTTTCGCCACTCTTAACCCTCTTGACCTGGGCAGAGCCAAGATGGGAAACGCGAGAAAAAAACAGGGCACGTCCAGAACTTCGAAAAAAGAAGCCTACGGCACCTGATATTCCCAGGCGGTCTCCCATCAAGGTACTAACCAGGCCCGACCCTGCTTAGCCTCTGAGATCAGACGAGATCGGGCTCTTTCAGGGTGATGTGGCCGTAGGCAATCTCTTTCGCCACGCTCAACCCTCTTGACCTGGGCAGAGCCAAGATGGGAAACGCGAGAAAAAAACAGGGCACGTCCAGAACTTCGAAAAAAGAAGACTACGTCACCTGGTATTCCCAGGCGGACTCCCATCCAGGTACTAACCAGGCCCAGACCCTGCTTAGCCTCCGAGATCAGACGAGATCGGGCGCTTTCAGGGTGATGTGGCCGTAGGCGATCTCTTTTGCCACACTCAACCCTCTTGACCTGGGCAGAGCCAAGATGGGAAACGCGAGAAAAAAACAGGGCACGTCCAGAACTTCGAAAAAAGAAGCCTACGGCACCTGGTATTCCCAGGCGGTCTCCCATCCAGGTACTAACCAGGCCCGACCCTGCTTAGCCTCTGAGATCAGACGAGATCGGGCTCTTTCAGGGTGATGTGGCCGTAGGCGATCTCTTTCGCCACGCTCAACCCTCTTGACCTGGGCAGAGCCAAGATGGGAAACGCGAGAAAAAAACAGGGCACGTCCAGAACTTCGAAAAAAGAAGACTACGTCACCTGGTATTCCCAGGCGGTCTCCCATCCAGGTACTAACCAGGCCCAGACCCTGCTTAGCCTCCGAGATCAGACGAGATCGGGCGCTTTCAGGGTGATGTGGCCGTAGGCGATCTCTTTTGCCACACTCAACCCTCTTGACCTGGGCAGAGCCAAGATGGGAAACGCGAGAAAAAAACAGGGCACGTCCAGAACTTCGAAAAAAGAAGCCTACGGCACCTGGTATTCCCAGGCGGTCTCCCATCCAGGTACTAACCAGGCCCGACCCTGCTTAGCCTCTGAGATCAGACGAGATCGGGCTCTTTCAGGGTGATGTGGCCGTAGGCGATCTCTTTCGCCACGCTCAACCCTCTTGACCTGGGCAGAGCCAAGATGGGAAACGCGAGAAAAAAACAGGGCACGTCCAGAACTTCGAAAAAAGAAGACTACGTCACCTGGTATTCCCAGGCGGTCTCCCATCCAGGTACAAACCAGGCCCGACCCTGCTTAGCCTCCGAGATCAGATGAGATCGGGCACTTTCAGGGTGATGTGGCCGTAGGCGATCTCTTTTGCCACGCTCAACCCTCTTGACCTGGGCAGAGCCAAGATGGGAAACGCGAGAAAAAAACAGGGCACGTCCAGAACTTCAAAAAAAGAATCCTACGGCACCTGGTATTCCCAGGCGGTCTCCCATCCAGGTACTAACCAGGCCCGACCCTGCTTAGCCTCCGAGATCAGACGAGATCGGGCGCTTTCATGATGATGTGGCCGTAGGCGATCTCTTTTGCCACGCTCAAACCTCTTGACCATGGCAGAGCCAAGATGGGAAACGCGAGAAAAAAACAGGGCACGTCCAGAACTTTCGAAAAAAGAAGCCTATGGCACCTGGTATTCCCAGGCGGTCTCCCATCTCAGGTACTAACCAGGCCCGACCCTGCTTAGCCTCCGAGATCAGATAAGATCGGGCGTTTTCAGGGTGATGTGGCAGTAGGCGATCTCTTTTGCCACGCTCAACCCTCTTGACCTGGGCAGAGCCAAGATGGGAAACGCGAGAAAAAACCAGGGCACGTCCAGAACTTCGAAAAATGAATCCTACGGCACATGGTATTCCCAAGTGGTCTCCCATCCAGGTACTAACCAGGCCCGACCCTGCTTAGCCTCCGAGATCAGACGAGATCAGGCGCTTACAGGGAGAGGTGGCCATAGGCGATCTCTTTTGCCACGCTCAACCCTCTTGACCTGGGCAGAGCCAAGATGGGAAACGCGAGAAAAAAAACAGGGCACGTCCAGAACTTCGAAAAAAGAAGCCTACGGCACCTGGTATTCCCAGGCGGTCTCCCATCCAGGTACTAACCAGGCCCGACCCTGCTTAGCCTCCGAGATCAGACAAGAACGGGCGCTTTCAGGGTGATGTGGCCGCAGGCGATCCCTTTAGCCATGCTCAACCCTCTTGACCTGGGCAGAGCCAAGATGGGAAATGCGAGAAAAAAACAGGGAACGTCCAGAACTTCGAAAAAAGAAGCCTACGGCACCTGGTATTCCCAGTCGGTCTTCCATCCAGGTACTAACCAGGCCCGACCCTGCTTAGGCTCCGAGATCAGACGAGATTGGACGCTTGCAGGGTGATGTGACATAGACAATCTATTTTGCCACGCTCAAACCTCTTGACCATGGCAGAGCCAAGATGGGAAACGCGAGAAAAAAACAGGGCACGTCCAGAACTTTCGAAAAAAGAAGCCTACGGCACCTGGTATTCCCAGGCGGTCTCCCATCCAGGTACTAACCAGGCCCGACCCTGCTTAGCCTCCGAGATCAGACGAGATCGGGCGTTTTCAGGGTGATGTGGCAGTAGGCGATGTCTTTCGCCACGCTCAACTCCTTGACCTGGGCAGAGCCAAGATGGGAAACGCAAGAAAAAACCAGGGCACGCCCAGAACTTCGAAAAACGAAGCCTACGGCACCTGGTATTCCCAGGCGGTCTCCCATCCAGGTACTAAGCAGGCCCGACCCTGCTTAGCCTCCGAGATCAGACGAGATCGGGCGCTTTCAGGGTGATGTGGCTGTAGGCGATCTCCTTTGCCACGCTCAACCCTCTTGACCTGGGGAGAGCCAAGATGGGAAACGCGAGAAAAAAAAAGGGCACGTCCAGAACTTCGAAAAAAGAAGCCTACGGCACCTGGTATTCCCAGGCGGTCTCCCATCCAGGTACTAACCAGGCCCGACCCTGCTTAGCCTCCGAGATCAGACGAGATCGGGCGCTTTCAGGGTGATGTGGCCGCAGGCGATCTCTTTCGCCACGCTCAACCCTCTTGACCTGGGCAGAGCCAAGATGGGAAACGTGAGAAAAAAACAGGGCACGTCCAGAACTTTGAAAAAAAAAGCCTACGGAACCTGGTATTCCCAGGCGGTCTCCCATGAAGGTACTAACCAGGCCCGACCCTGCTTAGCCTCCGAGATCAGACGAGATCGGGCGCTTTCATGATGATGTGGCCGTAGGCGATCTCTTTCGCCATGCTCAAACATCTTGACCATGGCAGAGCCAAGATGGGAAACGCGAGAAAAAAACAGGGCACGTCCAGAACTTTCGAAAAAAGAAGCCTACGGCACCTGGTATTCCCAGGCGGTCTCCCATCCTGGTACTAACCAGGCCCGACCCTGCTTAGCCTCCGAGATCAGACGAGATCGGGCGTTTTCAGGGTGATGTGGCAGTAGGCGATCTCTTTCGCCACGCTCAACCCCTTGACCTGGGCAGAGCCAAGATAGGAAACGCGAGTAAAAAACAGGGCACTTCCAGAACTTCGAAAAAGAAGCCTACGGCACCTGGTATTCCCAGGCGGTCTCCCATCCAGGTACTAACCAAGCTCAACCCTGCTTAGCCTCCGAGATCAGATGAGATCGGGCGCTTTCAGGGTGATGTGGCCATAGGCGATCTCTTTTGCCACGCTCAACCCTCTTGACCTGGGCACAGCCAAGATGGGAAACGCGCGAAAAAAACAGGGCACGTCCAGAACTTCGAAAAAAGAAGCCTAGGGCACCTGGTAATCCCAGGCGGTCTCCCATCCAGGTACTAACCAGGCCCGACCCTGCTTAGCCTCCTAGATCAGACGAGATTGGGCGCCTTCAGGGTGATGTGGTTGTAGGCGATCTCTTTTGCCACACTCAACCCTCTTGACCTGGGCAGAGCCAAGATGGGAAACGCGAGAAAAATACAGGGCACGTCCAAAACGTTGAAAAAAGAAGCCTATGGCACCTGGTATTCCCAGGTGATCTCCCATCCAGGTACTAACCAGACCCAACCCTGCTTAGCCTCCAAGATCAGACGAGATCGGGCGCTTTCAGGGTGATGTGGCGGTAGGCGATCTCTTTCGCCACGCTCAACCCTCTTGACCGGGGCAAAGCCAAGATGGGAAACACGAAAAAAAAACAGGGCATGTCCAGAACTTCGAAAAAAGAAGCCTACGGCACCTGGTATTCCCAGGCGGTCTCCCATCCAGGTACAAACCAGGCCCGACCCTGCTTAGCCTCCGAGATCAGACGAGATCGGGCGCTTTCAGGGTGATGTGGCCGCAGGCGATCTCTTTCGCCACGCTCAACCCTCTTGACCTGGGCAGAGCCAAGATGGGAAACGTGAGAAAAAAACAGGGCACGTCCAGAACTTTGAAAAAAAAAAGCCTACGGAACCTGGTATTCCCAGGCGGTCTCCCATCCAGGTACTAACCAGGCCCGACCCTGCTTAGCCTCCGAGATCAGACGAGATCGGGCGCTTTCATGATGATGTGGCCGTAGGCGATCTCTTTCGCCATGCTCAAACATCTTGACCATGGCAGAGCCAAGATGGGAAACGCGAGAAAAAAACAGGGCACGTCCAGAACTTTCGAAAAAAGAAGCCTACGGCACCTGGTATTCCCAGGCGGTCTCCCATCCTGGTACTAACCAGGCCCGACCCTGCTTAGCCTCCGAGATCAGACGAGATCGGGCGTTTTCAGGGTGATGTGGCCGTAGGCGATCTCTTTCGCCACGCTCAACCCCTTGACCTGGGCAGAGCCAAGATAGGAAACGCGAGTAAAAAACAGGGCACTTCCAGAACTTCGAAAAAGAAGCCTACTGCACCTGGTATTCCCAGGCGGTCTCCCATCCAGGTACTAACCAAGCCCAACCCTGCTTAGCCTCTGAGATCAGGCGCTTTCAGGGGGATGTGGCCATAGGTGATCTCTTTTGCCACGCTCAACCCTCTTGACCTGGGCAGAGCCAAGATGGGAAACGCGCGAAAAAAACAGGGCACGTCCAGAACTTCGAAAAAAGAAGCCTAGGGCACCTGGTAATCCCAGGCGGTCTCCCATCCAGGTACTAACCAGGCCCGACCCTGCTTAGCCTCCTAGATCAGACGAGATTGGGCGCCTTCAGGGTGATGTGGTTGTAGGCGATCTCTTTTGCCACACTCAACCCTCTTGACCTGGGCAGAGCCAAGATGGGAAACGCGAGAAAAATACAGGGCACGTCCAAAACGTTGAAAAAAGAAGCCTATTGCACCTGGTATTCCCAGGTGATCTCCCATCCAGGTACTAACCAGACCCAACCCTGCTTAGCCTCCGAGATCAGGCGCTTTCAGGGTGATGTGGCGGTAGGCAATCTCTTTCGCCACGCTCAACCCTCTTGACCTGGGCAAAGCCAAGATGGGAAACACGAGAAAAAAACAGGGCACGTCCAGAACTTCGAAAAAAGAAGCCTACGGCACCTGGTATTCCCAGGCGGTCTTCCATCCAGGTACAAACCAGGCCCGACCCTGCTTAGCCTCCGAGATCAGACGAGATCGGGTGCTTTCAGGGTGATGTGGCCGTAGGCAATCTCTTTTGCCACGCTCAACCCTCTTGACCTGGGCAGAGCCAAGATGGGAAACGCGAGAAAAAAACAGGGCACGTCCAGAACTTCGAAAAAAGTAGCCTACGGCACCTGGTATTCCCAGGTGGTCTCCCATCCAGGTACTAACCAGGCCCGACCCTGCTTAGCCTCCGAGATCAGACGAGATCCGTCGCTTTCAGGGTGATGTGGCCGCAGGTGGTCTCTTTCACCACGCTCAACCCTCTTGACCTGGGCAGAGCCAAGATGGGAAATGCGAGAAAAAAACAGGGCACGTCCAGAACTTCGAAAAAAGAAGCCCATGGCACCTGGTATTCCCAGGTGATCTCCCATCCAGGTACTAACCAGACCCAACCCTGCTTAGCCTCCAAGATCAGACGAGATCGGGCGCTTTCAGGGTGATGTGGCGGTAGGCGATCTCTTTCGCCACGCTCAACCCTCTCGACCTGGGCAAAGCCAAGATGGGAAACACGAGAAAAAAACAGGGCACGTCCAGAACTTCGAAAAAAGAAGCCTACGGCACCTGGTATTCCCAGGCGGTCTCCCATCCAGGTACAAACCAGGCCCGACCCTGCTTAGCCTCCGAGATCAGACGAGATCGGGCGCTTTCAGGGTGATGTGGCCGCAGGCGATCTCTTTCGCCACGCTCAACCCTCTTGACCTGGGCAGAGCCAAGATGGGAAACGTGAGAAAAAAACAGGGCACGTCCAGAACTTTGAAAAAAAAAAGCCTACGGAACCTGGTATTCCCAGGCGGTCTCCCATCCAGGTACTAACCAGGCCCGACCCTGCTTAGCCTCCGAGATCAGACAAGATCGGGCGCTTTCATGATGATGTGGCCGTAGGCGATCTCTTTCGCCATGCTCAAACATCTTGACCATGGCAGAGCCAAGATGGGAAACGCGAGAAAAAAACAGAGCACGTGCAGAACTTCGAAAAAAGAAGCCTACGGCACCTGGTATTCCCAGGTGGTCTCCCATCCAGGTACTAACCAGGCCCGACCCTGCTTAGCCTCCGAGATCAGACGAGATAGGGCGCTTTCATGATGATGTGGCCGTAGGCGATCTCTTTCGCCACGCTCAAAAATCTTGACCAAGGCAGAGCCAAGATGGTAAACGCGAGAAAAAAACAGGGCACGTCCAGAACTTTTGAAAAAAGAAGCCTACGGCACCTGGTATTCCCAGGCGGTCTCCCATCCAGGTACTAACCAGGCCCGACCCTGCTTAGCCTCCGAGATCAGGCGCTTTCAGGGTGATGTGGTCGTAGGCGATCTCTTTTGCCACGCTCAACCCTCTTGACCTGGGCAGAGCCAAGATGGGAAGCGCGAGAAAAAAACAGGGCACGTCCAGAACTTCGAAAAAAGAATCCTATGGCACCTGGTATTCCCAGGCGGTCTCCCATCCAGGTACTAACCAGGCCCGACCCTGCTTAGCCTCCGAGATCAGACGAGATCGAGCGCTTTTTATGATGATGTAGCCGTAGGCGATCTTTTTCGCCACGCTCAAACCTCTTGACCATGGCAGAGCCAAGATGGGAAACACGAGAAAAAAACAGGGCACGTCCAGAACTTTCGACAAAAGAAGCCTAAGGCACCTGGTATTCCCAGGCGGTCTCCCATCCAGGTACTAACCAGGCCCGACCCTGCTTAGCCTCAGAGATCAGACGAGATCTGGTGTTTTCAGGGTGATGTGGCAGTATGCAATCTCTTTTGCCACGCTCAACCCTCTTGACCTGGGCAGAGCAAAGATGGGAAACGCGAGAAAAAAACAGGGCACGTCCAGAACTTCGAAAAAAGAAGCCTACGGCACCTGGTATTCCCAGGCGGTCTCCCATCCAGGTACTAACCAGGCCCGACCCTGCTTAGCCTCCGAGATCAGACGAGATTGGGCGCTTTCAGGGTGATGTGGCCGTAGGCAATCTCTTTCGCCATTCTCAACACTCTTGACCTGGGCAGAGCCAAGATGGGAAACGCGAGAAAAAAACAGGGCACGTCCAGAACTTCGAAAAAAGAAGCCTACGGCACCTGGTATTCCCAGGCGGACTCCCATCCAGGTACTAACCAGGCCCGACTCTGCTTAGCCTCCGAGATCAGACGAGATCGAGCGCTTTCAGTGTGATGTGGCCGTAGGCGATCTCTTTTGCCATGTTCAACCCTCTTGACCTGAGCAGAGCCAAGATGGGAAACGCGAGAAAAAAACAGGGCACGTCCAGAACTTCGAAAAAGAAGCCCATGGCACCTGGTATTCCCAGGCGGTCTCCCATCCAGGTACTAACCAGGCCCGACCCTGCTTAGCCTCCGAGATCAGACGAGATCGGGCGTTTTCAGGGTGATGTGGCAGTAGGCAATCTCTTTCGCCACGCTCAACCCCTTGACCTGGGAAGAGCCAAGATGGGAAACGCGAGTAAAAAACAGGGCACGTCCAGAACTTCGAAAAACGAAGCCTACGGCACCTGGTATTCCCAGGCGGTCTCCCATCCAGGTACTAAGCAGGCCCGACCCAGCTTAGCCTCCGAGATCAGACGAGATCGGGCGCTTTCAGGGTGATGTGGCAGTAGGCGATCTCTTTCGCCACGCTCAAACCTCTTGACCATGACAGAACCAAGATGGTAAACGCGAGAAAAAAACAGGGCACGTCCAGAACTTTCGAAAAAAGAAGCCTACGGCACCTGGTATTCCCAGGCGGTCTCCCATCCGGGTACTAACCAGGCCCGACCCTGCTTAGCCTCCGAGATCAGACGAGATCGGGCGCTTTCAGGGTGATGTGGTTGTAGGCGATCTCTTTTGCCACGCTCAACCCTCTTGACCTGGGCAGAGCCAAGATGGGAAGCGCGAGAAAAACAGGGCACGTCCAGAACTTCGAAAAATGAAGCCTACGGTTCCTGGTATTCCCAGGCGGTCTCCCATCCAGGTACTAAGCAGGCCCTACCCTGCTTAGCCTCCGAGTTTAGACGAGATCGGGCGCTTTCAGGGTGATGTGGCTGTAGGCGATCTCTTTTGCCACGCTCAACCCTCTTGACCTGGGCAGAGCCAAGATGGGAAACGCGAGAAAAAAACAGGGCACGTCCAGAACTTCGAAAAAAGAAGCCTACGGCACCTGGTATTCCTAGGCGGTCTTTCATCCAGGTACTAACCAGGCCCAACCCTGCTTAGCCTCCGAGATCAGACGAGATCGGGCGCTTTTAGGGTGATGTGGCCTTAGGCGATCTCTTTCGCCACGCTCAACCCTCTTGACCTGGGCAGAGCCAAGATGGGAAACGCGAGAAAAAAACAGGGCACGTCCAGAACTTAGAAAAGAGAAGCCTACGGCACCAGGTATTCCCAGGCGGTCTCCCATCCAGGTACTAACCAGGCCCGACCCTGCTTAGCCTCCGAGATAAGACGAGATCGGGCGCTTTCAGGGTGATGTGGCCGTAGGCAATCTCATTCGTCACGCTCAACCCTCTTGACCTGGGCAGAGCCAAGATGGGAAACGCGAGAAAAAAACAGGGCACGTCCAGAACTTCGAAAAAGAAGCCTACGGCACCTAATATTCCAAGGCGGTCTCCCATCCAGATACTAACCAGGCCCGACCCTGCTTAGCCTCCGAGATCAGGCGCTTTCAGGGTGAGGTGGCTGTAGGCGATCTCCTTTGTCACGCTCAACCCTCCTGACCTGGGCAGAGCCAAGATGGGAAACGCGAGAAAAAGACAGGGCACATCCAGAACTTCGAAAAAAGAAGCCTACGGCACCTGGAATTCCCAGGCGGTCTCCCATCCAGGTACTAACCAGGCCCGACCCTGCTTAGCCTCCGAGATCAGACGAGATCGGGCGCTTTCAGGGTGATGTGGCCGTAGGCGACCTCTTTTGCCACGCTCAACCCTCTTGACCTGGGCAGAGCCAAGATGGGAAACGCAAGAAAAAAACAGGGCACATCCAGAACTTCGAAAAAAGAAGCCTACGGCACCTGGTATTCCCAGGCGGTCTCCCATCCAGGTACTAACCAGGCCCGACCCTGCTTAGCCTCCGAGAAAAGACGAGATCGGGCACTTTCAGGGTGATGTGGCCGTAGGCGATCTCTTTCGCCACGCTCATCCCTCTTGACTTGGGCAGAGCCAAGATGGGAAACGCGAGAAAAAAACAGGGCACGTCCAGGACTTCGAAAAAAGAAGCCTACGGCACCTGATATTCCCAGGCGGTCTCCCATCCAGGTACTAACCAGGCCCGACCCTGCTTAGCCTCCGAGATCAGATAAGATCGGGCGCTTTCAGGGTGATCTGGCCATAGGCGATCTCTTTTGCCACGCTCAACCCTCTTGACTTGGGCAGAGCCAAGATGGGAAATGCGAGAAAAAAACAGGGCACGTCCAGAACTTAGAAAAGAGAAGCCTACGGCACCAGGTATTCCCAGGCGGTCTCCCATCCAGGTACTAACCAGGCCCGACCGTGCTTAGCCTCCGAGATCAGACGAGATTGCGTGTTTTCAGGGAGATGTGGCCGTAAGCGATCTCTTTCGCCACACTCAACCCTCTTGACCTTGGCAGAGCCAAGATGGGAAATGCGAGAAAAAAACAGGGCACGTCCAGAACTTCGAAAAAGAAGCCTGCGTCACCTGGTATTCCCAGGGGGTCTCCCATCCAGGTACTAACCACGCCCGACCCTGCTTAGCCTCCGAGATCAGGCGCTTTCAGGGTGATGTGACCGTAGGTGATCTCTTTTGCCACGCTCAACCCTCTTGACCTGGGCAGAGCCAAGATGGGAAACGCGAGAAAAAAACAGCGCACGTCCAGAACTTCGAAAAAAGAAGCCTACGGCACCTGGTATTCCCAGGCGGTCTCCCATCCAGGTACTAACCAGGCCCGACCCTGCTTAGCCTCCGAGATCAGACGAGATCGGGCGCTTTCAGGGTGATGTGTCCGTAGGCAAACTCTTTCGCCACGCTCAACCCTCTTGACCTGGGCCGAGCCAAGATGGGAAACGCGAGAAAATAACAGGGCACGTCCAGAACTTCGAAAAAAGAAGCCTACGGCACCTGGTATTCCCAGGCGGTCTCCCATCCAGGTACTAACCAGGCCCGACCCTGCTTAGCCTCCGAGACCAGATGAGAACAGGCGCTTTCAGGGTGATGTGGCCGTAGGCGATCTCTTTCGCCACGCTCAACCCTCTTGACTTGGGCAGAGCCAAGATGGGAAATGCGAGAAAAAAACAGGGCACGTCCAGAACTTAGAAAAGAGAAGCCTACGGCACCAGGTATTCCCAGGCGGTCTCCCATCCAGGTACTAACCAGGCCCGACCCTGCTTAGCCTCCGAGAAAAGACGAGATCGGGCACTTTCAGGGTGATGTGGCCGTAGGCAATCTCTTTTGTCACGCTCAACCCTCTTGACCTGGGCAGAGCCAAGATGGGAAACGCGAGAAAAAAACAGGGCACGTCCAGAACTTCGAAAAAAGAAGCCTACGGCACCTGGTATTCCCAGGCGGTTTCCCATCCAGGTACTAACCAGGCCCAACCCTGCTTAGCCTCCGAGATCAGACGAGATCGGGCGCTTTCAGGGTGAGGTGGCTGTAGGCGATCTCTTTCGCCACGCTCAACCCTCTTGACCTGGGCAGAGCCAAGATGGGAAACGCGAGAAAAAAACAGGGCACGTCCAGAACTTCGAAAAAGAAGCCTACGGCACCTGATATTCCAAGGCGGTCTCCCATCCAGGTACTAACCAGGCCCGACCCTGCTTAGCCTCCGAGATCGGGCGCTTTCAGGGTGATGCGGCCGAAGGCAATCTCTTTCGCCACGCTCAACCCTCTTGACCTGGGCAGAGCCAAGATTGGAAACGCGAGAAAATAACAGGGCACGTCCAGAACTTCGAAAATAGAAGCCTAGGGCACCTGGTATTCCCAGGCGGTCTCCCTTTCAGGTACTAACCAGGCCCGACCCTGCTTAGCCTCCGAGATCAGACGAGATCGGGCGCTTTCATGATGATGTGGCCGTAGGTGATCTCTTTCGCCACGCTCAACCCTCTTGACCTGGGCAGAGCCAAGATGGGAAATGCGAGAAAAAAACAGGGCACGTCCAGAACTTTGAAAAAAGAAGCCTACGGCACCTGGTATTCCCAGGCGGTCTCCCATCCAGCTACTAACCAGGCCCGACCGTGCTTAGCCTCCGAGATCAGACGAGATTGCGTGTTTTCAGGGAGATGTGGCCGTAAGCGATCTCTTTCGCCACACTCAACCCTCTTGACCTTGGCAGAGCCAAGATGGGAAATGCGAGAAAAAAACAGGGGACGTCCAGAACTTCGAAAAAGAAGCCTGCGTCACCTGGTATTCCCAGGGGGTCTCCCATCCAGGTACTAACCACGCCCGACCCTGCTTAGCCTCCGAGATCAGGCGCTTTCAGGGTGATGTGACCGTAGGTGATCTCTTTTGCCACGCTCAACCCTCTTGACCTGGGCAGAGCCAAGATGGGAAACGCGAGAAAAAAACAGCGCACGTCCAGAACTTCGAAAAAAGAAGCCTACGGCACCTGGTATTCCCAGGCGGTCTCCCATCCAGGTACTAACCAGGCCCGACCCTGCTTAGCCTCCGAGATCAGACGAGATCGGGCGCTTTCAGGGTGATGTGTCCGTATGCAAACTCTTTCGCCACGCTCAACCCTCTTGACCTGGGCCGAGCCAAGATGGGAAACGCGAGAAAATAACAGGGCACGTCCAGAACTTCGAAAAAAGAAGCCTACGGCACCTGGTATTCCCAGGCGGTCTCCCATCCAGGTACTAACCAGGCCCGACCCTGCTTAGCCTCCGAGATCAGATGAGAACAGGCGCTTTCAGGGTGATGTGGCCGTAGGCGATCTCTTTCGCCACGCTCAACCCTTTTGACTTGGGCAGAGCCAAGATGGGAAATGCGAGAAAAAAACAGGGCACGTCCAGAACTTAGAAAAGAGAAGCCTACGGCACCAGGTATTCCCAGGCGGTCTCCCATCCAGGTACTAACCAGGCCCGACCCTGCTTAGCCTCCGAGAAAAGACGAGATCGGGCACTTTCAGGGTGATGTGGCCGTAGGCAATCTCTTTTGTCACGCTCAACCCTCTTGACCTGGGCAGAGCCAAGATGGGAAACGCGAGAAAAAAACAGGGCACGTCCAGAACTTCGAAAAAAGAAGCCTACGGCACCTGGTATTCCCAGGCGGTTTCCCATCCAGGTACTAACCAGGCCCAACCCTGCTTAGCCTCCGAGATCAGACGAGATCGGGCGCTTTCAGGGTGAGGTGGCTGTAGGCGATCTCTTTCGCCACGCTCAACCCTCTTGACCTGGGCAGAGCCAAGATGGGAAACGCGAGAAAAAAACAGGGCACGTCCAGAACTTCGAAAAAGAAGCCTACGGCACCTGATATTCCAAGGCGGTCTCCCATCCAGGTACTAACCAGGCGCGACCCTGCTTAGCCTCCGAGATCGGGCGCTTTCAGGGTGATGCGGCCGAAGGCAATCTCTTTCGCCACGCTCAACCCTCTTGACCTGGGCAGAGCCAAGATTGGAAACGCGAGAAAATAACAGGGCACGTCCAGAACTTCGAAAATAGAAGCCTAGGGCACCTGGTATTCCCAGGCGGTCTCCCTTTCAGGTACTAACCAGGCCCGACCCTGCTTAGCCTCCGAGATCAGACGAGATCGGGCGCTTTCATGATGATGTGGCCGTAGGTGATCTTTTTCGCCACGCTCAAGCCTCTTGACCTGGGCAGAGCCAAGATGGGAAACGCGAGAAAAAAACAGGGCACGTCCAGAACTTCGAAAAAAGAAGCCTACGGCACCTGGTATTCCCAGGCGGTCTCCCATCCAGGTACTAACCAGGCACGACCCTGCTTAGCCTCTGAGATCAGGCGCTTTCAGGGTGATGTTGCCATAGGTGATCTCTTTTGCCACGCTCAACCCTCTTGACCTGGGCAGAGCCAAGATGGGAAACGCGCGAAAAAAACAGGGCACGTACAGAACTTCGAAAAAAGAAGCCTAGGGCACCTGGTAATCCCAGGCGTCCTCGAATCCAGGTACTAACCAGGCCCGACCCTGCTTAGCCTCTGAGATCAGACGAGATCGGGCGCTTTCAGGGTGATGTGGTTGTAGGCAATCTCTTTTGCCACACTCAACCCTCTTGACCTGGGCAGAGCCAAGATGGGAAACGCGAGAAAAATACAGGGCACGTCCAAAACGTTGAAAAAAGAAGCCTACGGCACCTGGTATTCCCAGGTGACCTCCCATCCAGGTACTAACCAGGCCCAACCCTGCTTAGCCTCCGAGATCAGACGAGTTTGGGCGCTTTCAGGGTGATGTGGTTGTAGGCGATCTCTTTTGCCACACTCAACCCTCTTGACCTGGGCAGAGCCACGATGGGAAACGCGAGAAAAAAACAGGGCACGTCCAGAACTTCGAAAAAAGAAGCCTACGGCACCTGGTATTCCCAGGCGGTCTCCCATCCAGGTACTAACCAGGCCGGACCCTGCTTAGCCTCCGAGAACAGGCGCTTTCAGGATGATGTGGCCGTACGTCATCTCTTTTGCCACGCTCAACCCTCTTGACCTGGGCAGAGCCAAGATGGGAAACGCGAGAAAAAAACAGGGCACGTCCAGAACTTCGAAAAAAGAAGCCTACGGCACCTGGTATTCCCAGGCGGTCTCCCATCCAGGTACTAACCAGGCCCGACCCTGCTTAGCCTCCAAGATCAGGCGCTTTCAGGGTGATGTGGCCGTAGGCGATCTCTTTCGCCACGCTCAAGCCTCTTGACCAGGGCAGAGCCAAGATGGGAAACGCGAGAAAAAAACAGGGCACGTCCAGAACTTTCGAAGAAAGAAGCCTACGGCACCTGGTATTCCCAGGCGGTCTCCCATCCAGGTACTAACCAGGCCCGACCCTGCTTAGCCTCCGAGATCAGACGAGATCGGGCGTTTTCAGGGTGATGTGGCAGTAGGCGATCTCTTTTGCCACGCTCAACCCTCTTGACCTAGGCAGAGCCAAGATGGGAAACGCGAGAAAAAAACAGGGCACGTCCAGAACTTCGAAAAAAGAAGCCTACGGCACCTGGTATTCCCAGGCGGTCTCCCATGCAGGTACTAACCAGGCCCGACCCTGCTTAGCCTCTGAGATCAGACGAGATCAGGCTCTTTCAGGGTGATGTGGCCATAGGCGATCTCTTTCGCCACGCTCAACCCTCTTGACCTGGGCAGAGCCAAGATGGGAAACTCGAGAAAAAAACAGGGCACGTCCAGAACTTTCGAAAAAAGAAGCCTACGGCACCTGGTATTCCCATGCGGACTCCCATCCAGGTACTAACCAGGCTCGACCCTGCTTAGCCTCCGAGATCAGATGAGATCGGGCGTTTTCAGGGTGATGTGGCAGTAGGATATCTCTTTCGCCACGCTCAACCCCTTGACCTGGGAAGAGCCAAGATGGGAAACGCTAGTAAAAAACAGGGCACGTCCAGAACTTCGAAAAACAAATCCTACGGCACCTGGTATTCCCAGGCGGTCTCCCATCCAGGTACTAAGCAGGCCCGACCCTGCTTAGCCTCCGAGATCAGACGAGATCGGGCGCTTTCAGGGTGATGTGGCCGTAGGCGATCTCTTTTGCCACGCTCAACCCTCTTGACCTGGGAAGAGGCAATATGGGAAACGCGAGAAAAAACAGGGCATGTCCAGAACTTCGAAAAAAGAAGCCTACGGCACATGGTATTCCCAGGCGGTCTCCCATCCAGGTACTAACCAGGCCCGACCCTGCTTAGCCTCCGAGATCAGACGAGATCGGGCTCTTTCAGGGTGATGTGTCCGTAGGCGATCTCTTTCACCACGCTCAACCCTCTTGACCTGGGCAGAGCCAAGATGGGAAACGCGAGAAAAAAACAGGGCACGTCCAGAACTTCGAAAAAAGAAGCCTACGGCACCTGGTATTCCCAGGCGTACTCCCATCCAGGTACTAACCAGGCCCGTCCGTGCTTAGCCTCCGAGATCAGACGAGATTGCGTGTTTTCAGGGAGATGTGGCCGTAAGCGATCTCTTTCGCCACACTCAACCCTCTTGACCTTGGCAGAGCCAAGATGGGAAATGCGAGAAAAAAACAGGGGACGTCCAGAACTTCGAAAAAGAAGCCTGCGTCACCTGGTATTCCCAGGGGGTCTCCCATCCAGGTACTAACCACGCCCGACCCTGCTTAGCCTCCGAGATCAGGCGCTTTCAGGGTGATGTGACCGTAGGTGATCTCTTTTGCCACGCTCAACCCTCTTGACCTGGGCAGAGCCAAGATGGGAAACGCGAGAAAAAAACAGCGCACGTCCAGAACTTCGAAAAAAGAAGCCTACGGCACCTGGTATTCCCAGGCGGTCTCCCATCCAGGTACTAACCAGGCCCGACCCTGCTTAGCCTCCGAGATCAGACGAGATCGGGCGCTTTCAGGGTGATGTGTCCGTATGCAAACTCTTTCGCCACGCTCAACCCTCTTGACCTGGGCCGAGCCAAGATGGGAAACGCGAGAAAATAACAGGGCACGTCCAGAACTTCGAAAAAAGAAGCCTACGGCACCTGGTATTCCCAGGCGGTCTCCCATCCAGGTACTAACCAGGCCCGACCCTGCTTAGCCTCCGAGATCAGATGAGAACAGGCGCTTTCAGGGTGATGTGGCCATAGGCGATCTCTTTCGCCACGCTCAACCCTTTTGACTTGGGCAGAGCCAAGATGGGAAATGCGAGAAAAAAACAGGGCACGTCCAGAACTTAGAAAAGAGAAGCCTACGGCACCAGTTATTCCCAGGCGGTCTCCCATCCAGGTACTAACCAGGCCCGACCCTGCTTAGCCTCCGAGAAAAGACGAGATCGGGCACTTTCAGGGTGATGTGGCCGTAGGCAATCTCTTTTGTCACGCTCAACCCTCTTGACCTGGGCAGAGCCAAGATGGGAAACGCGAGAAAAAAACAGGGCACGTCCAGAACTTCGAAAAAAGAAGCCTACGGCACCTGGTATTCCCAGGCGGTTTCCCATCCAGGTACTAACCAGGCCCGACCCTGCTTAGCCTCCGAGATCGGGCGCTTTCAGGGTGATGCGGCCGAAGGCAATCTCTTTCGCCACGCTCAACCCTCTTGACCTGGGCAGAGCCAAGATTGGAAACGCGAGAAAATAACAGGGCACGTCCAGAACTTCGAAAATAGAAGCCTAGGGCACCTGGTATTCCCAGGCGGTCTCCCTTTCAGGTACTAACCAGGCCCGACCCTGCTTAGCCTCCGAGATCAGACGAGATCGGGCGCTTTCATGATGATGTGGCCGTAGGTGATCTTTTTCGCCACGCTCAAGCCTCTTGACCTGGGCAGAGCCAAGATGGGAAACGCGAGAAAAAAACAGGGCACGTCCAGAACTTCGAAAAAAGAAGCCTACGGCACCTGGTATTCCCAGGCGGTCTCCCATCCAGGTACTAACCAGGCACGACCCTGCTTAGCCTCTGAGATCAGGCGCTTTCAGGGTGATGTTGCCATAGGTGATCTCTTTTGCCACGCTCAACCCTCTTGACCTGGGCAGAGCCAAGATGGGAAACGCGCGAAAAAAACAGGGCACGTACAGAACTTCGAAAAAAGAAGCCTAGGGCACCTGGTAATCCCAGGCGTCCTCGAATCCAGGTACTAACCAGGCCCGACCCTGCTTAGCCTCTGAGATCAGACGAGATCGGGCGCTTTCAGGGTGATGTGGTTGTAGGCAATCTCTTTTGCCACACTCAACCCTCTTGACCTGGGCAGAGCCAAGATGGGAAACGCGAGAAAAATACAGGGCACGTCCAAAACGTTGAAAAAAGAAGCCTACGGCACCTGGTATTCCCAGGTGACCTCCCATCCAGGTACTAACCAGGCCCAACCCTGCTTAGCCTCCGAGATCAGACGAGTTTGGGCGCTTTCAGGGTGATGTGGTTGTAGGCGATCTCTTTTGCCACACTCAACCCTCTTGACCTGGGCAGAGCCACGATGGGAAACGCGAGAAAAAAACAGGGCACGTCCAGAACTTCGAAAAAAGAAGCCTACGGCACCTGGTATTCCCAGGCGGTCTCCCATCCAGGTACTAACCAGGCCGGACCCTGCTTAGCCTCCGAGAACAGGCGCTTTCAGGATGATGTGGCCGTACGTCATCTCTTTTGCCACGCTCAACCCTCTTGACCTGGGCAGAGCCAAGATGGGAAACGCGAGAAAAAAACAGGGCACGTCCAGAACTTCGAAAAAAGAAGCCTACGGCACCTGGTATTCCCAGGCGGTCTCCCATCCAGGTACTAACCAGGCCCGACCCTGCTTAGCCTCCAAGATCAGGCGCTTTCAGGGTGATGTGGCCGTAGGCGATCTCTTTCGCCACGCTCAAGCCTCTTGACCAGGGCAGAGCCAAGATGGGAAACGCGAGAAAAAAACAGGGCACGTCCAGAACTTTCGAAGAAAGAAGCCTACGGCACCTGGTATTCCCAGGCGGTCTCCCATCCAGGTACTAACCAGGCCCGACCCTGCTTAGCCTCCGAGATCAGACGAGATCGGGCGTTTTCAGGGTGATGTGGCAGTAGGCGATCTCTTTTGCCACGCTCAACCCTCTTGACCTAGGCAGAGCCAAGATGGGAAACGCGAGAAAAAAACAGGGCACGTCCAGAACTTCGAAAAAAGAAGCCTACGGCACCTGGTATTCCCAGGCGGTCTCCCATGCAGGTACTAACCAGGCCCGACCCTGCTTAGCCTCTGAGATCAGACGAGATCAGGCTCTTTCAGGGTGATGTGGCCATAGGCGATCTCTTTCGCCACGCTCAACCCTCTTGACCTGGGCAGAGCCAAGATGGGAAACTCGAGAAAAAAACAGGGCACGTCCAGAACTTTCGAAAAAAGAAGCCTACGGCACCTGGTATTCCCATGCGGACTCCCATCCAGGCACTAACCAGGCTCGACCCTGCTTAGCCTCCGAGATCAGATGAGATCGGGCGTTTTCAGGGTGATGTGGCAGTAGGATATCTCTTTCGCCACGCTCAACCCCTTGACCTGGGAAGAGCCAAGATGGGAAACGCTAGTAAAAAACAGGGCACGTCCAGAACTTCGAAAAACAAATCCTACGGCACCTGGTATTCCCAGGCGGTCTCCCATCCAGGTACTAAGCAGGCCCGACCCTGCTTAGCCTCCGAGATCAGACGAGATCGGGCGCTTTCAGGGTGATGTGGCCGTAGGCGATCTCTTTTGCCACGCTCAACCCTCTTGACCTGGGAAGAGGCAATATGGGAAACGCGAGAAAAAACAGGGCATGTCCAGAACTTCGAAAAAAGAAGCCTACGGCACATGGTATTCCCAGGCGGTCTCCCATCCAGGTACTAACCAGGCCCGACCCTGCTTAGCCTCCGAGATCAGACGAGATCGGGCTCTTTCAGGGTGATGTGTCCGTAGGCGATCTCTTTCACCACGCTCAACCCTCTTGACCTGGGCAGAGCCAAGATGGGAAACGCGAGAAAAAAACAGGGCACGTCCAGAACTTCGAAAAAAGAAGCCTACGGCACCTGGTATTCCCAGGCGTACTCCCATCCAGGTACTAACCAGGCCCGACCCTGCTTAGCCTCAGAGATCAGACGAGATTGGGCGCTTTCAGGGTGATGTGGCCGTAGGCGATCTCTTTCGCCACACTCAACCCTCTTGACCTGGGCAGAGCCAAGAATGGAAACGCGAGAAAAAAAAAGGGCACGTCCAGAACTTCGAAAAAGAAGCCTATGGCACCTGGTATTCCCAGGCGGACTGCCATCCAGGTACTAACCAGGCCCGACCCTTCTTAGCCTCCGAGATCAGACGAGATCGGGCGCTTTCAGGGTGATGTGGCCGTAGGCGATCTCTTTTGCCACACTCAACCCTCTTGACCTGGGCAGAGCCAAGATGGGAAATGCGAGAAAAAAACAGGGCACGTCCAGAACTTCGAAAAAGAAGCCTACGGCACCTGGTATTCCCAGGCGGTCTCCCATCCAGGTACTAACCAGGCCCGACCCTGCTTAGCCTCTGAGATCAGGCACTTTCAGGGTGATGTGACCGTAGGCTATCTCTTTTGCCACGCTCAACCCTCTTGACCTGGGCAGAGCCAAGATGGGAAACGCAAGAAAATAACAGGGCACGTCCAGAACTTCGAAAAAAGAAGCCTACGGCACCTGGTATTCCCAGGCGGTCTCCCATCCAAGTACTATTCAAGCCCGACCCTGCTTAGCCTCTGAGATCAGACGAGATCGGGCGCTTTCAGGGTGATGTGGCCGTAGGCAATCTCTTTTGCCACGCTCAACCCTCTTGACCTGGGCAGAGCCAAGATGGGAAACGCGAGAAAATAACAGGGCACGTCCAGAACTTCGAAAAAAGAAGCCTACGGCACCTGGCATTCCCAGGCGGTCTCCCATCCAGGTACTAACCAGGCCCGACCCTGCTTAGCCTCCGAGATCAGATGAGAACGGGCGCTTTCAGGGTGATGTGGCCGTAGACGATCTCTTTCGCCACGCTCAACCCTCTTGACCTGGGCAGAGCCAAGATGGGAAACGCGAGAAAAAAACAGGGCACGTCCAGAACTTCGAAAAAAGAACCCTACGGCTCCTGGTATTCCCAGGCGGTCTCCCATCCAGGTACTAACCAGGCCCGACCCTGCTTAGCCTCCGAGATCGGGCACTTTCAGGGTGATGTGGCTGTAGGCGATCTCTTTCGCCATGCTCAACCCTCTTGACCTGGGAAGAACAAAGATGGGAAACGCGAGAAAAAAACAGGGCACGTCCAGAACTTCGGAAAAAGAAGCCTACGGCACCTGCTATTCCCAGGCGGTCTCCCATCCAAGTACTAACCAAGCCCGACCCTGCTTAGCCTCTGAGATCGGACGAGATCGGGCGCTTTCAGGGTGATGTGGACGTAGGCGATATCTTTTGCCACGCTCAACCCTCTTGACCTGGGCAGAGCCAAGATGGGAAACGCGAGAAAAAAATAGGGCACGTCCAGAACTTCGAAAAAAGAAGCCTACGGCACCTGGTATTCCCAGGCGGTCTCCCATCCAGGTACTAACCAGGCCCGACCCTGCTTAGCCTCCGAGATCAGACGAGATCGGGTGCTTTCAGGGTGATGTGGCCGTAGGCGATCTCTTTTGCCACGCTCAACCCTCTTGACCTGGGCAGAGCCAAGATGGGAAACGCGAGAAAAAAAACAGGGCACGTCCAGAACTTCGAAAAAAGAAGCCTACGGCACCTGGTATTCCCAGGCGGTCTCCCATCCAGGTACTAACCAGGCCCGACCCTGCTTAGCCTCCGCGATCAGACGAGATCGGGCGCTTTCAGGGTGATGTGGCCGTAGGCGATCTCTTTCGCTACGCTCAACCCTCTTGACCTGGGCAGAGCCAAGATGGGAAATGCGAGAAAAAAACAGGGCACGTCCAGAACTTAGAAAAAAGAAGTCTACGGCACCAGGTATTCCCAGGCGGTGTCCCATCCAGGTACTAACAAGGCCCGACCCTGCTTAGCCTCCGAGATAAGACGATATCGGGCGCTTTCAGGGTGATGTGGCCGTAGGCGATCTTTTTCGCTACGCTCAACCCTCTTGACCTGGGCAGAGCCAAGATGGGAAACGCGAGAAAAAAACAGGGCACGTCCAGGACTTCGAAAAAAGAAGCCTACGGCACCTGGTATTCCCAGGCGGTCTCCCATCCAGGTACTAACCAGGCCTGACCCTGCTTAGCCTCCGAGATCAGATGAGATCGGGCACTTTCAGGGTGATGTAGCCATAGGCGATCTCTTTCGCCACGCTCAACCCTCTTGACTTGGGCAGAGCCAAGATGGGAAATGCGAGAAAAAAACAGGGCACGTCCAGAACTTAGAAAAAAGAAGTCTACGGCACCAGGTATTCCCAGGCGGTCTCCCATCCAGGTACTAACAAGGCCCGACCCTGCTTAGCCTCCGAGATAAGACGATATCGGGCGCTTTCAGGGTGATGTGGCCTTAGGCAATCTCTTTGGTCACGCTCAACCCTCTTGACCTGGGCAGAGCCAAGATGGGAAACGCGAGAAAAAAACAGGGCACGTCCAGAACTTCGAAAAAAGAAGCCTACGGCACCTGGTATTCCCAGGCGGTCTCCCATTCAGGTACTAACCAGGCCCGACCCTGCTTAGCCTCCGAGATCAGACGAGATCGGGCGCTTTCAGGGTGAGGTGGCTGTAGGCGATCTCTTTCGCCACGCTCAACCCTCTTGACCTGGGCAGAGCTAAGATGGGAAACGCAAGAAAAAAACAGGGCACGTCCAGAACTTCGAAAAAAGAAGCCTACGGCACCTGGTATTCCCATGCGGACTCCCATCCAGGTACTAACCAGGCCCGACCCTGCTTAGCCTCCGAGATCAGACAAGATCGGGCGCTTTCAGGGTGATGTGGCCATAGGCGATCTCTTTTGCCACACTCAACCCTCTTGACCTGGGCAGAGCCAAGATGGGAAACGCGAGAAAAAAACAGGGCACTTCCAGAACTTCGAAAAAGAAGCCTACGGCACCTTGTATTCCCAGGGGGTCTCCCATCCAGGTACTAACCAGGCCCGACCCTGCTTAGCCTCCGAGATCAGACGAGATCGGGCGCTTTGAGGGTGATGTGGCCGTAGGCAATCTCTTTTGCCACGCTCAACCCTCTTGACCTGGGCAGAGCCAAGATGGGAAACGCGAGAAAAAAACAGGGCACGTCCAGAATTTCGAAAAAGGAATCCTACGGCACCTGTTATTCCCAGGTGGTCTCCCATTCAGGTACTAACCAGGCCCGACCCTGCTTAGCCTCCGAGATCAGACGAGATCGGGCGCTTTCAGGGTGAGGTGGCTGTAGGCGATCTCTTTCGCCACGCTCAACCCTCTTGACCTGGGCAGAGCCAAGATGGGAAACGCAAGAAAAAAACAGGGCACGTCCAGAACTTCGAAAAAAGAAGCCTACGGCACCTGGTATTCCCATGCGGACTCCCATCCAGGTACTAACCAGGCCCGACCCTGCTTAGCCTCCGAGATCAGACAAGATCGGGCGCTTTCAGGGTGATGTGGCCATAGGCGATCTCTTTTGCCACACTCAACCCTCTTGACCTGGGCAGAGCCAAGATGGGAAACGCGAGAAAAAAACAGGGCACTTCCAGAACTTCGAAAAAGAAGCCTACGGCACCTTGTATTCCCAGGGGGTCTCCCATCCAGGTACTAACCAGGCCCGACCCTGCTTAGCCTCCGAGATCAGACGAGATCGGGCGCTTTGAGGGTGATGTGGCCATAGGCGATCTCTTTTGCCACGCTCAACCCTCTTGACCTGGGCAGAGCCAAGATGGGAAACGCGAGAAAAAAACAGGGCACGTCCAGAATTTCGAAAAAGGAATCCTACGGCACCTGTTATTCCCAGGCGGTCTCCCATCCAGGTACTAAGCAGGCCCGACCCTGTTTAGCCTCCGAGATCAGATGAGATCGGGCGCTTTCAGGGTGAGGTGGCCGTAGGCGATCTCTCTCGCCACGCTCAAACCTCTTGACCATGGCAGAGCCAAGATGGGAAACGCGAGAAAAAAACAGGGCACGTCCAGAACTTTCGAAAAAAGAAGCCTACGGCACCTGGTATTCCCAGGCGGTCTCCCATCCAGGTACTAACCAGGCCTGACCCTGCTTAGCCTCCGAGATCAGACGAGATCGGGCGCTTTCAGGGTGATGTGGCCGTAGGCGACCTCTTTTGCCACGCTCAACCCTCTTGACCTGGGCAGAGCCAAGATGGGAAACGCGAGAAAAAAACAGGGCATGTCCAGAACTTCAAAAAAAGAAGCCTACGGCACTTGGTATTTCCAGGCGGTCTCCCATCCAGGTACTAACCAGGCCCGACCCTGCTTAGCCTCCGAGATCAGATGAGATCGGGCGCTTTCAGAGTGATGTGGCCATAGGCGATCTCTTTTGCCACGCTCAACCCTCTTGACCTGGGCAGAGCCAAGATGGGAAACGCGAGAAAAAAACAGGGCATGTCCAGAACTTCGAAAAAAGAAGCCTACGGCACCTGGTATTCCCAGGCGGTCTCCCATCCAGGAACTAACCAGGCCCGGCCCTGCTAAGCCTCCGAGATCGGGCGCTTTCAGGGTGATGTGGCCGTAAGCGATCTCTTTCGCCACGCTCAACCCTCTTGACCTGGGCAGAGCCAAGATGGGAAATGCGAGAAAAAAACAGGGCACGTCCAGAACTTTGAAAAAAGAAGCCTATGGCACCTGGTATTCTCAGGCGGTCTCCCATCCAGCTACTAACCAGGCCCGACCGTACTTAGCCTCCGAGATCAGACGAGATTGGGCGCTTTCAGGGAGATGTGGCCGTAAGCGATCTCTTTTGCCACACTCAACCCTCTTGACCTGGGCAGAGCCAAGATGGGAAATGCGAGAAAAAAACAGGGCACGTCCAGAACTTCGAAAAAGAAGCCTACGGCACCTGGTATTCCCAGGCGGTCTCCCATCCAGGTACTAACCAGGCCCGACCCTGCTTAGCCTCCGAGATCAGGCGCTTTGAGGGTGATGTGACCGTAGGTGATCTCTTTTGCCACGCTCAACCCTCTTGACCTGGGCAGACCCAAGATGGGAAACGCGAGAAAAAAACAGGGCATGTCCAGAACTTCGAAAAAAGAAGCCTACGGCACCTGGTATTCCCAGGCGGACTCCCATCCAGGAACTAACCAGGCCCGGCCCTGCTTAACCTCCGAGATCAGACGAGATCGGGCGCTTTCAGTGTGATGTGGCCGTAGGCGATCTCTTTTGCCACGCTCAACCCTCTTGACCTGGGCAGAGCCAAGATGGGAAATGCAAGAATAAAACAGGGCACGTCCAGAACTTCGAAAAAAGAAGCCTACGGCACTTGATATTCCCAGGTGATCTCCCATTCAGGTACTAACCAGGCCCAACCCTGCTTAGCCTTCGAGATCAGACGAGATCGGGCGCTTTCAGGGTGATGTGGCGGTAGGCGATCTCTTTTGCCACGCTCAACCCTCTTGACCTGGGCAAAGCCAAGATGGGAAACGCGAGAAAAAAACAGGGCACGTCCAGAACTTCGAAAAAAGAAGCCTACGGCACCTGGTATTCCCAGGCGGTCTCCCATCCAGGTACTAACCAGGCCCGACCCTGCTTAGCCTCCGAGATCAGACGAGATCGGGCGCTTTCAGGGTGATGTGGCCGTAGGCGATCTCTTTTGCCACGCTCAACCCTCTTGACCAATGCAGAGCCAAGATGGGAAATGCGAGAAAAAAAAGGGCACGTCCAGAACTTCGAAAAAAGAAGGCTACGGCACCTGGTATTCCCAGGCGGTCTCTCATCCAGGTACTAACCAGGCCCGACCCTGCTTAGCCTCCGAGATCAGGCGCTTACAGGGTGAGGTGGCTATAGGCGATCTCTTTTGCCACGCTCAACCCTCTTGACCTGGGCAGAGCCAAGATGGGAAACGCGAGAAAAAAACAGGGCACGTCCAGAACTTCGAAAAAAGAAGCCTACGGCACCTGGTATTCCCAGGCGGTCTCCCATCCAGGTACTAACCAGGCCCGACCCTGCTTAGCCTCCGAGATCAGACGAGATCGATATGAATATGCATAACATTATTTTCTACATGGGGATTATGGGTGGAATATTGTTTATAAATATACATAGGAACCTATTTAACCCATTTCTGATAAGAATATGCATATAATTATTTTTCTACATGGGGATTATGGGTGGAATATTGTTTATAAATATACATAGTAACCTATTTAACACATTTCTGATAAGAATATGCATATGAATATTTTTCAGTATGGGGATTATAGGTGGAATAATGTTTATAAATATACATAGGAACCTATTTAACCCATTTTTGGTAAGAATATGCATATAATTATTTTTCTACATAGGGATTATGGGTGGAATACTGTTTTAAAACATAGATAGTAACCTATTTAACCAATTTCTCATAAGAATATGCATATAATTATTTTTCTACATGGGGATTATGGATGGAATATTGTAATTAAACATACATATGAATATATTTAACCCATTTCTGATAAGAATATGCATATAATTATTTATCTACATGGGGATTATGGGTGGAATATTGTTTATAAATATACATAGGAACATATTTAACCCATTTCTGATAAGAATATGCATATATTTATTTTTCTACATGGGGATTATGGGTGGAATATTGTTTATACATTTACATAGGAACATATTAAACCTATTTCCGATATCAATATGCATAACATTATTTTTCTACATGGGGATTATGGGTGGAATATAGTTTATAAATATACATAGGAACCTATTTAACCCATTTCTGATTAGAATTTGCATATAATTATTTTTCTACATGGGGATTATGGATAGAATATTGTTTATAAATATAAATAGGAACCTATTTATCCCATTTCTTTTAAAAATACGCATATAATTATTTTTCTACATATGGATTATGGGTGGAATATTGTTTATAAATATACATAGGAACCTATTTAACCATTTTCTGATAAGAATATGCACATAGTTATTTATCTACATCGGGATTTTGGGTGGAATATTGTAGATAAACATACACAGCAACATATTAAACCTATTTTTGATAACAATACGCATATCATTATTTTTCTACATGTGGATTAAGGGTGGAATATTGTTTATAAATACACATAGGAACCTATTTAACCAATTTCTGATAAGAATATGCATATAATTATTTTTCAATATGAAGTTATGGGTGGAATATTGTTTATAAATATACATATTTATAAACAATATTATATTATATTACTATTTAACCAATTTCTGATAAGAATATACATATAATTATTTTTCTACATAGGGATTATGGGTGGAATATTGTTTATAAATATACATAGGAACCTATTTAACCCATTTCTGATTAGAATATGCATATAATTATTTTTCTACATGGGGGCTATGGATAGAATATTGTTTATAAATATACATAGGAACGTATTTAACCCATTTCTGATAAGAATATGCATATAATTATTTTTCTACATGGGGATTATGGGTGGAATATTGTTTATACATTTACATAGGAACATATTAAACCTATTTCTGATATGAATATGCATAACATTATTTTTCTACATGGGGATTATGGGTAGAATATTGTTTATAATTATACATAGGAACATAATAAACCTATTTCTGATATGAATATGCATATAATTATATTGCTATATGGGGATTATGGGTTGAATATTGTTTATAAATATACATAGGAACGTAGTTAACGTATTTCTGATAAGAATATGCATATAATTATTTTTCTACATGGGGATTATGGGTGGAATATTGTTTTTTTAATTTACATAGGAACATATTAAACCTATTTCTAATATGAATATGCATAACATTATTTCTCTACATGGGGATTATGGGTGGAATATTGTTTATAAATATACATAGGAACATATTTAACCAATTTCTGATAAGAATATGAATATAAGTATTTTTCAACATAGGGATTATGGGTGAAAGATTGTTTATAAATATACATAAGAACCTATTTAGCCCATTTCTGATAAGAATATGAATATAATTATTTGTCTATATGGGGATTATGGGTGTAATAGTGTTTATAAATATACATAGGAACCTATTTAACCCATTTCTGATAAGAATATGCATATAATTATTTTTCTACATGGGGATTATGGGTGGAATATTGTTTATAAATATACATAGTAACCTATTTAACACATTTCTGATAAGAATATGCATATAAATATTTTTCAGTATGGGGATTATAGGTGGAATAATGTTTATAAATATACATAGGAACCTATTTAACCCATTTCTGGTAAGAATATGCATATAATTATTTTTCTACATAGGGATTATGGGTGGAATACTGTTTTAAAACATACATAGTAACCTATTTAACCAATTTCTCATAAGAATATGCATATAATTATTTTTCTACATGGGGATTATGGATGGAATATTGTAATTAAACATACACATGAATATATTTAACCCATTTCTGATAAGAATATGCATATAATTATTTATCTACATGGGGATTATGGGTGGAATATTGTTTATAAATATACATAGGAACCTATTTAACCCATTTCTGATAAGAATATGCATATATTTATTTTTCTAAATAAGGATTATGGGTGGAATATTGTTTATAAATATACATAGGAACCTATTTAAGCCATTTCTGATAAGAATATGCATATAATTATTTTTCTACATGGGGATTATGGGTGGAATATTGTTTATACATTTACATAGGAACATATTAAACCTATTTCCGATATCAATATGCATAACATTATTTTTCTACATGGGGATTATGGGTGGAATATAGTTTATAAATATACATAGGAACCTATTTAACCCATTTCTGATTAGAATATGCATATAATTATTTTTCTACATGGGGATTATGGATAGAATATTGTTTATAAATATACATAGGAACCTATTTATCGCATTTCTTTTAAAAATACGCATATAATTATTTTTCTACATATGGATTATTTGTGGAATATTGTTTATAAATATACATAGGAACCTATTTTACCATTTTCTGATAAGAATATGCACATAGTTATTTATCTACATCGGGATTTTGGGTGGAATATTGTAGATAAACATACACAGCAACATATTAAACCTATTTTTGATAACAATACGCATATCATTATTTTTCTACATGTGGATTAAGGGTGGAATATTGTTTATAAATATACATAGGAACCTATTTAACCAATTTCTGATAAGAATATGCATATAATTATTTTTCTATATGGAGTTATGGGTGGAATATTGTTTATAAATATACATATTTATAAACAATATTATATTATATTACTATTTAACCAATTTCTGATAAGAATATACATATAATTATTTTTCTACATAGGGATTATGGGTGGAATATTGTTTGTAAATATAAATAGGAACCTATTTAAACCATTTCTGATTAGAATATGCATATAATTATTTTTCTACATGGGGGTTATGGATAGAATATTGTTTATAAATATACATAGGAACGTATTTAACCCATTTCTGATAAGAATATGCATATAATTATTTTTCTACATGGGGATTATGGGTGGAATATTGTTTATACATTTACATAGGAACATATTAAACCTATTTATGATATGAATATGCATAACATTATTTTTCTACATGGGGATTATGGGTAGAATAATGTTTATAATTATACATAGGAACATATTAAACCTATTTCTGATATGAATATGCATATAATTATTTTGCTATATGGGGATTATGGATTGAATATTGTTTATAAATATACATAGGAACCTATTTAACCCATTTCTGGTAAGAATATGCATATAATTATTTTTCTACATAGGGATTATGGGTGGAATACTGTTTTAAAACATACATAGTAACCTATTTAACCAATTTCTCATAAGAATATGCATATAATTATTTTTCTACATGGGGATTATGCATGGAATATTGTAGTTAAACATACATATGAATATATTTAACCCATTTCTGATAAGAATATGCATATAATTATTTATCTACATGGGGATTATGGGTGGAATATTGTTTATAAATATACATAGGAACCTATTTAACCCATTTCTGATAACAATATACATATAGTTATTTTTCTACATAAGGATTATGGGTGGAATATTGTTTATAAATATACATAGGAACCTATTTAACCAATTTCTGATTAAAATATGCATATAATTATTTTTCTACATGAGGATTATGGATAGAATATATTGTTTATAAATATACATAGGAACCTATTTATCCCATTTCTTTTAAAAATATGCATATAATAATTTTTCTACATATGGATTATGGGTGGAATATTGTTTATAAATATACATAGGAACCTATTTAACCAATTTCTGATAAGAATATGCACATAGTTATTTTCCTACATCGGGATTTTGGGTGAAAAATTGTAGATAAACATACACAGCAACATATTAAACCTATTTTTGATAACAGTACGCTTATCATTATTTTTCTACATGTGGATTAATGGTGGAATATTGTTTATAAATATACATAGGAACCTATTTAACCCATTTCTGATAAGAATATGCATATAATTATTTTTCTATATGGGGTTATGGGCGGAATATTTTTCATAAATATACATAGTAACCTATTTAACCCATTTCTGATAAGAATATGCATATAATATTTTTTTTACATGGGGATTATGGATGGAATATTGTTTACAAATATACATAGGAACATATTAAACCTATTTCTGATATGAATATGCATATAATTATATTGCTATATGGGGATTATGGGTTGAATATTGTTTATAAATATACATTTATTTAACCTATTTCTGATAAGAATACGCATATAATTATTTTTCAGTATGGGGATTATAGGTGGAATAATGTTTATAAATATACATAGGAACCTATTTAACCCATTTCTGATAAGAATATGCATATAATGATTTATCTACATGGGGATTATGGGTGGAATATTGTTTATAAATATACATAGGAACCTATTTAACCCATTTCTGATAAGAATATGCATATATTTATTTTTCTAAATAAGGATTATGGGTGGAATATTGTTTATAAATATACATAGGAACCTATTTAACCCATTTCTGATAAGAATATGCATATAATTATTTTTCTACATGGGGATTATGGGTGGAATATTGTTTATACATTTACATAGGAACATATTAAACCTATTTCCGATATCAATATGCATAACATTATTTTTCTACATGGGGATTATGGGTGTATAGTGTATAGTTTATAAATATACATAGGAACCTATTTAACCCATTTCTGATTAGAATATGCATATAATTATTTTTCTACATGGGGATTATGGATAGAATATTTTTTATAAATATACATAGGAACCTATTTATCCCATTTCTTTTAAAAATACGCATATAATTATTTTTCTACATATGGATTATGGGTGGAATATTGTTTATAAATATACATAGGAACCTATTTAACCATTTTCTGATAAGAATATGCACATAGTTATTTATCTACATCGGGATTTTGGGTGGAATATTGTAGATAAACATACACAGCAACATATTAAACCTATTTTTGATAACAATACGCATATCATTATTTTTCTACATGTGGATTAAGGGTGGAATATTGTTTATAAATATACATAGGAACCTATTTAACCAATTTCTGATAAGAATATGCATATAATTATTTTTCTATATGGAGTTATGGGTGGAATATTGTTTATAAATATACATATTTATAAACAATATTATATTATATTACTATTTAACCAATTTCTGATAAGAATATACATATAATTATTTTTCTACATAGGGATTATGGGTGGAATATTGTTTATAAATATACATAGGAACCTATTTAACCCATTTCTGATTAGAATATGCATATAATTATTTTTCTACATGGGGGTTATGGATAGAATATTGTTTATAAATATACATAGGAACGTATTTAACCCATTTCTGATAAGAATATGCATATAATTATTTTTCTACATGGGGATTATGGGTGGAATATTGTTTATACATTTACATAGGAACATATTAAACCTATTTCTGATATGAATATGCATAACATTATTTTTCTACATGGGGATTATGGGTAGAATATTGTTTATAATTATACATAGGAACATATTAAACCTATTTCTGATATGAATATGCATATAATTATATTGCTATATGGGGATTATGGGTTGAATATTGTTTATAAATATACACAGGAACGTATTTAACCTATTTCTGATAAGAATATGCATATAATTATTTTTCTACATGGGGATTATGGGTGGAATATTGTTTATGAATTTACATAGGAACATATTAAACCTATTTCTAATATGAATATGCATAACATTATTTTTCTACATGGGGATTATGGGTGGAATTTTGTTTATAAATATACATAGCAACATATTTAACCTATTTCTGTTTGAATATGCATATAATTATTTTGCTATATGGGGATTATGGATTGAATATTGTTTATAAATATACATAGGAACCTATTTAACCCATTTCTGATAAGAATATGCATATAATTATTTTTCTACATGGGGATTATGGGTGGAATATTGTTTATAAATATACATAGGAACCTATTTAACCCATTTCTGATTAGAATATGCATATAATTATTTTTCTACATGGGGATTATGGATAGAATATTGTTTATAAATATACATAGGAACCTATTTATCCCATTTCTTTTAAAAATATGCATATAATTATTTTTCTACATATGGATTATGGGTGGAATATTGTTTATAAATATACATAGGAACCTATTTAACCATTTTCTGATAAGAATATGCACATAGTTATTTATCTACATCGGGATTTTGGGTGGAATATTGTAGATAAACATACACAGCAACATATTAAACCTATTTTTGATAACAATACGCATATCATTATTTTTCTACATGTGGATTAAGGGTGGAATATTGTTTTTAATTTTTTTTTTTTTTTTTTTTTTGTGTTTCAAAGTATTTTATTGAGGGTTATAAAGTCTTTACAGCAAACGTTTTACATTTATCAAAGCATATAAATTATAACATTTTGCAAATTATAGGGTATGTTCCAAAACAAAAGTCCCAGCTGGTATTGATAATCACTTCCATACTTGACTGGTTGTGAGAGGGGTATCAACCCAACATATATTCTCAAGTGAGTTTTAAGTACTTTTTATCTATTACTCCACTAACATATATTCTGTGTACAGTACGGGAGCCCATGTGTACGCTTTAAATAAGAATTTTATTGAAGATGTGCTATGTTTATCTTTCAAAGTCTATGGGGTTGCATATTAAGCTGACTGGGTGGCTTCGTAAATTTCTGAAATGTTTTTCGAGTGTTGGGTGGTTAATTGGTATGTGAAGTGGATAGACTATGTGTTTATGTGGGTGTTTAGATGGTAATTGTGGAAAAGGAGAAGAGGAGGTGGGAGGTGGGTAGAGGAAGGGTGGGGGGGGTGGGAAGGGGGGGGGGTAGGAGGATAGGTCTCTGACTTCCCTCTGTGATTGGTATCTAACCCGGGTATTTTGGCTTCAATGTTATTGGGGAATATTTTTAGGTTATATATAGGTTATGGCATTCGGTGTATTTTAACCTTTATGTGTGAGAATTTAGTATGTCTTGGTATTCAGGTAAGGTCTGGTAGTGTGTCCAACAGGCCCATTTACGGCTGAATTTCGCCGGCGAGTCTCTTGCGGTAAATATTAGTTTTTCCATTTCTGCTACTTTTTCTATTCTGACGAACCATTCTTTCAGTGTTTGAATTCAGCTAATAATACTGGCAAAGTAGTTATCGGTTGTGTGAGGAACATTAGGATGTCGTCTGCGTATGCAGCATATTTGTATTCCTTCTCTAGAGATTTAATTCCCTTAATGTCTGGGTTACGTTTGAGTTTGTGGAGGAAGGGTTCGAGTGTAAGTACAAAAAGGACAGGTGACAGGGGACATCCCTGTCTTGTTCCGTTGCGGATTGGGAAGGCGTTTGACAGAGTACCATTGACCCTCACTTTCGCAGAGGGACTGCTATATAATGACATAATGAGTCCGATTATACGGGGTCCGAGTCCAAACGCTTGTAAAACTGCTGTCATGTAATCCCAGGATACTCTGTCAAACGCCTTCTCCGCATCTAATGATAGGAAGAAACCGTTTTGCTTAGTTTGGGTTGTCAGGTAGTGTAGGTTGATTGCTTTGTTTGTGTTATCCCAAGCTTCACGGCCAGGGATAAAACCTACTTGGTCTGGAGAGATGATGGAGGGAAGAAGGGTTAAGAGTCTGTTGGCCAGTATTTTGGAGAATATCTTTATGTCTACATTCAACAAAGAGATTGGTCGGTAGTTACTTGTGTGGGAGGGGTCTCTATCTTCTTTGGGAATGACTACTATATGAGCTTCTAGCATTCCCCTCGTCAGGGGGTTTGTGGGGGAGATAGAATTAAAGGTTTTGAGAAATGGGGTTTGTAGTATATCTGAAAAGGTCTTGTAATATACCGCTGGAAGACCATCTGGGCCAGGGCTCTTTCCAGGTTTAAGCTGTTTGACTG